>PISX010000053.1:0-435833 GCA_004024625.1 Mellivora capensis
GGCCATCTACCCGCCTGATGATGAAAGGCCGCTGGTGACCTCCCCCCGTGGGGGGCATTCACAGATATCCACGTTTTACCTGTCCACACACCTCTTCCCCAATTTCCCATGTCATCATTTTCCCAGTCACGGTCCTTCCAAGTCCCTGACCGTCCAGCCGAACCACTGGCCGCAGCTGTGAATCAGCGTGTAATATCACATCTGGCCGTTTCTCCTTCCGAGCACGGTACACGAGCAGGCGCACGACCCAAGTCCTGCCCCCCGGGGGACTCCCCCAGGGGCCTCCCCTCCACCACATCCTCTGGGGACGTCCAGGGGAGGGGCTGTAGCGTGACAGCTGTCCATGCCTGGTGGTAGCTCCTGAGCACGGGGCAGACCCATTGGACAGCTGGGCCTGAGCCTCCTCTCCCTGTCAGCTGGCCGGAGGAGCCGAGCCCAAGGCCACAGGCCAGGCCGGGAAAGAGAGAAGAGGGGGCCCCTGCCCCCGGGATCAGCAGCTCTTGTGGCGTGTAGCAGGGCTGGGGCCGTGGGCATTTGGGCCACGTGTTCATGGGACTTACTCATGCCTCCAGGGCCCGTGCGGACCTGACCACGCACACACCCCTGCCACGGGACGACGGCCTGGTGGCTCAGACCACACGCCGACAGTGAGGACCAGTCCGGGCAGCATGGTGACTCGGGGCCTGAGGCCAAGTGTCTGGTTTCTATGAAGGTCCAGAGCTGTTTCTCAGAGGACAGCGGTCACCTGGCAGACAGCAGCGTCCTGCCCCAAACCCCAGAGGCCGGTGCCGAGGGCTCCCCACAGCACCTCCATCCACACCGACCCTGCTGGCACCATGGGCTCTGCTGGGTCCCACAGCCTGGACCTGCCACAGAGCCCGAGTGAGCAGCTCTGGGGGTCATGCTGTGAACGGGCTGGAGCAACGCCCCCCATGAGGGGTGTCCACAGAGGCCCGCTAGGCGCCGAGCCCACAATCTGTCCTTCATCTTAGGTGACGTATCTAGACATGCCCCACACCCTGGGCCTCCAGGAATGTTGCTGAGGTACAAGGCCCTGGACCCCTGTTGGATTTATCTCCCAGTCTCTGGCCTGGGTCTCACCACGAGGTCAGGATGGCGGCTGCTTCTTGCCCACGATGTCCGCCGGCGTCACGGCCGTGCAGCAGCGCAGGGACGGGGCCGGTGGCTGGTGCCCCTGGTGCTCAGCTCCAACCCAGGCCTGCGTCTGTCCACCCCCAAGGTGGGGCCTGGATGGGGCTGGAGGAGAAGGCGTCGGGTTAACGGCCGCCTTCCACGGGCAGGGGCGTCATGGGCTTTGTTCCTGAGATCACATGTGGTGCGGCGGCCGCAGCGGGAGTCCCCACTGCAGGGGCTGACGGTAACCCACTGTCCGGCGCCCCTAGGACCCTCCTGGCCTCCGCACAGGCCCAGCGGGCGAGGGCCCTGGGGCCGTGGTAGGAACCGTGGCCCCGCGCCCTTCACATCCCAGGAAGGCTCCAGCCTCCGCACTGCCCCCCTAGGGACGTGGGATTGCCTAACCAGGACCCCCTTCCTGGGGGAGAGGCGGTTCTGCACGGGGCCCTTCCCGCCCGCACAGCCGTCCCTCTGCAGTCAGGGAACTGGTGTGGGACCCTGCTGGCTGCCGGGGCTTCAGCTCCAGTTACACTCTGGGGATACGGAGAGGCCGCCACACGGTGTGGCCAGGACCCCTGGCCCCCGTGCAAGGTGGCCCTGGGCTAGAGCTGCGTGGACGGCCCGGCCTGCACCAGCCCCGCCCCACCTGGTGGGGACAGGGACGTTCAGCGTCTCTGGGAATCGGGGTCGGTTCAGAGCAGGGTCCCGCGGTCCCCGAAGTCTGCAAACCACCCCCCCCGGGACACAGTCACCCTGGTCAACGCTGTAGGTCCCTTGTGGAAGGCGGGGAGACGGTGACCAGCAGGGCCCCGGGGTCCTCCCTCCAAGCAAGGGGTCAGGGTCCCTGAACTGGCTCGAGCCTCAGAGCTGAGCAGAGTGGGGGGCCTTGTGTCTCTGTGGGCGGGGTTCGGGGGGAGGTTTACTCACTGCACCCTCGTAGAGGTGGGCTACAGATCCCGGGGCCCCCGGCCGACTTCCCTGCTAGGACGGGGCCGCCTGCCGCCTGGACTCGGCCGTCTAGCCCGCGGGCCACATCCAGCTTGCGTCGGCGGCTGAGCGCCCTGCCGGGCCCCCACGCCCCGGGATCCAGCAGCTCTCACGGCGCCTGCATTCCCAGGTCAGAGGCTGCCGTCCCCCGCAGAGAAGAGTGACCTCGGACCCCCGCGGGCCTGCATGGGGGGCCCCTCGGTCGTGGTGCGACAGGCATGTCTGGACCCCCTCTCAGATTTACTCCCCGTGGTTCTGAGGAAAGTCATGTCTTCTGACCCCTTGCTGTGTATGGGTGAGCACATCTCAGAGAGCAAATCTGCTCAAACTCCCTAAGCCTTTGCCCAGGGGAGGTCAGGCCCTTCAGCCCCCAGGGTCAGGCCATCTTTAGGTCCTGGTTTCAGCCACCTGAACGGTGAGAGCCCTTCCTCACCCTTCAAGCTGCAACGTTAAATCCCAAATCCCTGCTACCGAGGCCAAGCCGCATGTGAGGTCCCTTCCACCTCCGTCCCCCCACTTCCCGCTGGTGTCCCCGATGTCTGCGTGCGTTAGGAGTCCCCAGACAGGCCTCGGGAGTGTGGCGCGCCTTCTCCTGAGTCACACTCCGCGCCTCGCCTTTCGGGGCCTGCTGGGACTTGCATCTGGTTCTGGCTCTAGAAGCAAAGAGGGGCGGTGGGCGTGGGTACTGCGGAGAGCCAGCAAGCCCCTGGGGTGGGGGTGGGGACGCCCCTGCCCACTGGTGGCCAGGGGACTCTTCCACGGAAGAGAAGCCTCATTAGAATTGAGGGTGCGGGATCCCCCTTCCCCAGGGTCGTCCCACTCATCCCCAGCCCAACCTCAGGACTCGCGTCCGTGCCATCAGCGCCCTCCCGTTCGCAGCAGACACCCCGAGAGGCTGGGGGTTCCCTCCACGTTGCAGTTCAGCCCATCGCGGGAGGAGGGTCTACGTCGGACTTGGAGCCGCATCCGCCCTGCGGCTGGCTGGAAGCCGACTGTCCCTCAGGGCAGGGCGCACACACGGGCTCCTGGCTCATTTCTGTGGCACTGGAGCTGGGAATTCAAATCCCCGAGCTCCCCCTTTTCTTGAACGGCGCTGTCCAGCAGCGTCAGGAGCAGCCCGCCGACATCACGGTGGTCTTTGGTGTCCCACAAAGTTCCGAGCAGTCGGGCTCCTGGATTCCTGTGCGTGGCTGGTTAGGAGGACTCGGGCTGTTGTGCGTCTCTATTGCCCAGGTGCGCCACGGGCTCTCCGCACGGGCTTTGCTCTTGGCAATAGATTCATTCGCGTCTTCAAATCTGTCCAATCAGGCTGGACAGCCCGTTCCAGAAACCCCAGAACTGACTCAGAGTACTCACCCTTAGGTTCACCCTTGGTGCAAAAATCTCCATTAGTCAGGGCCCTGCAGGGAAGAGAGCCACTGGGAGAGACCTGTCCATCAATAGGTAGGTAGACAGACACGCCATCACCATAGATCCTACAGATAAAATGAATACGATGATGTCATGAACCTTGATGCCGAGAAGGTCAGCAAATGTAGATGAAACAGACAAATTCTATAAAAGACACAAACCACAAAGACTCATTCAAGAAAAATTAAGTAACCAGAATAGCCCCATGTGCATATAGTAAATTAAATTTATAGTAAAAGAAAAAGTCCCTGTAGAGAAAACTCCAAGCCTAGAGGGCCTGACTGATAAATTCTTTCAAATATTTAAGGAACACATAAAACCAGGTGTACATAAACTCATCTAGAACAGTTAAAAAGGCTGGAAAACTTCCCAGCTCATTCCATGAGGCAGGCATTACCATGCAACTGAAGTCAGACAAATGCAACACAAGACAAGGGAACCGTAGGCTGAGATCCTTCAGGGACATACATGCAAAATTCCTAAGGAAAACCTTAGCAAATGAAACCCAACAATGTACAAGTGGGGTGTATTCGAGGAATGCAAGTCAGTTTAACACTCAAAAAATCCACTCAACGAGTTGGCAATATTAACTTTTAAAAGAGAAACCGCATCATTATCTCAATAGATACAGAAAAACCCTCTGACAAAATCTAATAGTCATTCATGATTTTCAATATCCTAGCAAAGTAGGAATGAAAGGAACTTTTCTCAGCCTGATGGAGGACCTCCGGCTTAATGCTGAGAGGCTGGATGCCCTCCTTCTGGGACAGGGACCAGACAGGGATGTCTCTTCTCAAACTTCTATTTAACTTTATTCTGTAGGTGGTAGCCAGTGCAATAAGACAAGAAAAAGAATCAAAAGACATCTGGATTAGAAAGAGAGAGCCAACCATTTTTACTCACAGAAAACATGATCACCTTTGAAGAAAATCTAACTAAAACAGGGTTCTAGTTAAAACAAGCTCAGGAGGGTTGCAAGTTATGAGACCATCACAGGCGATGAGTTGCACTGCAGTATGCCGGTGAAGAACAATTGGGAAACGAACTTGAAAAGGTTACTAACGGTAACATCAAAACTATTAGATACATAGACATAAATACGGCAAAAGCTGTTCAAAACCATACACCGAGATCTATGGAGCCCTGATGAGAGAAATTATAAAAGACTTAAACACGTGGAGAGAGACACAGTGTTCATGGATTGGAAGATCCATACTAAGATATTCGTTTTCTCCAAGCTGTGTGTTATGTCCGACATGATCCCGATTCAACCCCCACCAGACTGTTTTGTGGAGACTCGACGGAAAAACTGATTTTCAAAAACCACATGTTCTTTGTGCACATTTATTTCTACTCCTCAACGGATACACTATTTTATCTACGGACGTTTGAGGAGAGTATTGTGTTGGGATGGAGCCATCACAGTTTGGGTCATTAAACTAATGGACATTTATCACTTATCGGCTTTCCTGAACACAGAAAGCATTTTGAGCGTGGAATACAGCATCCTGGCATTTGCGTCCAAGCTGCCCGCCCTCTTGTCTTCAGTGTTTGGGATTGTTTTCTATCAGGCTTCCTTCTGAGTCCTGATGTCAGACAAGCAAGTCCCTCTTTGCTGTTCTTTGTGTCAAGCTGACTGTCCTACTCGTGGATCTCTGCTCCTCTCCAGCTGCGCGGAATAAGGATGTCATCGTTTCACACTCCCAGCTGGCAATGCACTTGGGATTGAGCTGGACGTCTCGGTTGATTCGGGGAAGATGGGCCCCTTTGTTGTCTGAAGGCATCCCCGCATGAGATGTCTGTCTGTTCACTGCAAACAACGTCTACCACGGTCCTCGTTTGAGTCTAGGGTTTTCCACAGGGAGGCCTGAAATATTCCTGTTCTGCTAATTTCTAGATACCCCCAGTTTTGTTATGATGGCAAGCGACATCTTGCGTGTGTCTTACTGTATTCTCTCATTGGTGATTGCCGGCCTGTGAGCAGCTACCTGGTCTCCCCGCACCTTCCACATCTCTCAGTGCACCTGCCAAGATTTGTTTCTCTGCTCTGAGAATATTGTGGGCAAAGCGGGTGTTTCTGTGGCAAATATTCTAGATACTCTGAGGCCTAGTGTTTCCGAAATGATCTTTATTCTACCTTCACATTTAAATAATAATTAGAACCCTAAAAATCCTCTATGCCGAGTTATTTATCTTCTGTGCTTTCAGAATATAATTCTTTGTCCATATCATTCTTGGAGGACACTATGACTCTAATTCTTATCTTGTTGATGGTCTGCGAGTTACTCTGGAACATTCCAGAACATTGGCATTTGCAAGTGTCACTAGGACGCATTTGGGTTCTTCCTCATCTGTCCTCTGGGCTCCTAAGAGCCCTTGCTTGTCTTTCTCTGATGCTGCGGCACTGCCTTCCTTCCTTCCTCAAGTGTCCCCTGCTCTCCTCTCTCACCCCTGGGTGACTGCCCTTGTCGGTCAGCCTACCTGCGCTCGTCTCCCCACATCCGTCCACTTCCTGAACCGCCCCGGAGCCCCACGTGTGATGGCTCACCTCACTGCTGCGGCGTCCCTGTGGTGACGTGCCTACTCGGTGGGTCACTCAGCAGCCCTATTCCCATACCTACTGCTGGCGCCTGGCTCCCGGGATAGGCCTTCCCATCCCCTCTTCATGTTGCGAACACCGCTTCTTGCATTTGTGGGTTTCTGTTGGGATTCCTTGACCCTCTTGGCCCATCTGCACCTGTAGTTCTGTTCCGAATGCTGTGTGAGAGTCAGACTGTGGCTTCTCTGTCCCAATAGTCTGCCTGGGAACTCGTGTTCCTACTGAAATGACACTACTCCACTAGGTGACACGTGTGGGGGAGAGCTGACGCCTGGCCTGGTCTGGGCCCCCCAGGTGGTCCAAGAACAGGGGAGGGACTTGTGTTTCTTCTCTTTTATTTACTTACAACACACCCGTTTATTCCCTTCCTCTGAGACAGTCAGGAGGGGGAGAGCAGGCTGGGGGGCGGGGCAGGAGTGAAGAACGAGGACGTGCCAGCAAGGTCAGGAGATTGCTTAATGAAGAGAGGGAAGAACAGGGTGTGTGTGTTGAGGATGATGGAAACCGGTGTCACAGAGAAAGGAGTGACAAATATGGACTGGGGACTCTAGTACAGACCCTACAGAGTTGGGCTGGAATCAGAGGAATCGCTGTCAAGTCGTGATTTTTAATGTAGAAAGATGGACAGAGAGCGAGCTGTTGATGTGTGCGAGAGAATTCCCGGCTGAACAACCCAGGAGAGCAGATGCCCAGGCGGCACGGAGCACCCACAGCCTTCGGATCTTGGCTTTTTTTTTTTTTTTTAAGATTTTATTTATTTGAGAGAGAGGCAGTGAGAGAGCATGAGCGAGGAGAAGGTCAGAGGGAGAAGCAGACTCCCTGTGGAGCTGGGAGCCCGATGCGGGACTCGATCCCGGGTCTCCGGGATCATGACCTGAGCCGAAGGCAGTCGTCCAACCAACTGAGCCACCCAGGCGTCCCAAGGGATCTTGGCTTTTACATACCACTCTCCTCTAGAAGAACCCAGAGCTTCCTGGGGCCATGGCCGATTCCAGCGCTGAGGAAGGGAACATCCAGTATGAACCTGGAACAGCTTGTAGCGGAAAGTAAGAAAGCTGTTCCGAAACTTGTGGGGATTTATCAAAACGGCGGGGGAGCTGGCTTGCGGGGGCTCCTACCACCCCTGGGACAGTTTTAGCATCAGAATCAATGACAGTAGCACATCACAACTGCATAAACCAGCGATTCGGGAGTCCGCCCTGAAATCGGTGTGTTTGCTCATGGAGGAGGAAGGGGGAGGGAAAAGCAAGCTGGCTCGCGCGCTCTCTCTCTCGCAGCAGTACTGCAGCTAACAAATGCAAAAGGAACCGTGAAATTGGAAAGTGGCCATTCGGCAATCATCATGCTAACAATTATTGGAGCATCCATCACCACGCGCTGCTAGGACTCGTGAGTAACCACTTGAGGACAACAGTCACATGGTTTCAGAGTCTGACCCCACAAAATGCAAACTACAAAAGCAACATATTAATTTTCCACTTTGGAGAAACAGGCAACCAGGTGCTCAAAGGTGGCACTGCCAGGTCTCCCTCTGTTGGCCGCAATGGTGAGACCAGCGCCACGCTCACCTTCCACTGTGAACACGCAGGACATGGGGCGCATGTGCGGCAACTCTTTTCTGCCATGGACAGCAGGCAGTGTGTGATCCGTGGAATAGAGTGGTGAGCCCTGACATCCTCCGCTGAGCCTGGAGGTCTCATCGAGATGGGGAGGTTGAGATCAGAGTCTGGGAGGTTGAGGCAGGCAGGATTTATAGGCAGGTCCCTAGAGAGAGAAGGGACGGAGTGTGCATGCTTGCACACACACACACACACACACACCACACACACTCACACTCTGGCAGACCTTCCCTCAGATCTGACCCCCTCTAATGGGCAGAGATGGGCCCTGGCTCGTGGCCAGCTCCAGTTTGTACCTGCGGCCACATCTCAAGGGCTGTCTGGACAGAGGAGCAGGAGGTAATAGACCCAAGGCAGGGCAGGGGGTGCAGACGTAAGAAGCCTTCTGGACATAGCCCTGAGCCAGAGAAGCCAGAGTCAGAAGGGCCAACCCTGTAGGATTGCCAGTAAGTCAAATATGGTAGGAGAGGAAGGGATGCTGCAGGACTCCACTTAGGTGAGGTCCCCACAGTCCTCAGACTCACAGGGACAGAGGGTGGACAGCAGGCGCCGGGGCCGGGGGAGGGCTGGGGGTCGGCGTCTCAGGGGGACAGAGAGTGGACGGTGGGCGCTGGGGCTGGGGAAGGGATGGGGGTCGGGGTCTCAGGGTTAAAATGTGCACTGTTAGGTGGTGCATTTGGTACGGCCCTCTTAGAAGCAAGCAGTCTGGAGGACCCACTGGGACATGTCAGTCCTGGGCTGGGGCACAGGGTCAGGGCTCCGGCTCCAGAAGGACTTAGGGGAAGGCGTCATCTGGAGAAACCCCCTGACTCTCCCATGAGCAGCTGGGAGGACAGCGTGGCCGGAGGGTCCCTTGGGTTCCTTGATATTAAAACCACAGGGTTTGGCGAAGTGGCTCAAGGAGCAGAGAGAAGAGGAGAGAAAGGGGCCTGGCTGGAGCCCAGGGACCCCCGCGTTTCCGCCTCTGAGACAGTGGGGGGCCAACAGGAGCCTGGGAAGCAGCACCCTCTACAAGGCCTCCCGGGGCCCCCAGTGCTGAGGGCCGCTGTGCAAGGGCCCACGTGAGGACAGACGGTGTCCCTAGGGCTTGGGAGCATGGAGGCCCCTGGGGGCAGCAGCCAGACGGCGGGCTCCCAACAGGAGGAGATGAGAGCACTAGCCAGGCCAGGTCACATCTCCGGGGACCCCACGCACAACTCAGAACCTGGGAGTTTGTTTCCTAGGCTGCAGTGTAGACCGTCCGTCCCTCCGTCAGCCTGGGCCACCCCTGCCCACCACCCGCAGGGGAGGCAGCAGAACCCAGCCTACCCCGTGGTTGTCGGAGCGACCTCGAGCACAGGCAGGAATGGCCGCCACCGCGTCCACCTTCCGAAGCTCACGCCTGCCACCCGACCCACGTCCCCCGAGCCACGAGCCACGACCCACGACGTGGCAGGGAGGGGATTCCGGTAAATACACGGAAGGCTACACCATGCCCCCTGCCACGGCCCTCCCTCTGCCCCTCGGCTGCTTCTCTTTTCACAGGCCAGCTTTTTCGAGGTGGAATTCACATACCGTGAAACCCCCACTTCCAGAGCTCTCCGGCTTTCAGTATCTGCAGAGTCAGCAGCCGCTCCCTCCCAGACTCGGCAGCCACAGATGGGAGCCATGAGGACAAATGTGGATCCAGAGTGGACTCTGAACCCTGGAGGACGCTGTCCCCACCCTGCAAAGCATTGTCCCTCGTCAGCAGTCCCAGTGGAGTCCTCAAGAGGCCACGTTGCCTCCTACGGGGCCAGCTGCATCAGGGGGCCCGACGAGTCCCATGTGCAGGGACCCATTGCCCCATCCCACGGACTGCGACGCGAGCTCCCTGGTCAGAAGAAAGTTCCGTGGGATGCCGTGGTTACAGAGAAAGTGCTCTGTCAGCCCGCGGGTGGGCTTTGGGCAGGAGCGTCATGGCCAGGGAACGTGGATGCGCGCTCAGAGTCGGGATCTATTCTGGGGAGGCCAGAGTGGTGCCCGTGCCAGGACGGAGGCCATGCAGGGAAGCGGGTGGGCCCCCCGCACGGTACTGCCCCTGCGGAGTAGCAGTCCCCGTGCATAACCTCTGTCGCACCGGCCACGTACAGTCCCTTCGCTTGCGAGCCCACCTGCCAACGACAGCGGCAGGGAGGGAGGCTGGCCGCCGCCCATAGAGGGTCATCTCGTCCACCTGGTACCTGAGCTTCTCCTCGGCCAAGGAGGTCTCCCCCCATCACAGGTGTCTCCCCCCGTCGCAGGTGTCTCCCCATTCTGTGACCTTTTGCAGAAGTCGAACCGCATGCCTCCTTCCCGCAGCTCCTGCTACCGATTTTCCAACCACGTTCCTTCCAAGTCCTGGACCGTCCACCAAACTGTTAGCAGCTGGTGGTGAATCTGGGAGACCCATGGTCTGGCCTCTCCGTCCAGGCTACAGGGAGCGACCAGAGCACTGGGCCGATTTCTGCCAGGCCCTAGGGGCCTCCCCGTCACCGTGGTCCCTCAGAGGGACAGGAGGCACCATCGTTCGTCAGGGGGTGTCCACAGATGTGGCAGAGCACTCGTCAGCCAGTCCCCGATTGTTCTGTCCTTGTCAGGTCGTGGCGAAGTCCCCACGAAGCCAGAGGCGCTGGCTGAGCATCATGGCCTGAGCGTGCGCCACGGCCTCTGGAGCCGCTTCTCCACGGGACCACTGTGCCCTCAGAGCGTGCTGTGAGCCCCGTCTCATGTCCTGCTCTGCAGGATGGCACGGCGTGCTCGGCGGGCCAGGCAGCACCCCTCCCCGCGGCTGCGCAGCTCACAGGCTCGCACGTCCCATGTCACCAAGGCCTGACGCAAGCCCGACTCTGTTTCTCGATGGGGCATGGCCCCCTGAGGATGGCCGGGCCTCCCTCCAGAGGCCGAGGGCGCTGGGCTGGGGCTTCCCGACGGCCGGGCTAGAGGCTCTGGACGGCGCCCGCCTCTGCCACAGATACCGCCAACGGCTCCTGTGGGGCCGCTGGTCACCCCAGGCCCTGCAGCTCGCACGGCAGCCCGGGTCCGGGCAGAGACTTCTGTCGCTGCAAACTCTCCCGGGCCACTGGGCACACGGGGCAGGTTTGCCCTGCCTGAGTCGTGCTTCTTCAGGCCAGGGGTGGGGGCAGGGGTCTCTACTTACCAGGCTGTCCCCGTGCTCGCCACCTGCTCACCGGGCCTGCCCCGCAGCACCGTCAGGTATGGGTCCAGCATGCTGACCTGCGGGACGGAGCGCAGGCCAGCGCCTGTGCGCTAGACCTGACCTTGGTAGGAGAGGGTGTGCTTGCGGGAGGGAGCCGCCGGCGCCCGGGGTCTGTATGAAGGGCCGCAGGGGGCAGGCGCATCGCTAGCACCATGGCCGAGAACGTCAAGGACTATGGAGAGACCACAGCGAGACACCGCCTCAGCCCCGTCAGAACGGCCAGGAGATGACGGGGGTTGACGAGGAAGCGGAGAAAGGGGAGCCCTGAGGTGCCGGAGTGGCTCTGTCGGTTGGCGTCTGCCTTCGGCTCAGGTCAGGATCCCGGGGTCCTGGGATCGAGTCCTGCATCGGGCTCCCTCTCAGCGGGAAGCCTGCTTCTCCCTCTCCTTCTGCTCATGCTCTGTGTGTGTGTGTGTGTGTGTGTGTGTGTCTTAAATAAATAAATACAATCTTAAAGGAAAAAAAGCAAGGGGACACCCGTTACACTGTGGGAATGCAAGCTGGGGCAGCCACTCTGGAAAACAGCAGGGAGGTTCCTCAGAAAGTTGAAAATAGAGCTGCCCTACGATCAAATGAGGAACTTCAGAAACGAAACAGGGGAGCACAGGGGAAGGCAGGAAAAATAAAACAAGGCGGAATCAGAGAGGGAGATAAACATAAGAGAATCTTAACTCTAGGAAACACCCGGAGGGCTGCTGGAGGGGTCGCGGGGTGACGGGCGCTGGGTGGGGCACATGACGGAATGGGCACTGGGTGTTGTGTGGACCGGGGCATCACAGACCCGCGCCTCCGAAGCCGGACTGCGGTATGCGTTAGATAACTGAATTAATGTTAAAAAAAAATAAACCCACAACCCGTGGAGACGAGGAGACGCAGGGACGGGGAGGAAACACTTGCAAACGCACCTCTGCTGAGGCCTCGCGCCCCAAATCTACGAAGGGCTCCTAACACTCAGGACAAAGAGAACAGCCCGATGTACTCACAGGCAGAGATGGGGAGCCAAGGGGCACAGAGGGTCCGCATCCTGCGTCGCCGGAGAAATGCCCTGGAAAACGGTCGTGCGCTCCCTGTGCGCACCTGGTGGAACGGCCCAAACCCAGCCCACGGGCGGCACCAGAGACTGGCCCATCTGCGTGGCCGGTGGGACGCACGGTGGAGCTGAGCGGCCGCTCTGGGAGACAGTCTGACGGCTTCTCACCCAGCGACACACACTGTCACCGCGCGCTGCGGCGGTCACGCCCCCTGGTCTCCACCAAAGGAGCCGGGAGCTGACGTCCACACAAAACCCGCCCGGGGGTGCTCGCGGAAGCTTTATCTACAGCTCATGCCACGACATGCGTAACCGACCCAACCTGGAAGCAGCCGAGGTGGCCTTCAGCAGGTGGCCCGGGCAGACCCCGGCCTGTGCATCTGCGACAAAGAGAAAGGAGCCACGCAGCCGTGGGAAGAAGCTTGCGGGCACCTGACGGCGCGGAGGAGGCCGGTCTGAAAGGCCGCGTCCTGCCGGAGTCCAGCTCCACGAGCCCCCGGGAAAGGCGAGGACCATGCCCGGTCCGGGTCCGGGCTCCTCAGGGTCCCCAGGGGAGGGACAGGTGAGCAGGCAGAGCCCTCGGTCACTGCGTGACGCCGTAGTGGGGGGCACGCGTGTGTCCGCACCCCCAGAGCAGACGCCACTGAGGCTGACCCCCGTGCCCCTGTCAACCCGAAGCTGCTTAAAGGAGAGTCTCTTTCTGGGGGGCCCTGGCCGGCTCCGTCGCTGGAGGCTGCAACACTTGATCTCGGGGTCATGAGTTCGAGCCCCACGTTGGCTGTAGAGACGACTTAAACTAAAAATCTTGGGGCGACTATCTGCCTCACTCCGCTGCGTGCCCGACTGTTGACTTCGCCTCAGCTCATGGGCTGGGGGTCGTGAGATCGAGCCCCAAGGCGGGCTCCACGGCCAGCGGGGAGTCTGCTCATGTCCTCCCTCTGCCGCACCCCCATGCCTGCACGTGCTCTCTCTCTCTCAAATAAACCTTTAAAAATAAGATAAAATCTGTTCTTTTTTAAAGCCTTCACCAGATCCCTGTTACCCACTGTCCGGTGCCCCCAGGACCCTCCTGGCCTCCACACAGGCCCGGCTGGCGAGGGCCGTGGGGCTGTGGTGGGAACCGTGGCCCCGCACCCTTCACGTCCCCAGAGAGGCTCCAGCCTCCGCACCACCCCCCATGGACTCGGGATTGCCCGACCAGGACCCCCTTCCTGGGGAGAGGCGGTTCTGCACGGGGCCCTTCCTGCCCGCACAGCCGTCCTTCCGCAGTCAGGGAACCGGTGTGGGGGCCTGTCGGCTGCCAGGGCTTCGGCTCTAGTTACACTCTGGGGAGCCGGAGAGGCCACCACATGGTGTGGCCGGGACCCCCTGGCCCCTGTGTGAGGTGGCCCTGGGCTAGAGCTGCATGGACAGCCCCGCCTGCACCAGCCCCGCCCCACCTAGTGGGGACAGGGACGTTCAGGGTCTCTGGGAATCGGGGTCGGTTCAGAGCAGGGTCCCGCGGTCCCCGAAATCTGCAAACCACCACCCCCGGGGCACAGTCACCCTGGTCAACGCTGCAGGTCCCTTGGGGAAGGCGGGGAGACGGTGACCAGCAGGGCCCCGGGGTCCTCCCTCCAAGCGAGGGGCCGGGGTCCGTGAACTGGCTCGAGCCTCGGAGCTGAGCGGAGTGGGGGGCCGTGTGTCTCTGTGGGCGGCGTTTGGGGGGAGGTTTGCTTGCTTGACCCCAAGCTTTTCACGTACCCCTGGTAAGTGCGTCTTTATGGCCTGTCCTTCCATTTCGGCTCTAGGGACACACAGTCCGCAGCTGAGATCGTGGGCCCCCATCCCGGCCTGGCCTCTCGTGACAGCCGCAGGGGCCTTTGGGCTGAGCAGCCCTTGACTCGACAGGTGGGATGTCCTCCTACAGAAGCAGCGTGGCCGTCCCCTCCGCCCTCCTTGCAGCTCCCCTCCCTGCTTCCTGAATCGGAGCCCACCTCGACTCGCTCCTCCCTTGTCTGCGGTGATGCAGAGCAGGGCTGAGAGAGCTCGGACCCCTCCCGACCAGCCGCGCAAATGGTAGCCCCCAGCCGATGTGGCGTGAGCCGCCCAGGGTCGCTGGCCCTGCGGGTGGGACCGGCCTGGGGGTCCCTGTCGTTCCTCCCATCCACGGCTCCGTGTGGCAGGGAAGACGCTGCTGAGGGCCTCACCCTGCGGCTCCTTACCCCGAGAGTGACCTTTAGGGGTCACATATCCAACCTCAAGACCCATCGCTGGGGACAAGGAAGGCCACTGTGCTTGGCCAAAGCTGGCTATGGGTCACCTCTGCAGCCACCGGGCCCCATGCCAGTGCTGTGGGACGGGCAGATCCCTGACAGAAGGGGCACCACAGGCCAGCCCGTGCTCCTGCCCACCAAGCTGGCCTCTGGGGTGGGCATTCAGAGTGGGCTCTCAGCTGCCCCCGACCCCCTGAGGCCCCCACTGCCTCCTGCCGCTCTTCCCCACCCCCCGTCACCTGGAGGGTCCACAGCATTTTCCAAACTGTGTGTCATGTAGCCAGGTGAAGGCCGGGCCGGCGTCCCGCCCAGGAGGTGACCGCTGCTCCCAGTTTTCTCCCTGCCACTCCTGCACGCCTAAGCCTCTACCCCCAGGACCTCTGGCTGGCCTGTGCGTTCCCCGGCCCTCCCTGCCCCTCCCACTGTGGGCCTCCCACCCCTGCAGACGGGCCCACGAGCCTGTTGGGTCATGTCTGTTGGGTTCTCTGGTTTTCCCAGAACTGGCTCAGGGCTGATCGGTACGAGGGAGGTGAGTGTGGGATGGACGCGGGTTAGCCGGCCCTAGGGCCACCGCGAGACCACCCTGCAGGCAGGCCTTCCCCCACGCAGGTCTCTTTTCGTGGTTCTGGGGGCTGGAAGCCAAAGGTCAGGGCCCCTGGATGTGGTTCCTGGAGAGCCCCCCCTTCCTGGTCTGCAGACAGCACCTTCTCACTGTGTCCTGGATGATCGGGGACGCCCTGAACCGCAGCCTCATGCCCTCACCTAACCACTGCCCAGGGCAGGGCCAGGGCACTGAATCGGGGGGTGGGGGAGCATAGCCTCCAGTGTGGGAGCCGCTGACACTGAGCCCACCCCCCAAATTCATCACCTCGTCTCCTCCGACTCCTCACTCGGCTGTCACCTCTGCCCCGGCCCTGGGCCCCTGCCTCTGGGAGACAGAGCGGCCCGTCCAGGGGACACCCCAGGGTGTGGGGTCTGCAGCCCAAGTGGCGCCGGGCCACGAACGGGGTGCTCCCCGGGCCCCCGAGGCATGTGCGTGCCTTCCTGGACAGGCGGGTGTTGGGCATCCTCTTAGCACGGGGTAGAGAAAATTCCAGGAGTGGGCTGGAAATGTTTGTCAGGAAGGGGGGCCTGGCGACCACCAGGGGAGAGGTGAGGCCTCTCCACACTGCTGGGTGAGGCCTGAGCCCAGGGTGGGGCCCGCTGGCTCCTGCGCCTGCTTCCCCCCGCCGACCCAGGGCGGCCCTGGGGGGTTCGGACGTCCTGCTCCCCCACCCTGTCTCCCCCAGCCCCGTGCCTGCTCCTTCCGTCCCTAGACACCAAGTCCCGGCCCGGCGGCCAGGCGGCTTGGGTGCTATTGGGACTGCTCAGGGGGAGGGAGGCCCCTCCCAGAGTCTGACTCTGGCACTCGGGAGGCAGATAGAGCCCCTCAACCCCTCCCTGGGCCCCACGCGGTCAGGACAATCTCTACCTCAGAGTCTCAGGGGAGACAGAGCCACTCCCGGAGCCCTGAGCCTGCGTCTGGCCAGGTGCACCCTGCAAGCCAGGGGGGCACTTGTGGAGGAAGCGGGGCTCCTTGGGCTGTGCGGTCGGGCGCGGTGCACATGGCTGACCCAGACTTAACCCAGTCAGGACGGAGAGCCTCCAGCCCTGCTCCGGGCTCGGGGAAGCCGCCCCAGGTGGGAACATGTCAGGGCTGCTGGGGAAAATGTCAGATTCAGGGCAAAGGGCAGAGAGACGGCCACAGGCTGTTCAGGTCCCCATGGGGCCCCCAGGGCCACGCAGGGGGTGGGCCCAGCTGACAGAGCCCCCCACACAGGGAGCTGGTGAGCTCACAGTGCCCCTGGGGGAACTGAGGCGATGACCCGCCCCCTCCCTGGGTGGGAAGCCTACCCTGCTGCCCTCCCACCCCCAGCCTCTGCTTATCTCTGGTGGAGGAGCGGGCGCACCCCTCGCAGACCTCCCTCTGAGCCGCTGTCAGGAATGGGGGGAGAGGCTGCCGCCTCCCAGACCAGGCAGAACAGCCTCCAGGAGGGACGGGTCCGCTACAGGGCCGGCATCCCCTTACCCGGGGTCCTGGGCGAGCTGAGGCCGCAGGCAGGAGTGAGCTGTGAAGCGTTGCGGGGTTAACGGGAGGAGAGGGCGCAGGAGGGACCGAGGGGATGGAAGCTGGGGGCAGGGGGTGCAGGAGCCAGCAGGCAGGCAGGCAGGCGGGCAACTGGAGGGGCCAGGCGGTGCGGGCTCCCCTCTGTGCTGTGAGGCTGGGCTGCTGGACACAGCCATGTTTCGGGACACAGTATATTGCAGGAGAGCTGCAGACTTCCAGAAATCCGGCAACAGTAGTGCATGGAGTTCGCACTTACCCTGTGCCCAGCTTGCCCTTGAGCTGACCTCGGGCGTGGGGCCGGGACGTGGCACAGTGAATCAGTGGCTTTTGACCCCTTACCGTTCACTGAAGTCCACGCGCTGTTCTGAGCGTCTCGGGTTTTCCCTAACAGCCTGTTTCTGTCCCAGGTCCCCACACGGGGCACTGGGGCATTGAGTCCTCATGTCTGTGACAGCTTGTGGTGACCCGGACAGTTCCGAGGGGGACAGACCGGGCACACCAGACGCCCCTCCGTTGGGGGTTGTCTGGTGTGTGCGTCACGGTCAGACGGGGCTGTGGGTCTGGGAGGAGGCCCCCAGGGGGAGCGCCCTCCCCGCCATCGCGTCCGGGCTCACGCTCCGCACCTGACTCGTCCCTGCGACGCTGGCCCTGCTCACCTGGCTGGGGCGTGCGTCAGGGGCAGCCTCCCATCCCATGGCCTCAGGAGGGAAGTGGCGGTGAGAGCCGCACCCGAGGGGCGGGTCTGAGGCTCCCCTCCACATGGGCACGTCCCTGTAGTGTCTGGGACTCTCCAGGCCAGCAGGTGTCTCGGCTCTGTCGCCTGCTCCTCTACCCCATTGGCTATGAGCCCAGCCAGGGTCCCCGGGTGTCCGTGGGAGAGCCTCGTGTCACCGCACAGGCTCTCTGGGGGCCCCGCCGTGGCCATGGGGAGGACATGCAGTGAGCTCCCGGGACAGACACTTTCCGGTGAACCCGTCCATTATTGGATGAGGTCGGGGAGAGGAAGGAGAAAGGAGTCTGCTGGCCCAAAAATAACGTATCACACACGTGAACACATGTGCGCAAGCGCACACACACACACACACACACACACGTGCGCTCAGGCACGTGGAAGCCCACCATCTTCTGTGGAGAAGAAAACAGGAGGCAGCTCAGACTGGCTGGTGGGGGGCCTGACCCTCAGGACACGGTCTGATGGGGGCAGGCGGGCGTGTGCCCCCCTGGGCCGGCCCCTCGGGAACTGGCCTGCTGCTTTTGGTGCCCCATGGCTCCCAGGGGTCAGCACGGCCCTCAGGAGTGGGTAGCCACCCCAGGTGTCCAGGGAAGGTCTGCATGTGGCTGAAGGCCTGGTAGCTGGGCAGGGCCAGCGCCTTCCCCTCCAGATGCATGTCCTCTCTTGGGCTGCAGGGGGCTGCAGAGGAAGGCCATGCCTCAGCCGAGGGGGTGGGGGTTCACTGGGGCAAACGTGGGTATGGGGAGAGGGGGCCGTGGTTAGAGGCCCGGGTTTTAGAGGGGCTGGGCTTTGTCTTTTGCCCACGAGGGATGCAGTGCTGCTCTCGGAGGACACGCAAGGCCACCCGGGCACAGTGCCTGGCGCACGGTACGTGCTCGGTGGGGGCCGGACACGATCCCAGGCCCAGCTCAGCTCTGGCTCTGCAAGGCTCCCTCCAGACTCCATGCAAAAGCGCCCGGGGGGCTGGCCGCAGGCAGGGTCTCCTCACTGCATGGGAACAGACTGCCCAGCGCTGTCCTTCTCACCGAAATTGGAGAAAAGCCTCAGTCACGTGCAGCAGACCCTGGCGAGCAGCTCAGTCCCATGGACAGAGGGTCAGGCTGGTCAGGCCTCACAGCCCATGCCCTGTTGTACCTGGGGTGCTCCACTTTCACTTTTGCCACCCCTTGGGTCGCACCTGGCCTCCACCTGGACCAGTCCACAGACACCTGCCATCAGAGACCCCCTTGTGCCTCTGCCTACCCAGGGTGAGGTCTCCTGGGATCAGGTGGGGGGCCTGGGGTCACCGGCTTAGACGAGGGGTCCCAGCTGCCCTGGCTCTTGGCAGGGAGTGGGAGGAGATGGCCAGAGCTGCTGGTTCCTAGAAGGCCAAGGGGTCACCTCGCCTTCAGCTATCTGGAGCACTCCCCCTCCCCCTGCTGAGGTCCCCATGTCCCAGAGGACCCCATATGAGAAGCATAGAAGGTGACAGAAGGGGAGCGATTGCAGCCCAGAGGTGAGCCCCCGCCCCCCGGCAGCACCTGCCGCCCCAAGGACCACAGCAGGGGCGAGGCAGTCCAAACTGGCCCAAACTGGGCCCAGATAGCAACTTCACTGCGTGTCCTCTCCAGGGGACAGAGACCCACACATCTGAGTCTACGGCCTGCCCCTTCCTCAGGTTTGATTTAATGACAGACTTGTGTTTTGACACAGCCTCCCTTGGCGGCCCACCCAGGCGCATGGCCCCAGGGCTCTAGTCCGCCCTGGTGCCCTCCAGAAGGTTGTGCTCCAAATGACCTCTCCCAAAATGTTGTCGTCACAGAACATTTCCGATGGTGTTTCCTAAGATGATACTCCAGTAGTGACGTTCAGAATCGATCCTATCTGCCCAGCTCCTCCAAGGATCAAGCCTTGGGCAGGATTCTGCTTGTCTACTCCCGGGACGAGCAGCTCACCCCCTACCCAGGCCCCTTGGCCTCTACACACCACCTCCACCCACCTCCTCCCAGGTTGTGCTCTGTGGCCACACACCAAGAGCAAGGCTGCGCCCTCCGGGGAGGGGCTCCTACCCTCAGAGGTCCTTGTGCCTTGGGCCAGGGCTGGAACCTCAGGCCTCGCTGCCTTCCTGCCCCTCTTCCGTCTTCCGGGGCAGCCAGAGGCTCAGCTCCCCGGGTGTGCCGACACACAGTGAGCAGCTTACCTCCCGGGCAGGCGGCTGTGGCTGAGGCCCACACCCAGCTGGAAACCACAATGGGCGGGGAGGGGCGGGGAGAGGAGGGGAGAAGAGGGGAGAGGAGAAAGGAGAAGAGACGGCCACCATGGGGCCCTGGAGTCGGGTCAGGGTCGCCAAATGCCAGATGCTGGTCACCAGCTTCTTTGTCTTGGTAACAGGCCGGCCAGGTGGGAGGGGGTGGGGGGCCGTGTCCGTGGACCTCTAGTGCTGTGGTCTCCACACACAGTTGCTGTCCCCATCCTGCCCCAGGGACATGCATCTGGGGCCCCTGGCGGTGGACCGCTGGCAGGTGGCTGTTTGGGCAGGATGTCCTGTGGGCCCCACCAGGCAGCACGGGACCGGGGAGGCAGGTGAACCCGTGTTGGCGGGGTACAGGAGGGAGGAGATGATGCTGAGCCCGTCGCAAGCGAGACTGTGAAGCCAGAGGGAGGTTGGTCAAGGGACCCAGGAGACCCGGAGGCTCTCTGGGCCTCATCCTGTGTCCAGCCCTGCCCCACACTCCGGGTCTGCCGCACCCCCAGCTCCTGGGCTTGTCCATGGCCACCTTGGCGGCTCTCACCTACTTCGGGGCCCACTTCGCTGTCATCGGAGGTGCATCCTCAAACAGGACCCCCTACGAGGCCATGCACCGCTGGGGTAAGTAAAGTCACGTCAGGTGCTCCTGCCGGTCAGGGGGCTTCCAGGGCAAAGGCAGCCTGGGATGGGAGGGTGGAGGCCTCCTAGAGGAGCCGGGCTGGGTCAGGCAGTGGATGGGAGCAGAGAGGGCCACGCTGGCATCCTTCTGCACTGGGCAGAGCCGGGGGTCTGGGCCCCAGCCCTGTCCCATTCTGGGAGCCTGGGGACAGGTGGGAGTGTCAGGTGGCATCCAGATGTCCCCGATATCCTGGAGGGGTTGCTCTGGAACAAAAGGGCCCAGACCTGGATGCACTCTGGGGGCTTGGTCTCAGAAGGTAGCCATGGGGGAAACTGAGGCCCAGAGAGTCAGGCTGTGGTCCCAGCCACAGGCCTCCTGACCCTTAGGCCCCACGTTTTTACCCTGGAGCCCGAGTCCTGGTGCAGGAAGCTTGGGTCTTGGGCCTGTCCTGATAAGAAAGAGCACCCCACACTTGCCTGGTGGTTTCTGAGATAGCCAGAAGTGGGGGCGGGGCCTCTGGCTTCCTTCCCTCTGGCCTCTGAGCATGGCGAGAAGGAGTGGGTGGTGGGTTGCCCATCCCGGCCTGAGCGGGGCTCCTGGCCTATTCAGAGCTTCCAGAAGCCCACCCCCGAAGTGTATCCTTGGGTCGGATTTCCAATACAGGCCCTGTGCACTGGGGACCCTTGTCAGGGGCACCCCTAACCCTCCTTCTCTCTGTCCCCGCCCAGCTTTCTACACCACCAGCAGCCTGGCTGGGCTCCTGGCCCTGGGTGCTGTCCTGGGTGCTGCAGCCACTGTGAGAGAGGCCGGGGGCCTCATGGCTGGGGTGAGTACTCCCTGCCCCCAGTCCCCCAGGCTCTGGGATGCGATCAGGAGCAGGCAGGGGAGAGAGCCCAGGGAGCCTGCCCCTCCCACAGAGAGGCCTGAAGGACATATGCCAGCCAGGACCCCCACCTGCCCCAACCAGGGCCCCTCGGCCAGGCCCTGCTTTACCCCATCTTCCACGGGGGGCGAGAAAGGCAGCACAGGCCCTCCCAGGCCTGGGGGGCCATTGCCCAAGGCCCAGGGAGCATCTGGTTCTGTTATGCAGGCCAGGTCACCTGTAGGTCTGGGCTCATGCAGTGCCCCAGGGGGGCCTGGGCCCACCCTGCTCCTTTGCAGCTGGAGAGAGGCTCTGTGTCACCCCACAGGGGAACCTTGTTGCCCCCATTCCTGCTCGTCCCCACTGGCCTCTCTTGCTGCTCTGCCCGCCAGCCCTGCCCTGCCCCCAGGGCCCGTCTGTCTTGCCCACTCTGGGCACAGGCCCTCCTCCCCTACTGGAACCTGGACTCCCTGGTGCCCCACTGCCCCCAGGCACCTGCCCTCCCGGCCTGGGACCTTCCGGGGCTCCTTGCAGGTTCGGGACGGAGTCCCGTTGAGGGAGGCAGGCCGGGTCCAGGGACCCAGAGGGCTCCCGCAGGACCAGCCAGGAGGGCCCTCAGCTTCGCACAGGATAGAAAGTGAACACAGAGTTTACCCAAGAGCGTGAGTGAGGGACAGAGAGCCCCAGGCAGAGCCTGGGAGACTCAGAAAGGACAGGAGGGGGGTGTCTCCCTCGCTCGGGGCTGGGGGTTTACAGTGGAAAAGAGTCCAGGGTACGCGTTCCTTCAGGAAGCCGGGGGAGGGTGTGCTGCAAGGCGAGCCACGGGCGGACATCAGGAGATGGTCCACAAATCACCCACGGCGGTGCGAGTCGATGCCGCGTCGGCCCGGTTTCGTCTGGGGCCCGGGCGGCAGTGGAGAACGTCTGAGGTTCCCGCCTCCCCGGGAGTGGGACCGTAGCTTCTTTGGTTTGCAAGGGGAACCAGAGAGCTCGAGGAGAGGGAGACTTTCTGAACCCCAGTCCCTCCAGCTTCCCGGCCTCACGGTCTCCCTGCAGCTGCACAGGTCCCCCCGGCCTCCCTCGGCCCCTTCCAGCCATCAGACCCCCACTCTTGGCCTCCAGCCCTCTGCTCCTGCTGACTCCCCCCAACCCTGTGAGGGGCTCACGGACCAACGAGTCCCTGAGCCAGGCCCCTGGGCTCGCGGAGGGCAGCCTTCTGGGCCCCCAGGGCCGGCAGGGTTCTCCATCCAGCCTATGTCAGCAAATGTCTGTAGATGTGGCCCCACCTGCAGGAGCAGGGACACGGTCACCTCCCAAAGCTGTAGCCCGGGGCAGCCGCCCAGAGTGGGCTCGGGGAGCAGCGTGGGACCAGGCAGCTCCAGCCCTGACCAGGCCCCCACTGGCTCACGGGCCGGGCAGTGCGGGTGCGAGCAGGCTCCGAGACTCTGGCCGTGGCGGCCTGCCAGTGGCCGGGAGTCAGGGAGGGGAGGGAGAACCAGTGGGAGCTGGCGGGGTAGGCGGACTGTCTCCCTAGAGCAGAGCCCTAAGGCTTGGGGTCTGCCTGAAGGGCACCGGGCCAGAGGACAAGGCTGTCTCAGGGCAAGTCCGGCCTGGAGAGGCCGGTGCTGGGACAACAGCATGGCCACCAGGGGACGCCATGGTGCTGGGTCACAGGGCTGGGTCACAGGGCTGAGTCACAGCCCTGTGCTCCCCAGGGCAGAAGGCGCCCCAGTTGCCGGTTGCCGTGTCCTGCCCCCCCAGCTCCTGCCTGCTTTTCCCCGCCCAGATGCTCAAGGGGGCCCCCCTGCTGCCCTGGTCGGTGGGTAGGGCTCAGGAGCGCCGGGGGGGGGGGGGGGGGGGTCTCGCTTCCGCATCCCCACCCCCACCGGAGGGCCTGCGGACCGCTCTGGGCAGGAGCATCCTTGCCGGCCTGTGGTGCCGGCCGTCTGTGCATCCGCACACACATAGAGGCACATACAGGACCATCAAGCAGGGAGACACTTCCCGATCTGCCGGGCACCTGGCTGCTGTCCCCCATCCGCCCCTTCCTGCCCCCACCCCCTTCGGCCTTGCCTCACACAGGCACAGGCCTCCAGAGCAGGAAATGACCCAGCTCGCCGCTGGCTGCTGGAACACTGCTGGCAGGGACGGCTGATTTATTTACGTATTTTATTTACAAGGAGCAAGAAAATGCGGGGCTGGGCCCAACTGCACCCAGCAGGCCTGCACAGCGGCAAGGGCCCTGGGGACAGGAAGGAGACCTGGCCCAAGGCCCCCTCTGCAGGCGGGCAGGCGGAGGTGGGGGGGAACTCGCTCTCTCCTGGGGAGCAAAAGGATTTCTGGAAAATGCTGGTCCCCTGAGCTGGCTCAGGGCCTCCAGCCTGGAGGCAGTGGTGAGTGATGGTTTCCAGATGGAGAAGGAGGCCCTCGGCCAGGCAGGAAGGAGGAAGGACTGGAAGGAGGGAGGGGTGGAGGAAGGACAGGGAGGACCCTGGACACCGAGGCCCGCAGGGACCCGGGCCGGAGGGAACAGGAAAAGGTGAGGGCTGCCCACCCCTGAGCAGAGCCGGAGCCCCCGTGCCGGCACTGAGTTTGGGGGCCGGTAGAGCCGGCCCCCTCTTTCCAGGCAGCTGGTGGGACTGTTTCTTGGTGCAGCCCTGCCCAGCCGTGTCCGTGCATAGGTCCGTCTGCAGGCATCACTCTACTCCACCGGTCATTGATTCTGCTGGGTGTCCCCCTTTGCGAGGAGGCCCCTGGGTGGGGAGAACTGAGCCCCAGGCTGCCCCGGGCTGTGGACCAGCCAGGGAGGGGTGCCGTGTCGGCCCAACCAGTGACGCGCGGCCCGGGGCAGTGGTGCTCCCACAAAGCCAGCGCAGTGAGAAGGAGGTGACATGGGCACTCTGGGCACTGAGGCTGTGTGGCCAGCAGCCCAACGAGCTGCCCAGAGCCCCAGGAGGAGACCCAGCAGGAGACCCAGTCTGAGGGTCCCCAGCGTGCAGGAGGCAGGCCAAACTCTGGGTGGGGATGACGTCCCCAGGGCAGTACATAGGCTGGGCTCCAGGTCTGGGGTGACGCTCCAAAATGACCCATGGAACAGTCCTGGGGCTCGTGATGTGCATTTCCTGGGGCCGGGGTCTGTAATAGCCCCGGCTTCTCCAGTGGGGGCTCAACAGCTCCAAACCCGACTGACAGAGAGAAGGGCGCTACGGGGTTGCTGATGTTAGAAAGACATTCCCCCCAGAGAACGCCCATCTCCAATATTGGGGTGCAAGCGGGGTAAGTCAGGGGCCTGCACGGGGTCTGAAGATGGGAGGGGGTGCCTCCCTGCCAGGCTCACCCTACCTCAGGGTGCCCCACCGCATGTCTCTGCTGGGAACCCACAGGGAGCACCCCGGGGGCCAGGGCGGCAGGCAGCCCAGAGCCACACACCGCCCACCTGGAGCCTCCTAAAAAGGGGAAGTTTCTTCTTCTCCGAGGGCCCCTCCCTGTAGGCAGCCCCAGTGGGTGGGGGCTTCCATAATCCTAGGGACCCCTCCCTCCCTGGGGGAGGGGACATGGCTCTGCCATTGGCATGCCCTTGTGAGCCGGGATGGGCAATAGGGGGTGAGTTCCCAAAATGGGCCAGAAGGGGCGGGAATAGTGTATCCGCAGGCCACAGTGGGTCTCCCCCTCGGGGGGGCAGCAGCCCACGGGGAAGGCCCAGGCCCAGCCTGCAGGTGGCCCGCCAGGCGGCACGCCGTGACCCACGCCTCCTCTGTCCCAGGGCTTCCTGTGTTTTGCCCTGGTGTTCGGTGCCCTGGTGCAGGCAGCCTTCTGGGGGCTCCACAACCGCAGCCAGGTGAGCACCCGGCCCTGCCCCATCCCACGGCGGAGGGGCGCATGAGCCGGGAAAGTCACCCCTCTCCCAGGAGAGACTATTCTGGGGGGATGTCCCCTGCCTGAAGGTGGGTCATGGAGACCTGTGGCCCAGGCCTCTTTGGGGCTGGGGCAGGAGGTCCCAGGGAAGCGGGAGCAGGGGCAGGCCTCCGACCCCCTCACCCCTGGCCCCTGCCCTCTGCCGGGTCCTGGGAGGGGCTGGGAGTTGGAAAGGGGCTGAAGGGCTAGAGGAGGAGGGTCCCGGCCAGCCTGAGGGATTGACCAGAGGGGTCAGTGCTCCGGAAACTGGCCCAGAAGGGACTACCCTCCCGATGGGGCCTTGTCAGAGTCCGGTCCCCAGGAGGACAGCCACCCTTCGGTCCTGGAGCAGGGGCAGCCCAGTGGGGTGGGAGGCTGGCTGTCCTCCTGGCCCCGCCCCCATTGTGGGCTCTTCCCAGGGCTTGTGCTGGTGGTGACTGGGGTGGTGAAGCCTGTGGTCACGGTGGGGACGGACCCCCCGCTGGAGGTGGTGCCTTCCTCCATCCGTCCATCCGTCCGTCCATCCATCCACTCAAGTGGCCCCATCCATTCTCTGGGTGCTGCCTGGCTCAGCAGGGTGTCGATGGACTCCGTGTGAGAGGGCCCTTGTCCCATTCTGTGGGGCTGGGGGAGGCCCCAGCTCTGAGCTAACTCAGTCGCGAGGACCACAGCCCCCAGAGCCCGTATCTGAGCAGGACGCGAAGCCTGCAGGCCCGGGCGCGGACCCCAGCATGGCCCTCCAGAAGTTCTGTCTGAATTCAGGGCCCCGAGGGGAGGTTGAGAGCCTACCTGGGGGACAGGCTGGCCAGTGCGTGGGTGGAGCTGGACCCCTCCCAGACCCAGGCTGGGGGTCAAAGCTAGGCCCCTTTTCTGGGCAGAGGAAGTGGGGACCCAAGAGGCTCAGAGAGGGGGGCCCTGGCAGGATGGCAAGTAGGGACCAGCCCCTAGCCCAGCTTCTCCCCTGGCTGAGGCCAAAGGGACAAGGGACAGGCCTTTCCCCAGTCCCCAGCCGTGGACAAGGTCCCGTGAGAGCCCAGACCCAGGCGAGCCCCCCTGGGGCGACCTGAGAAGCCAAGGGGCCTGCAGGGGGGACCACAGACGGGGACAGGAGTGTTCTGCTGCGTAGACCCTGTCTGCCCTGACTTTCCATGATCCCCTCCCTGGGCCTCAGTTTCCCCATGTGCCCCGCAAGGGCCCGGGAAAGCCAAGGCCTGAAACGACTCCAGCGTCTGGCAAAACACTGTGCGAGTGGCAAGTGGCAGGGTTCCTCACATGTGTGTCTCAGTCCCCAGCGGCCCCAGCCTCTCTGCTGCCTGTCCTCCCTGCCCCCCACCACCAAACGAAGGGCCTACAGGAGCAGAGGCTCGCAGAGGGCAGCTGGGTTGGGACACCGGGCCCGCTTCATACTGTGTGCTTTTAGCTGTGTGGTGACCCTCTCCGGTCCTGGCTTCCCGTGCCACCCCTCACCCACCCCCGCCCAGAGGTGGGCCTCGCTTCTCCCTCTCCGTGCTCTTTGGCGTCCACGAGGCTGAGTCACCAGGCCGAGCATGGCAGTCATGCCCTTGTTCTGCAGAAGCGGTTCCCAGTCTTGGCGGGGGGAGGGGGCCGGTCACACTGGCAGAACCAGGCCAGGAGGACCCGGGAGGACCCAGGAGGATCCAGCCCACCATCCAGGTCCCTGAGTCAATGCCTCTTCTCCCTTCCCTGCCCAAGGATCTCCCCAGACTGCCCCCGCCACCCTGGCGAGGCTCTCGGACGGGGTTGGTGTCCCCACACAATGACCAGGGCCCTCAGTGGGGCTGGCCAGCATCTCGCCCCAGGAGAGCCAGGAGGGCTGGAATTTCAGGCTCCTTTTTCCCATTCACTGCTCTGGCCCATTCCAGGTCTGGGGACAGCATGGGTGGGCCCGGTCAGGACGGCTGCCAGGGTGCCCTGGGGCCTTGCGTGGCTCTCCTGGGACGGCCGCAGCCCATCATCTCCTCCTGGACACACTGTATCTGTAGCTGGAGCCTGGGATCCTGGGTCCTGCCGGGGAGGGGCTGTGCAGTAGATCCTGCTCTGAGAAGGGGAGGGGTGGAAGCCAGATAGCTCCCAGCGGGGCCTCTTCTCTGTCCCAACCGTCTGCCACCATCCCCTACAATATCATCCTGATCAGGTCCAGGCTCCAACTGGCCCCCAGGAGTCAGTTCTTGGGGTTTTGCCTGACCCCAGATGGGGGCTGAGCCTCCTCCCGGGTCCAAGGCCTGGGGGGCCCCCATCTGCCTCCCAGTAGGTCTGTGTGCATGTCCAGGCCCCTGCGGACACAGAAGCGACCAGGGCGCGGGAGATTTGGCTCTGGGCTCAGCCTCACCACCCGGTACCTTCATGTGACCAGCTGCCTTCCCAGCCTCAGTTTCCACCCCGGGGGAGAGAGAGAGTGCATGTGAAGGGCTCGGTGGGAGTATGGCGGGGGATCCCGGCTGGCTTGAGGTTTTGCCATCCACCCGGGCCTCCCTGGGGACCCTGAGCCTCAGGACCCTCCCAGCCCAGATACATCCCAGCCCCAGACTCCTTGGTTCCCCAGGGTCCTGCTGGCAGCGCGGTCACCAGAGAGAGCCCAAAGCCCAGCCTGTTCACCCCTGCTGTCCCCCTACATCTCTCTGGACAACCCCCAAGGCAACCTGAAATACGGGGTACAGACTGAGGCCTGGGGCGTCCCCACAGATGGGAGGGTGGAGAATGGAGTCAGAAGGGACCAGCTACATTCTTCTGTGGCCTCAAGCCAGGCTGCAGGCCCCGGGGGCAGTGAGGGGGTGCCCCGCCCCTCACTGTTTCCCAGCTTCCACTCTCCACCCTTGTTACTCCAGATCCATCCTAGGGGGCACCCCTGGAGGTCTGGAAGTCACGCTTAAGGAGGGGGACCCTGGCAGGAGACTCAGAGGTGGCAGAGCCTGGTGGCCTCTGAGAGCACCCGGTCCACCCCAGTTTTCTCCTGGGGAAACTCCTCAAGCAACCCCCAAGCCGGTACTGGGGGGAGATGCCTAGGCCCGCGGAAAGAGTTCAGCCTGGCCTCCACTGCCAGGTTGGGGGGTCTTGGGTGAGGGACGCGGCTTTGCAGGATTTACATCTCTGCCTGCAGCGGGGGCTCATGTCCCCAGCTTCTGGGGTGGTGGGGACAGACCCCAGCTCAGCACGTTGCTCCTACGTCAACGTTACAATGGTGTGAGCCTCAGGGACCCCGGCCGGGGGGTGGAGCCAGGAGGGTGGTCTGAGCTGGCCTCCTTGTCTCGGTCACTTGTCCACTGACCCCAGGCCCACTGACCCCCGGCCCGCTGAGCCCAGGCCCGCTGACCCCAGGCCCGCTGATCCCAGGCCCGCTGACCCCCGGCCCGCTGACCCCAGGCCCATTCTACTCAGCCCCCAGCCTCCCCTGACACAGAGGCTTTGTGGTCTCGGCTTCATTTCAAACTTGAGTGGCCACTAGCCTGACGCCCACCCTCCAGCCCAGGGCACTTCCCACCTCCCAGAGGGTTGGCTGGACACTGGCTGACCCAGTTTGGGATGACTTGCAGTGTAACATCTCAACAGGAGGGTCGCTTAGTGCCAAGAGTGGGGCTGGGGGTTGGGATGCAAGTTCCTCTGGTTCCTGTGGAGGCCCGGGGGCCCTGGGAGTGGCTGCCTTCACGGCCTCCATGGCCCACCTACCCCGGCCCGCAGGCTGCCAGCAGGATGGCCACCCCTTCCGGGGAGCGCCTGAGTGGCCAGAGCAGGCATGGGCATCGGTTCACCCCCAGCCCTTGAGGGCAGCCCTGAGCAGCCATCATTGTGTCCCAGGTAGGAAAAGGGGAAAGGGAGTGAGTGCTCAGGGCCTCTGAGAGGGGACAGGAGGCATCAGAGGGCGGGGGTGGGGGGTGCGCAAAGAAGCCTGGCCTATGCCAGGAGACTGTTGAGGCCAGAGCAGTCAGGGAAGCCTTCCTGGAGGAGGTGAGATTCCAGTGTGTCTTTGTCTTTGGGGGACTAACTTGGCAAGGGTGGGCGTTTGGGTTCGCGGGGAGCAGTGTGAGCACAGGCAGAAGGAGGTGCTGAGGACGGGGGAGGTAACAAGGTCTGGGTGGTGCTGGGGTACAAAGTTAAGGCAGAGCCCGGCCAGGCCCCCTGTCAATCCCTTCCTTCCCCATTAACTGCCTTGTCTGCCCCCAGCTGGCCCTGGATGCCCGTGGCTTCTTTGGTCAAAGGCCCTTGCCCGGGGTTTTGGGACACACCAGTGGCTCTAGGGAGAGACCTGGATCGTCACCGGGGAGCTGAGCTCCTGGCAGGAAGCTCCTCCCAGGCTTCTCTGCCCAGGCCCGGCTGTCGGATCCCCTGTCCCACCACCCAAATCGACCGACGTCGGGTGGACCCTTCCCTCGGTCAGGCCCTCCATGCCCCGGAAGACCAGAGCTGGAGGTGGGCCACAGGGCTCGGGGGTCTGGAACCTGGCCCCAGCCCAGGAAGGGGGCAGTGGTGGTCACTCTTGTTGGGAGGGGTCCCCGCAGTGGAAGTCTGGGGACCGGCCTCCCCAGTGACCCAGGCTCTGCCCTCAGGGGGCTCTGCCTTGTGCAAGGAGGAGGGGGCTGCTAGGACGGCTCACGGGGGCCAGCCCCACCCCCAGGGAACTGCGTCTCTAGGGAGGGGGCTTCACCCACACGGGGTCTTCCCACGGTGCTCTCGGTGCAGGTGGAGGACACGGTGCTGGACGTCTACGACCTGGTGTATGAGCGGGCAGTGTGGAACTTGTCCGGAACCCCGCGGCAGCAGCTGGTGGCCATTCAGGACACGGTGAGCATGGAGGGTGCTGTCACTGCCCAGCCCCCCAGAGTCAGCTGACCCGGGGCCAGACGCTGAGCAGGGGGTCCCGTGACACAGGCCACCGACGCCCTCTCTTGTCTTCTCCCTGTGACCTGGGTGGGGTTGGCTGCCTCATCTGGGGGCTAAGGCAACATGGATATGTTTCTCGTCCAAAACTGCTAAAGAACATCAGGTTGGTGGCGGCACAGAGTGAAGCAAGGCCCCTGTGGCCACTGGGTCGCAGCCCGGGAGGCAGGGGCCCGCAGGTGCGCCATCCACGGGGCAGCGGGTGGGCTGACAGCCTGCAGAGGGCAGTTCCAGGGAAGCCCCGGGACTGGGAGGGCCGGGCTGCCCGGTGCCTGCCATACCTCCCCTCATGCAGCCCGCGGCCCCAACCTCTGGGGGCAGCTCTGCGGGGCACCTCTCGCCGGGGGGCCTCCTTGTGCTGTCCCTGTCGGCCCCACCTCACAGCCCCGTCCCTCCCTGCGTCCTTGCAGTTCCTGTGCTGCGGCAAGAGCTCCCCTTTCAGCCTCCTGGGGGACGCGGAGGCCAGTCTGTGTCGGGGACAACAGGCAGCCAGACAGGTGAGGAGGAGAGGCCTGGACTCTGCACTCTCCCTCGCTAGGCCTCCCCTGGACCCCGAGCCGCCCGCTGCAGGGCTCCCGGAGGTGGCAGTGAGGGCTGGACTCAGCCCCGTGCTCCCTCAGCCCCTCACCCAGCTCCGGCCTGGGGCTCCCCGAAGCCAGGCCTGCCCTCGGAAACCTCCAGAAGCACAGGAGAAGGTGGAAGACAGACACTGGTCTGGAGGGGGCTGGTCCAGAAGGAGCCAGAATGACATTGCAGGGAGGGGACAGGGAGGGTCGGTGGCAGGCAGAGGCAGGGAAGGCCCTTCTTTCCCAGGGCCCAGAGAGGGGCCTGGCACCTCCCCCAGCCACCTCCCTCCCGGGCTCCCCTCCCCCGCTGTCCACTGTCCGGGAAACAAACCCACCCCTATCTCTGGGCGAGAGGCTTCTGGCCGTCCTCCAACATCAGGACGGGAGTATACAAATGGCTCCTGGCCCAGCAAGGGAGGGAGCCCACCCAGCACCACTGGCCCTGGAAGGGAGGCGTGTAGGGAGGGGTGTGGCAAGGAGGGCCCAGCACGCCGGGAAGGGGCCTGAGAGGGCATTCCTCCCAGGGGGAGGCCTCGGGTGCCCATCTGCAAAGCGGCTGAGGGACTGCTCTGTGGCCTTCCAGAATGGCGTGGTCCCCACTGTAAAGGCCACAGGGGGTTGGCGTGGGTGCTGGAGCCTCCCTGGGATGGGCCTGGGTGGGGCAAGGATGGTGTCCTAGGTGGTGGTCAGGCCCCCAGGCTGCCCCCCTGGAAGAAGTGTGGCCACACGGGGAGTAGGGGCTGATCAGGGGCTGTTTTCTCACGGGGCAGCCGGGTCAGGCTACAGGATTGTGGCCCAGGGTTCCTGGGACCAAACTCCCAGGCCCCTGGGGGCCAGAGGTCCCAACCTCCAGGCCAACCAGTCAGTCCCGTGACCCAGGTGTGAGCAGGGCCGGGACTCCAGCTGGGGCAGAGGCCCAGGTGGCAGTAGCGAGGCTGGAGGGCCCAGTCCCTGTCCAGTGACGGGCGGAGTCCGTCTGATGGGAGCCCAGCCAGATGCCAAGCGAGCCTTCTCTCCCTCCCCATCCCAGCCTTAAGAAGAGCACCCCCCGAACATCCCAGGGGGCCTGCCCCAAATGCCAACACCTTCCCCCAATTCACACGCCGCCATCCGAGTGGTTCAGAGATGGGACCGTCACCTCCCTCTCCCTGGAGAGAGAGCCCCTGTGGAGGCAGGCCCTGGGGAGGCGTGGGAGCCCAGGATGGAGCAGGAGGCTAGGAGAGCCCAGGACCCCACGCCCCTCCCCAGCTCTTTCTCTGCCCTCCGCTCACCCTGGGCCAGGGAGTGAGGGAGCCCCAGCCTGCCCAGGGGAGCCAGATCCGTGCCCCAGCCCAGGCAGCTCACAGATGCCTAAGAAAAGTCACGTGCTGGGCCCTGGGGTAGCGACCTTCCATCGTCCCCATGGAGGCCACTCCCTCCTGCGGGTTTTCGCCCGTGTGGGATGTCCTTGCCCAGAGCTCTGGGGCGTGGAGCGTACCAGCCCAGCACACCCCGCCGCCCCGCTGCACATCACCCCAGCACTTGGCCCCAGGTGGGCACTAGAGGTCCACACCTTGGCGGAGGCGCCTGACCCTGGGTGGGGAGGGGACAGCCAGGACGGGCATCACGGGAGCTGCCCTTGGCTCAGGACTGCCTGCGGGGGATCAGGAGCTTCGTGACGATGCACAGAAACGTCGCCTGCACCCTGACCGGCATCGGCCTCGCCATCATGGTACGTGCGCCCTCCCCCAGTGCCCCTTCCCACCTTCCACCTCTCCACCCGCAGATGCCCCACCCCAACGCAAGGCCACGGTCATCAGCCTCGGGGACCGGCAGGGCTCCCCGTGCACTGGGAGCCAGAAGGGAGGCTGCAGACCCCGGGGAGGCTGTCTGGGAGAGGCAGTGCCTGCCTCGCTGCCTTCCCCAGACCACTGGGAGCCCTGCAGAGCCCAGCGGGCAGGCATCCCTCCCTGGGGCTGCTGGTGCCGAAGCTGACACCCCCTCCCTCCCAGGTGTACGCGATGCTGCTTAGCTCCTTTCTCTGGTTCGCCATTCGCTCCGGCGACAGCTTGGACCGCAAGGGCAAATACACCCTGAGCCGGAGGTAGGCCCCTGCCTGACCCCCAGCCACCTCACCCCCCACTCGGCAGAGGCCGGCAGCAGGTGGAGCGGGCCGGGTGCTCAGGCTGGCTCCCTGGCCACAGAGCCTTGCCCCTTCCCACACCCCCGACGGTGCTGCCTGACCCCAGCCACTGGGACCCCCGGACCAAGAGCCCAGGCTGATTCTCTTGGGGGTCGCTGGCCACACAGAGGGAGGGGGGTGGCTGGAGAGTTGAATGCACTCTTACAACCCCACAGGGACCCCCTTCTCTTCACCCCACTCCCCACCAAGACCTGACCTCACAAATGCTCTCCAGGGAGGACCCAGACCGGGACCCCCAGCCCTTCTGCCCTGGCCTTCTGGGTCCCTCCATGCCCAGGCATCCTGCCTGGCCGCAGTGCATTCTAGAACCTTCTCACAGTCCCCTCTTCTTCCTAGAGTGCCCGGCCACCAGGCCCAGGAGCCCAGCTTCTTCAGACACTCCCAGGGCAGCCCCAAGCTACAGCCCCCGACTGAAGCAGATGTTGTCCACGGCTGCCCGGGTGCAAGAGGACCCTTGGGGGGCCCTCAGCTGCTCCAGGATGACTGACGCCCTTTGAACCGACTGTCCCGCCACCTGTGGGCCCACAGAGCCTCTGTCGGCCCAAACGTGAGCCTTACAAGGACGATGTGAGATGTTTTCTGCCACATTGCAGAGGGACGGGGAAGGGGGAGGCCAGCCCAGAGAAGCAGGCTCTGTTTCAGCGGACAGAGGGATCAGGGTCCCCATAGACCCTGTGGGGACAGGCTGGGAAGTGGTCAGAACAGAGAAGCCATGGGGCAGCATGAACGGACCTTCTGCCCAGTCTCACGAGGTCAGAGGGCTGAGCTGGGCAGGGCTCCCCACACGCTGCAGTCTCCGGGGGCACCCCATCCAGGCTCAGCCAGGCTTTTGGCAGAACACAGATCCATGCAGCTGTGGGACCGAGGGCCCCCTCCTTGCCGGCCATCAGCGGGGATGGTCCTCTGCTCCGTAAGACCATGTCCTTTGTATGAGAGGCCTTCATCTCCCAGGCATTGAGGGCACCCCAGTCCTCAAGCTGAGAACTTCTGACCTCCCTGTCCCTCCAGCGATGGTGGGAGGACCACTCTGCTTTTAGGGGTCCCTGTGGCTACATGAGGTCCATGGGAAGCCTCCACCTCTCGGGCAGAAATCTCACACTTTCGGGGACACCGTGATCACAGGTGCCGGGGCTCGAGGCGAGACATGTGGTGTGAGTGTGGGAGGGTGCTGTGGCACTCCCGCTCCCCCGGACACCTGATCCCCCCTCTAAGTGCCCTGTCCCCAGGGCTGTGCACCCTCCGCTGAGAATCCCAAGCCCCCAGCAGGACCAACAAAGGGGGGGTTCCCTCCAAAACAGGAGGACTGTTCTATGACAAGCAGCCAAAGAAGTGACAAAGTGACAAGTACCACCCCGGTCCTCCCCTTGTGTTTCCGATCACAGGCACACACACGCACACACGCCTCCCGAAAGCTAGCACGTTCCCGCCTAATGGAGCAAGCTGCAGACCTTGTCCCCCGACGAGGACACCCACGTCTCACGGGTCCTGCGTTGGGGGGGCCAGTCCGTCCCTGGTCATGCGCATTCCCGCTCTGGTCCTGTTCTGGTCAGCCTGCCTTCTACAGCTCGCAGAGTACATTTTACAAGCAACAACCAGCGAAGCTGGCAGCATGTGCATGGCAGTGGTGGAGCCAGAGGAAAGAAAAGGGGATCGAGTGAAATTCTGTCAACCAGCGACTTGGCGGGATGGGACTCTCCAGGCGGTTATTTTGTTTATTTGATAGAGATTGAGAGAGGGACCACAGCAGGGGGAGAAGCAGGCTCCCCGCTGAGCAGGGAGCCCAATGCGGGGCTCGATCCCAGGACCCCGGGATCGTGACCTGAGCCGAAGTCAGACGCTTAACAACGGAGCCACCCAGGCGCCCCTCTCCAGACAGTTATTAAGAAATCAAACGGATAAAACAGACATGGGTGGGACAGGGCAAAGGCCCTAGTGGGCCACAGGGACGGACTCCCTGCTGGCAACCTGCAGGGGCGGCCGGGCGGAGGGAGGTGAGCAGCAGGAACAAAGATCTCTGAGGGGAAGTGACCGGGGACCTCATGGGGTGATCGTCAGATGCCTGATCCAGATAAAGTTCCTCGGCGGGCAGGCTCCTGGCTCCACCCTTGCTGGGGTGCAGAAGAGAAGTCCCCTGGACTCCGCGACACAGGAGCCACATGCACGGCGGCAGCAAAATCCACGACTGAGCCTGACCCGGCCCCCACTGGACCTGGAGAAGGCCACGTGCACAGGAGGGTTGGGTTATGGGAGCGGGAGCATGTGACAGGCCTCATCAAGCTGTCTCTTCTTCTCCTGGACTGTGTTCTGATGCCGGACGTCTGCCTGGGGGTGTCCCCCACCAGGTGCCGGCGAACAGCAGGCAGCCCTGCCCCTCCGGCAGTGTCCTTGGGGCCACACGGGGTAGAAGCAGGTGGCTTCTCTGGCCACAGCCCCTTGGCCACGGCTTAAGAGCTTGTGGGCCCCTCCCGGAGACATGGCGCTGTGGGAGTGACCATGGGACTTGCAGCAGTGCACTCCAGGAGGACACGTCGATGCCCATCGCAAGGATTCCTTCCAGGGCTGGAAGGTGACACATCGGCACCCAGATATCCCCGAGGGCTCCCTGGAGGGGGAGTGGTTGTGGGGGCGGCAGTGCAGAGGTGGGCGCAGCCCAGATACACTCCTTGAGAGCCCATGGAGGCACCAGAGGCCAAGAAGAGAGGTTCCGTCTGCCTATAAGAGAGGCGGATGCCTCGGGCCTGTTGGGAAGCCCTGAGCTCAGCTGGCCAGTGACACTGGCCTACAGCCGAGGTCCTGAGGCTAAGGACGGGTCCTGGCAGGAAGGACACGAACTCTGGGCCAGGCTGTGCGGGCCGGCGGTGAAGGCTTCTGGAGAATGCTCCTGGAGCGGGAGACACTACCTGACCTGGGTGGTGGACCGTCACTTCTTCACTCAAGGGGCTCACTCCACAGCCCCCAGCGTCCAAGAGCCCTCCCCCCAGAGGACTTTTGCGACAGAGAAAGAACGGAAAAAAAAAGCAGGGTTCTATGAAGCCCGAGGGCCTTCGTACACGTGCGCTCACGCACAGCCCAGTGGAGCCTCACTGAGAGTCCCTCCCCCACCCACCCACCCCCACCCCCGTGCAGGGTGTGTTCCTGGTGGGTCTGGGGGAGGGGCGCTGTGGGGCCTCGGGCACTGTGACTCTCCTGTGCCCAGAGGCACCTGCCCACGAGACCAGGGCCAGAGTGGGGCTCTCCCGGAGCCAGAAACAGCGAGGTCTTCAGACCCAGCGTGGAGTTCCTGACCTGACGCCGAGCGCTCACCCCCATCTGGCCGAGCCGGGTCTCAGAGAAAGTAGCTCCAGTGTCTGGTGGTCGGGACAGGGGTGGGTGCAGGGGAGGTGCTCCTGGTGCAGAGAGCTTGGCAGCCGGGCCTGGGGGCCCTTCCAAAGACCACAAAGGGAGGGGCCTGGGGGGCTCAGTGGGTTAAGCCTCTGCCTTCGGCTCAGGTCATGATCTCAGGGTCCTGGGATCGAGCCCCGCATCGGGCTCTCTGCTCAGCGGGGAGCCTGCTTCCTCCCTCCCCCAGAGCCTGCCTCTCTGCCTACTTGTGATCTCTGTCAAATAAATAAATAAAATCTTTAAAAAAAAAAAAAAAGACCACAAATGGAGAGAAGGGACAGCAGTAGCTGAGGGTCTGGGGACGGATAATGAATGCGTAACAGCAGAAGGGCAGATCACGCCAAGAAAGCAGGAGACAGCGTACGTGGCCTCTTAGCTTCATGACACCGGGAGCCCACAGGGACTGGCCGAGGGTGACCAGGTGCGCTGACACCTTCAAAGCCTGGCCAGACCTCGTGGAAGCCCGCAGATCTGGGCCGGCCGGCCCGGGAGACATCCTCACAGGGCACGACAGCCGACCCGAACATGTCCACTACTCTCCCAGTAGCTCATGACCCTCATGATTTTTTTCCTATAAGGGATCTGGTCAAAGACAAAGAACTGGCCAGTGACGGGATTAAAAATGAGTATTTGGTCTTCATTCCGGTTCAAGACACACAGTTCCTAAAACTCTTCTCATCTCCAAAGTCATGTGAGTGTCTCTGTGTGTCCCTGGGATGACTGGTGGCTTTGGGACAGAGGCTGGTGTCCAGAGAGGCCAGGTGTGCAGAGAGCCCCGGGGAGGGCAGAGGACGGGAGATGGGGTCTCTCGCCCAGGTGATCACCACGCCCATGCAGGGGAACCGCCATGCAGGCTCCAGTCCCCGGGGCTGGTCACTGACCACGTGTGGGTGCTGGGAGGGAGGCACCCAGAGAGCGTGCAGGCGCCCCGTGGCCCTTCCATGCGGCCATTCCTGACTTGTCTCCTTTCTAATAACAGGGAATAGAAAGCGAAGCCCCTTCCTCTGGGTGCCCATCCGGGTTATCGTGGAACCCGAGGAGGGATCGCGGGAGCCCCCCGCCTCCGTTTCCAGAACACAGCTGGACTTGCCATTGACGCCCTGAGTGGGGGCCGTGGCAAGGGGGGCTGAGCCCTTCACCTGCGGGGTCCGACGTCGACTCCGGGCCAGCCGAGTGACAGCCAGCTCGCAGGACCCCGGCTGGTGGCCAGAGACTCGGAGAATCTGCTGTCAGTGTTGGGAGGCAGCCCGCCCGGGCCCCCCACGGGCACCCTCATCCATCCTGGGACTGCTCAGAACGCGCCCACGGGATACAAGTGTCCCTCGTCCCCTTCCCCTCGGCAGAACCCAGTCCTGTCCCTTCTCACCTCCCAGCGTTTCGTTGCTTTTGTTTCTCGTGACCCGACTTGCTAGACTGCTGGTGTTACTGGCCTCCTCGGGGAAGCTTCTGGCTGGGGGCCCTCCCTGCCGCACCCCTCCCCGCCACCACGTCACTGGCCTCTGCCCTCGACGGTGCACCGTGTGGGTTCTGTGGTGCTTCTTCCTGCTTCCACGGTGGGCGTCTGGGCTCCCGGGCTTCAGTCCCCGGCGAGCACCCAGACCCCACGCCTCCCCCCAGCCCACACTTGGCCGCAGCCCACAGGGCCCGAAGGCCGCTTTTTCAACATCGTTTGCTTCTGGGGGTTTTACCATTTCCACTGTGACTTCTTCGTGGGCCCTTTGGTTGTTCCGAGGAAAGGTTTTATGTGCTGTTGCTCTCGAGTGTGGCCACGTGATGCTGAGGCCTCTGCGTCGTGGAGACGGTCTCGTGGCGGGCGTGGGAGGCCGGGCTCCAGGAAGGAGGGAGGCGTGCCGGTGGAGGACGGCCCGTGCCAGGCCCCACGTTCGCCATCCGCACGCAGAGTGCCCCGGCCAGCCCTGCCCGGCTCTCCTCGGCCGCAGCTCGTCTCGGCCACGTGACAATAAGAGCCCCCCCCCCGCCCCGGCCTGCGGTCAGCTGAGGACTCTCGCCACACTGCAGGCTTTGACCCACTCCTGGGCTCCAGAGACAGGCCCAGGAGGAGCAGCTCATGCCCCTCGCTGCACTCCTGCCAGCCGTCCCTTATCGGGTCCCCCTGCCACCCTTCAGCACCCTGGCTCGGGTGGTCGCGGGCCTCCCAGGCCTTCCCAGACCCTTCCCAGAACAGCCCTCTGGACTCCCCAGAAAGGGTTCGTGCAAGTTTTCCAGTAGCTGCTGCAGGCCTTACTCAGAAGCTCTGGGCATCTGTCCCCCAGGGGCCTTCGTGTGGCCGCCAGCAACACCCCTCCCCCAACCAGCGACCCAGCGCTAGGTCACTTTCAGACCGTAGGATCCAAACTCAAAAAACGCCAAAGGAGTAGCTGGGAGCCTGAGCGAATGGGCGTCAGCCAGAGACCAGCTACCGGCTGATTGGAAACAGAGCCCCGAGTTCTGCCAGCTGCCACCTCCACTCTAGCCTCAGCCCTCGCACTGTTGGGGTCCCCCTGGGCACCCCGGTGTTGGGGCATTGGAGCCTCTGGGCTCTGGAGGGGATCCTCGCCCTTCCTGCCTGCCAGACCCCTCATCTCAGCCTGGGTGGCCCTTCACAGCCCCTGCAAGGTGGGTCCTCAGAGCCTTCCCCGGAGGGGGGGTCCTGCCCTTCGCGAGCTGTACCCTGGCCTTGGCTGCAGGCAGACCCTTGCTCTGTTCACCCAGCCGGACCCTCATCTGCCCACCGTACAAAAACAGCCCTGAGCCCAGCGTGGGGCGGTGGCAGCGGCCGGCGAGGGAGGGAGACCATCGGGGGGCCGACGGCCTGGCAGCGCCAGGGACTGGGAAGACGGGGCAGGAGCCAGGGTGGGAGCCGGGGGAGGGGCGGGGGTCCCAGCCCAGCCAGGGGGCGAGCTCTCAGGCTGCCTACTGTTTAATGAACATGTTGGCTGTTGCTTTCTAAATCAAGATTTCCAAAAGCGCTTATTTTGGACAGAACGAGTATTTCCGTTCCTTAGGATAAAGCAAACGCACGTCCCGAGTCCGTTCTCTCGGGGCTCACGCTTCCCCTGAGGATTAGACTCGCTGGGTTTCCTTAGCGTGTCCGCCCGTGTGTCTGCCCGTGTGCCTGTGGAAGCGCCGCGTTTCCTCCCACTTTCCTGCCGGGCGCTCCATTTGGTATTCTTCACAGAAGCCCGGTGCGAACAGCTGGCGGCCAGACAGCCCGCGGGGCGGCCCCTCCCCGGCGCGGACGCCCGTAAGGACCCCAGAATCTGGGCAGCGAGATGCGCTCAAAGCTGCAAGGGCAGCGAGTAAGAAGGCAAGCGTGGGCGCGTCCGCACGTGGGTGTGTGTTGCCCACGTACGGGTGTGCGTGCGTGTATGTTGGACGGCAGGACATTCCAGCCAGAGGAAGACCACTGATGGCGAGCCTCCCACTGCGCCGGAGCCACAGAAGTGGCATGTGGCGCGTCATCGAAGCCACGTGGTTCGGGAGCGGAGATGAAGCAGGAGATGAACGCCATCCCGGGCTGGGGTGACACAAGGGAGACGGGACAAGGCGATGGGCCTGGTTCTGCTGTCTCTTCCTGGCCAGGGGCACGTGGGCAGGAGTGGCCTCTCCAAAACCCTTGCCCTGTCCCCCGGTGCTCCCTTCCCCATGCACGGCGACCCTGGAGGCCTCTTGTCCCCACTGACATAGCTCAGAACGGAGGAGGACGCCCCGCCCACACCAGACTGTGCCACAAGTGGCTTCACAGAAGCAGCGGAGATGTTCGGGCTTATTTATCCTCGTGTCTGCCTGCCACACCGAAGGCAACTGCCGGGGGCTCTCCCAGACCGGCCTTGCCCATCTTCTGATCGTTGCCTCCCGTGCCCCAACTCGGGCGTGGCACTGGGCCTTTGTCTCCACAAAGCTTTTAAAATCCTGGCTCTGGAAGCACTGGCTTTCTGACCTTGTGAAGTTCCGCATTTCTGGATCTGTCTCCACGTTTGCTGCCGTTTCCGTGCAAGAGTGGGGCCTTCCTGCTTGAGCCCATCTCCTTCTTGTCCTGCCGAGTCACCATGGATGGTCCTCACGGAATCCCACCAGCGTCACACCGTCCCCACCGTTCCAGCCTCCACCGCTGGGTGTCCCTGCGAGCAGTCTGGCTGCGAGGCCCAGGTCAGGCCGTCTTAGGTCTCGGGTTTATTTGTTACCACGGCACAACCTGGTCTGTCCTGACTACTACAGAATAGGGCCTCTGCAGGAGGGAGGGACATTGAAAAAACATTTAAATTAATTAGTTCCACGGGACCTCCACAGCACACGGCAGCAAGCTCATGTGATTGCACCCAGCTTGGCCGGTCTTGGACGGGCTCCCCCCACGCAGGGAGCCTGCCGCTGTTAGCAGATCTCGGTGGCCTTGCAGGGGACTCGGCCCTGCTCCACGCCTCTCTTGCTCCAGAAGGCCGGCCTGGGTACGTTGTGCCGATGAGCACAAAGGCCGGTCGCATGACCGACTTCCAACCAATGGCAACCGGGGGAAGTGAGGTAAGCTCCTTGCTTCCTTTCAAGGTGACCCTGGAGGACACATGTTCCCAAAGACAGTGGGAAGGTGACAAAGAGTGGGTCCGCCCCCGTGAGGCCACAGAGCGCGGTGCAAAGGGAGGGCTGGGGGGTCGAGGACCGGGTGCGGGGGCAGAGCCCGAGCACCGGAAGTGGGGGGCGAGCAGCGGACACGGCCCCGCGAGGAGGCGGGTGAGTGGCGCGAGCTTGCGGCCGCCCGGAAGGACGGGGCGCGCTGTGAGGTTGGCGTTTCCAGTCTCCCGAGCGAGGCCACAGTGAGGCTGACGAGGCCCGGGGGAGGCTGTCGGCTCATGCGCGGGCGTGCAGGGAAGTCAGGAGGGAGGCCGGGTGGTGTGGAGTGGCTTGTTCCTGGGAGGACACGGGGACTGGGCCCGGGAGGGGGAGTATGGGCTGGTCTCCTTGGAGGCGGCCCCTTGGCACCAGCTCCTGCGATGACGGCAGGCTCCTGGAGCAATTCCAAGGGCATGGCACTTCCATCCCCGTTCTCCGGAGAAGCAAAAGCCAGAGCAGACGTTTGTTGCAAAGGATGGATGGGCTCATGGGGCGGCAGAGGCTGACACTCCTGAGATGCGCCTCCTGGAGGCCCAGGGGAGCCGAGGTTGTCCAGCCCGGCATGTCTGCATGGGCCCGAGGGCAGGAAAAGACCCGTGGGTCGGCTCACATGGGCATCAGGAAGAGATCCCTGCACTCAGCCTTTTTGTGCGAGTCAGGCCGTCCACGGATTGGGTAAGGCCCACGCACATGAGGGAGGATAACGTTCTATTCAGTCTAGGCATCCCAGTGTTAATCCCATCCAGAAACACGCTCAAAGACACGCCCAGATTAATGTTGAGTCCAAACGCCCGGCTCTCCTGGCCTGGCCAGGTGGACACACACAGTTAACCCTCGCACCAGGCTTCTGTCCCCATAACGGTGTGGGTTGCACCTGGCCTCCCCCTGCAGGAACACAGCGCTGGGTGCCCTGCTGACGTGGAGGAAGCTGCAGGAGCTGGGGGCAGCTGGGGGTTCTGTCAGAGTCCACGCCCGAGCCTGCTCCCTCGCGGGGAAAGAATATTCAGTTGGATACACGTGTCTGTGCCAGGGCTCGCCCCTGAGACGCAGGGTTCGACCCCTTGCGAGGCTCCTGGAATGCAGCTAAGTCATCGCTAGACGTGCTGAGAAGCAGCGCATCAGTCACCGGGTGACCACAGCAAACACCACGGGCGGGGCTCACACAGCAGACGGTCACCCTCCCTCCGTCCCGGAGGCCGACACCTGGGATGCAGGGGCTGAAAGGGCGGGGTCCCCCTGTGTCCTCACAGGGTCGTCCCTCCGTGCGCATCCGTGTCCTGATTCCCTCTTCTCGTAAGGACCCCGGTCACATGGGATCAGGGCCCAGTGACCCTGTGTTCCCTCCAGCCCCTCTCTAGAGGCCCCAGCCCCAGATACGGCCACATCGAGGGCTAGGACTTCACCACGTGAATTCGGGGGGACAATTCAGTGCATACCACAAACTGAGATAAAAATGCGGGATGTGGGCACCTGGGTGGCTCAATCATTAAGTGTCTGCCTTCACGTCATGTCACGTCGGCTCAGGTCATGATCTCAGGGTCCGGGGATCGAGCCCTGCATCGGGCTCCCTGCTCAGCGGGGAATCTGCTTCTCCCTCTTTCTCTGCCTGCTGCTCCCCCTGCACGTGTGCTTTCTCGCCCTCAAATAAATAAATAAAATCTTTAAAAAAAAAGTGCAGGACCTCAGAAAGGCGGGCACACCAGCAGCACGTTACCTGGTGAGGCCTGCGCCTTTGTTTCCTATCACCGCTAGAACACAGAACAGTAGCTCCACGCACGGGGCCTGGAAGCCACATTCTGTGGCTCTGCTCAGCTCCAGGGGCCAGAACGGGGCCTCAGGGTGCTGGAGGGTCCCATCCCCTGTGCAGACCCCAGGGTGCAGCCCCTCTTTCCCTTTGCCAGCATCTGGAGCTGCCCTGCTTGGCCCATAGCCATTCCTCCGTCTGCTCAGCCACAAGGGCAGCCTCTTTGGATCTGCTTCTGTTCTCCCACCACCTTCTCCGCTGACTGTCCCCCTGCCTCCCTCGTGGGCCTCATGCTGATGCCCAGCTAGGTCCCCCCAGCTCAGAGTCCTTAACGACACCTGCAAAGCCTCCTTGGCCATCGAAGGGGGCAGTCCCAGGCACCAGGGATTCGGATCTGGGTATCTCTGATACCGGCTATGTAGCCGACAGAGCCAGAAACCCCACCAGTTGTCTGTGCTCCATGGGTGACCCCGGAGGACACCCGGCTTGCCAAGGCAAGGAAGAAGATCTGGTGAGTGGGGCGCCAGCGCCACTGAGAGCCGCAAGGAGGCCCGGCGCTGGACAGGCCCCTTCGGAGCTGGACTCAGAGGGCAGCCGGGAGGGTGCCGTCCTACCCTGCAGAGGCCAGCAGCGGACCCTCAGAAGCAAGGACAGGGTCCTTGCTGTCCTAGGAGCAGCAAGCTGGGAGCCTGGGGCTCCGGGGCCCGCAGAGAGCTCTGACCCGGTCAGCGAGACATGACTTTCCTGGAGTAAGACCCACGAGCAGCAGGGAGGGTCCTGCTCCAGCTTCCATCACAAGAGGCAAAGGGTGTTTTCTCGGGAGGCTGAGAGTGGCCACCCCGTTACCAGCGGATCGATGCACCCAAATTCGTACGTGGCCGTCCTGACCCCTGGCGCTACAGAGCCGGACCGTGTTGGAGAACGGGGTGTTCAGAGAGGGGATGCAGGTAAAACGAAGTCATCGGGGTCGGACTATGTCCCCTGGGGAGATGAACCTGGGGAAGGGTGGGCGGGCTTCTGCAGGTCCACAGGGGCACAGAGGCGGGGGGAGGGCAAGCTTGCCCCCTCTCAGCCTGGATCACGGGCTCCTGCCTCCGGACGTGGACCAAACACACGCGGTGGCTCTCCTGGTGCTCAGGCCTTCCGGTCGCAGCCCTCGGGACCCGTCAGCCTCCGTGACCTCGGGAACCAGTTCCCCCAATCAGTCTCTCGGGGCCTACTCCATCCATGGGCCTTGATTCCCTGCAGAACCCTGGCCACCACAAAGCTCACCGGAGTAGCACACAGCTTGCTGCTGCTGGGCCAGCCCTGTGTCCCCACCAGAGCGGATGGGGACAGGGATCACCTGAATGGGTTCTGCCCCTCTCCCATCAAGAAGCCGTCCTAGAGGCTTCTGCCCCAGGCCTGGGGAGGAGGCGCAAAGGCGGACCCACAGGAGTGGCCCCGACAGGCAGGGGTCTCGGCAACATACGTCTGTCCCCCAAGCGAGACACAGAGAGACCAAGACACAGGATGGGCTCTGACCTTGGCCCCTCAGACGCTACCCCCCAGGGCCCTGGGGCAGAGCAGCCTTGGGGATAGATGAGGAAGCCCCTCCCATCGAGGCTGCCCCCCAGGCCACTGTTGAGCCCCCCGCTAGGGCACCATCCCTCTGGAGGCCCATGATCCCTTCAGAGACCTCCTCCACCTGCAAGGAGCAGCTGTGGGTCTTCAGCAGAACCGACGCATTGGCCAGGCTGGTCTTCCCTGAGCACAGAACCCTCGATGAGGGCTGGACTGACCAGCACAGGACCGGACCCGGGAACTCCATGTCCAATGTGGCAGGAAGAGCGGCAGTGGGCCTGTGGCCACGCGGGGCTGCACAGAGGCCACACGGCTCAGAAGTGGGTGTAGACAGCGGACCTTTATTCTCTCTCGGTCTGGAGGCCGGGAGTCCAAGACCCAGGTGTGGGCGAGGGAGAATCTGGTCCAGCCGCCTGGAGTCTGTTTCTTGTTTGTAGGGCTGGGCTGGTGGAAGCATAGGCCTGGTTTCAGCCTCCTCCTTCACACGCCTTTCTCCCTGGGTCTGTCTGATTCCCCTCGGCCCGCTGCATCCACCAACAGGACCCCCCACATCAAGCACACGGGTCGCGCCACTCCTGGCTGGCCACCCCCATTTCCCTCCAGCCACAGCCTCCGATCAGAACACACCTGAGACTTGCTATGGAGACAGAACACACACGCCATAAATTCTGCTCATTTCAAGGGTACGGTGTGGGGGCACCTGGCTGGCTGGGGCGGTGGAGCGCGTGACTCTGGGTCTCCGCAGTGAGCTCGAGCCCCACGGGGGGTATTAAAAAGAAAAATTAAATCTTTAAAAAGAATTACAAAACAAAGCGGAGAGCTCAGTGGTGTTTTGTGTCTCTTTCTTCTCATGTTCACAGGGTTGTGCAACCATCACCACCCATCTAACACCCACTCTCTGCCAGAGGGCCCTCGAGTGCCTGCAGGGGAACCGCCGGGTCACACGGTGACTCTAAGTTTAGCGTCTGGAGGAACTGCTGTCTGTGCCCCACGGCGGCGGCGGCATTTCGCACCCCGCCAGCCCTGCCGATTGCCTCACACCCTCACTGACCCGAGCTACCGTCGCCGCCGTCTGTCTTTCTCACGGTGGCCGTCGGCGGGCGGGAGGCCATGAGCTTCTGGGCCATCTCACGTCTTCTCCGAAAAAATGTTGGTTCCGATCCTCTGTCCCCAGGAGCAGGGGGCTGTGAGTTCTCATGTCCTAGATACTCGTCTCTCACCAAACCTACGATTTGCAAATTTGTTCTCCCAACTCATGGGTTCCCTTTCCGCGTCCTCTGTGATATCCTTTGACACGACAAAGTTTTAAAATTCGGCCAGGTCTAACCTGGGTGTTTTTTCTTATTTTGCTCGCGCCTTTGCTGCCACACGTGAAGGACTACAGTCTACCACCGAGGACCGTGACCCATCGCAGCTCATTCTGCATTGGTTTTGGGGCACGGCCCCTTGGCTCTGTGACGTATGGACACCCAGGGGTCCCAACACCGTGGCTGGAAAGGACTGTTCTTGGTCTCCCTGGACTGTCTCAGGGCCCCCGCTGAAGCCAACTGGCCAGGAATGCGCAGTGTGTTGCCGGGCTCTCGAGCGTGCTCTGGGGGTCCCGAGTTGGCTCCATGCTGGGCACCACCCTGTCGCAATGGCCACAGCTCCCGGGGGGTTCACGTCAGGAAACACCAGTCCAACGACTTTGTTCTTCTTCCTTGAGGTGGCATGGGACTCTGGGGCCCCGGGGGTCCCCTGTGAACTTTAGGATGAGCCCGCGAAGAGCCCGCCGGGGTTCTGACAGCGGCCGCGTGTAGGCTGTGGACGAATTGGGGGAGTTGGGGTGCCGCGGCAGCACAGTCTTCAGATTCGAGAACACTGGGTATCGGTCCACTCCGTTAGACCTTCTTCAGTTCCTTTCCACGGTGTCTTGAAGTTTTCAGCGTACAACTGTTAACACTTCCTTTGCTACATTTTATGCCGGGTCTGCTGTTCCGTTTGCGGCATTCCCCGTAGGATGTCTTCGCGGACGGGTAGCTGCTTGCAGCACACTGCTGTGTTTCAGATTTGAAGCTTTCTTTTTTCTTTCTCTCCTTCTTCTCCTTCTCCTTCTTTCTCCTTCTCCTTCTCCTTTTAACTATAAGGCTGTCCGGCTCTGGGCCTGCCTCCCCGTCTCTGCCCGCTGCAGGGGTGGCGGCCGACTCCGTCTGGGAGCACCTGCCCCATAAACAGCCTGTTTGTGTCGTTGGGAGGTGCTTGTTGATTCCCACAAGAGGCCAAGGCGCAGAGGCGAGGCTCAGTGACTCCCCCAAGAGAGCGTGTGCTCCGTGGGAGCACTGAGCTCGGGCCCCTGCCATTGCCCCAGAAGGCTCTGGGTCCACCAAGCCCAAAGAGGCCGAGCCCTCCTGCCTCCCCCACGCCAGGCCCTGCTCCACATGCCTGGACATGTCCTCCCATGTCACCCCCCGAAAATACTGGGAGACGCGCTGCCACAGATGGGGAAACTGAGGAACCAGCATCAAGTTGCACAGAAGACCCGGAGCCAGACCCAGAGGAGTGGTGGAGGCCAGATGCTCCCGCCACGCTGCCCCTCCTGCGGCCATCACACCAGCAGCCCCACCTGCCCTTAGGGCAACCAGCCCCCCTCAGGGCAGGGCATTCCCCGTCCCAGGCACAGCACAGGCAGGCCCGTCCCCCCACTCTCTAGTGCAGCCCCTCTGGATGCTTGTCCTTTCCCAGGACTCACCCCCTGGACACCCACCTGCCCCCATCACTCCCACCTGGGTCATGTCACAGCCGCCTGTGATGTTCAGTGTGGCATTTCGGGAAACTGGCTGCAGGGGGCCCAGAGGGGACGTTATTTCCAGGGGCATCCAGGAGGGCGTCTCCGGATGACAGGAGCTGGAGTTGGTGGACTTGGCAGGTGGCCCTCCCCAGTGCAGGTGGGCCTCACCCAGTCTCCTTAAAGCCTGATTAGACCAAAAGGTGGAGGAGGTGGGGATTCTCCCCCTATTCCTGCCTGGGGCATCCCATCTCATCTTCTCCAGGCCTCCAACTGGGATGTACACCGTTGGCTCCCTGGTTCCCAGACTTTCAGGCTTGGGCTGAATCACCCCACCAGCACTCCGGGGTGCCTGGCTTGCAGGCGGCAGATGCTGGGGTATTCAGGGCTTCTTGAGCCCCGGAGCCTGTCTGTAACCCGAACCTCCTTCTATCTCCTCCTGCGGCATCTCTGGAGGACCCTGAAACACGGCTGGTGGGTCCCCTGCTGTCCTCACAAGGTCAAGTTGGTGGGCCACTGGGCAGGGCACTTCAGAAGCAGACCCGGAGGTGGAGCCCACAGGTGGCCTCGCACACCGTCACGGCCCACTCTCCCAGGGAGCCCCCGATGCCTGTGGAGTAGCCCCACTATGGGCGGAGGCAGCCTGCTCTCACCTGTGTCCCCATTCAGTGCAGAAGCCAGGCCCGTGCAGAGACCCTCCAATCGCCCCCACACACTCAGATCTCATGCAGCCCCGTGCTGGGCTTCAGACCCGAGTGCTGGCCCCCAACGCCACTGCCTGCCCCAACATCAGCATCTAGCTCTCTTCCCCCTGTCTGCTCCCATCTCCTGGCTCCCTTCCTCTTCCTCCAAACGTGTCCCGCTTTGCTGCAAAGGCTCCTTCCCAGCACCTTGCGGGGCTGGCTGGCTCTTTCTCAGTCTTCAGGGCCTGCGTCCCTTGTAGACCCCCCAAGCACCCTGTGCCGTTGGAGCGCTCCAGCTGCTACTCCCTTTAAACTGTCCTTTCCAGCCCTGACTTGATGGTTGTGAGGTCCTTGAGGGAAGGAGTCCTGGCGTCCAGCTCCCATGGCCAGCGCCCTGGCCAGCGCCCTGGCACACAGGTGGGACCCACTAACCACTGATATATGCCTAGTCTTAGAACACGCTGGCCAGACCTGACCTGTCTTGGAGGCCAGTGCGCCAGGGGCACAGCATACAAGGTTCTGCCCCCTACCGCGCTCATGGTCCCCCTCTGCCCTTCTTCCAGAGGGCCCAGGGAAGGCTCTTCTCTGGGGACTTCGCCCACAGCTTTGGCAGGCCCACTCAGGTAATCAGCGATAAATGTCTGTATTCTTCCGAGATGTTGATTTTGAAAGATCTGGGCGTTCTTCTGTGTCATCTTTGAGTAAATGGCATTTTGATTTCCCCCCCATTAACCCTGAAGCGGCTGGCCGCCCATGGCCACCCACACTGCAGTGAGGTGAGGTACCGCGACAAATCCAGGTCCTGGGGGTGGCGGACCTCTGCGGGACGGGTCCCCTCCCCGTCCTCAGCAGCCAGCAGGGAGGGCAGCAGGGCCTGGCCCCCACTCCCTCAGGAAGCTGGTCTCACTGTGGGGCTGGCCTCCTGGGGGGACTAGCACCACCGGCGTGAGCACAAAGTACACTGTATTTGGAGCTTGTCCTATAGGTGCTTTGGGGCTCCTAGACATTTAACACTGGTCCGGAGTCACCCTCTCAGGGACCTTTCCAAACACAGACTCCTCTAACAGTGCTCAACAACGTCCCCTTACCCTGGGACAAGGGCTTGGTGGCCTGGAATCGCGTTCCAGGGTCTTCAGGCCAGGCCGGCTGACTGTGGGCCTCGTCACTCACCCAGGGTCCCCACCCCGGAGCACTCTGGGCAGCGCCATCACTGGTGTGTCACCTCCTCCAGGGAGCCTCCTCGGATAACCAACCCAAAGCGCCTGAGGGAGGACGACAGCAGGGGAGGGTCTTCCCAGGGCGCCCCTGGACGCAGGCTCGACCCCCCACCCGCCCCCGCGCCACCCCTCCCTCGCTCGGGCCTGCTGGTTGAGGGCGCCCTGGTCTGACCCCCGACCGAGCGCGTGCTCGCACGGGGGGGGGAGGGGCTGCGCGCTCGGGCGGCGGGGGCGGGGCCGGGGCCGGGGCCGGGGGCGGGGCCTCGGCCCCTATAACAGGCGGCGGGGGCGCGCGCGCGGCCAGAGAGCGAGCGCGCAGCGGCGGCGGTCGACCCAGCGCGTCCCGGCCCGGCCTCCCGCGCCCCGCGCCCCGCGCCCCCGAGCCCCCGCGTCCCGCGCCCCGGGCCCGAGCCCCGGCCCCGCCGCCCGCCAGGCCCCGCGCCGCGCGCCCAGGACCGGCCCGCCCCGCCCAGCCCGCAGGCCGCTCGCCGCCGCGCCGCCATGGGGGTGGAGGGCTGCACCAAGTGCATCAAGTACCTGCTCTTCGTCTTCAATTTCGTCTTCTGGGTGAGCCCCGCTGGGCGGGGGCGGGCGGGGGCGGGCGGGGGCGCCCCGAGCCCCGCAGGCCGCGCGTCCCGCTAGGCCCCGCGCAGGGCCGCCAAGTTGCGGGGCCACCTGTGGGCGCCGGGCGCGGACGGGGGTCCTGGGCCGGCCGCCGGGGGGAGGTGGGGTCGTCCGGGGCGGGGGCGCGGCTGCGAGACGGGGCCCTCGGGGCCTCTGCGCGGCCGGGCCGGGGCGTCTGGGGGCCTCGGGTCTGTGCCCGCCGGGGGATGGCGGTCGGCGCGGCGGGTGCGGGCTCCGACCCGCGGGCCGCGGTGTCAGGGACCACCCAGCTTCGCGGCGACCGAGGGGGCTCGGGGGCGGGGCTCCCAGCGCCCCGCCCCCATGAGCTCATCGGGGCCGCCGCCCCTGGATGGGCCGCGGGCGGGGGGCGCGCACTCGGTCCGAGTCTCGGAACCGTCTGCTCCGCGCTTGGCCCGGCCCCGCCCAGCCCTGGGTGCCGCCGTCGCCCCCGGGGGTGGCGGTGAGGGTCTCGGCCCGGTCGGCGCCCGCACAAGAAGCGCCTCAGCCCCTCGTGGCCTGCGTGCGGGGCGCCGGGCCCCGTCCGCTCTCAGCCAGTCCGAGCTTGACGTCCCGCTCGCTCAGGAGCCTGCGGAGGCTTTGAGGGGAGTGGGGCTGGGGCGGCCGTTCCGGGCTGGCCCAGGGCAGGGGGCCCTGAGGACCTGAGCGTCTCTGAGCTCCCCTGCGGCCTGGGTCTCAGTGGATGCCCAGGTCTGGGCATAGGTGTGGGCTTGGCCATTCGCCTTGGAGAGAGGTGCCCGCAGGATAGTCGTCTAGGGGTGCCCCAGGGTCTCCGGCTCCAGGCTGCCGACCTGCAAGTTGCGTTTTCCTGGCCTGGGTGGTAACTGCTGGCCAGTGACCACTGGTGCTTTGGCTTTGTTTCGGTTTCCTGCCTGTGTTGGAGTTGGGGAGGGGGCCGGAGTGGGTGCAGGAACCCTTCTCCTGGCCCGGCCCTGCTTCCGCTTGGCCAGTCCCCTGGGCAGTGCCTGGGGGCCCTCCTGGCCCCCTGTGCTGTCCCAGGCTGCTCACCCCTTCTCAGGGAGGACCATGACCACATCTGGCGGGCAGCGTAGTTCTCCAGTACACTCAGGAGGGTAAACTTTTGAACAGTCCCTTGAGCAAGTGCGTGGGACTGGGAGCATCTGTTTCCCATCTGGACAGCCGAGGGTCCCAGCGGGGAGGACCCCAGTGCGGATGTTGGGGCAGTGAGGTGTTTGGGGTGGGGAGGACAGAGACTGGACTGAGCTCTTGCTGAGGGGTGGAGTGGAGGGGTCACACCCTGCCTGGGTGGGGAGGACAGATTGCGGCCCGCTGTGGCCCCTGGCCTCTGCCTGGGAAGCGGGGAGCAGTGGGGCTGTCAGGAAGGGCCAGGGCTGACCTGACCCACCCGAAACCACCCCCTTTGCCAGAGCGGTGTCCTCGCTCAGTGTTTGTTTACAGTTTGCTTCCTGTGGTCTGGCCCGTAGGGGGTCAGGGCACACCCAGAGGCCCCTCTGCTGGCCTCTAAGCAGAGCCGGAATGTGGGGTGAGGGCCCTGACCACAAAGTGGAGGGTGGACGGAGGTAGAGGATGTCTCGCAGAGCGATTCTTGTCCTCAGGCTGAGTGTCCGTGCTGGGTAAGTCCCTCCCAGCCTGGGAGGTCTCCAGGGCAGACCCCGCTCACCCCCAGCTCCGCCTGGGCGAGCCTGGTAGTTCCCCAGACAGCGGGGGTGGAGGCCTGACCCGTCCCCAGGGGCTGTTTTTTTTTGAAGCTTAAGGAAATGCTCCCAGGCCTCTCCCCCACCAGGCCACCCAGCTGGGCATTGGGAACTGTGGCCCCACGCACCCTTGCCGAGGGGCTGAGCAGGGTGGGGCCCAGGGCCACCAGTCTGGCAGGGCCCCTCTCTACCCCCTGCCCTGGCGTCCAGCCTTACTTGGTTGGTTCGGGACTGTGGAGCCCTCACCCCTCGAGTCGGGTCCTGGGCCTTGGCTTCCGGCCCCTGACGGTGGCGTCCTCCCCAGGGCCTGCGACTAGCGCACACCCTGAGGGTCGAACTCAGGAAACGGCTGTAGGGCCCAGACGGCCAGCAGGAAGACTGCCCGCCTCTGCCGACATGGGCAGCGCCCTGGGGAAGGGGCTTGGGGGCCGCTGGGTGACCCTCGCTCGCCGGGCTCCCTGCCCGCAGTGCAGGTGTGGGTGCTGAGGGGAGCTGGGGACTTTGGCAGTGGGTGTCGGACTGCATCCGGGCCCCTCTCAGAGCTCCGAGGTAGGAGTGGAAAGGCTCCCACCTGGGAGTGGGCCTCGGAGGCAGTCCAGCCGGCTTCTCCAGGAAGGAGCCCGCTCACCCCACGCACTCACGGGCCTGTCTCTCTCCTCCACGAGCCAGGACTTTGGGGCCCCAGGCGGTGTGCCCCCAGTATGCCTTCGGGGTTCCCTGGCCCTGCAGGCATCCAGCCCTGAGGCAGGGATGGGAGCAGGAGCACCAGCAGCAGCCCCGGCCGAGCCGGGAGACGGTGCAGCGCCCTGCCCTGCAGGGAGTGGAAATCCTCCTGGTGCGGGTGGGACCCGGAGCTTCCTGGCAGAGGCCACTGGTACTCCAGTTTCCTGCTTGCTGCTGGGCATTTCAGGAAGAGCAGAGGCTCCCCTCCCCATGACCTAGGGCAGGAAGCTGGCACGCGTGAGCTCCGCATGCTTTCCTCATCTGTGAAGTGGGTACGATCCCAGGCCTGTCCTTGGAGGCCGGCCAGAGAGAGCACAGCGTCCTGGGCTGGCCACTTCTCCAGCCTAATGCCCTCAGTGGCTGCTGTCCAGAGGTGGGGCAGGCAGACGAGGCTGGGAACAGGGCTGATGAGAAGCCTCGCTAACTGGAATTTAATTCTCGCTTCCAGACAGCACATGACTGTCTGTCACTTAGCGGTTCTGTCGCCTTCCTTCTGGGAGAGGGGATGTGTGACCCGAGCAGGCTCGGGGTGGGGGTGGGGATTTCCTGTGCCGGTTTTAGGGGGTGGGCGAGTGGACGGACTGAGTGGCAGTGCTTTGGGGGAACGGCCGTTGGGCTGGGACAAGAAGAGGAAGTGTGTGGTCTGTCCTTGGAACAAACTGTCTCCCCACCCCCCCCCAGCCCCCGTGAGGATGTCCAGGTACCAAGAGGCCTGGGACCCTGGTGGGTGCTGCTCCAAGGCTGCCTCCCCCACTCCCAACACAAGGTGCCCCCCCCCACCCCCAGCTCAGAAGTTGAGTTCATCCCCAATCCTTAGCTCATTCTGGGAGTCCGGTCAGGGAGAAGGACCCCAAAACCCACCCTCCCAAATCACGGGCCCTGTGGCTTCACTTCAGCACCTGAAAGCCGGAGAGGGCGGGAGCCGGGTCATCAGATCAATATGGCAAAGTCCAGGCACCCATGGGAGGAGCTGATGATCACCTCTGCACTGGCCCAGCGTTTCAGGGTAGGGGTGGGGGAGAGGCACAGGGGTTCTGCCTCTGCGCCTGGCACCCCAGAGCCCAGCTCACAGCATGCCGTGAGGGCTGGGTGGTTTTCAGCCCTGGAGCTGCCCCGGGGCTGGTGTGCCTTGTCCTTGATGGAGGACCAGGCTCGTCTGGAATTGGCCCCCAGGACCCTTCTCCCGAGTTGTTGTCCATCTGTCCATCTGTCCAGCAGAATGTGGTTTGACCCGGCTTCCAGAAACCTCTAGACTTCTCACTGCCTGCCCCGCCCCCGGCCCAAAGCACACAGTTTCTCCTCTGGGGCCTGGCCTAAGCCCCTCCTGGTGGCTGAGCAAGTGTTGACTCACAAGACCACTTAGGGCCTTCCAGGTGGACTCCCGGATGCTAAGGGAGTGCCCATGGGCAGGCAGGGGCCATGCCCCTGTACTAGCTGAGGATTTCCCTTGCTGAGCTGCCAGGGGCGGGGCGGCCACCCTCTCCAGGCGTGAGATGGGAGCTGGCCAGAGCGAGGGGCTTAGGAGGTGGGGTTAGGCCCATAAGTTCTTCTGGTCGGTGGTGAGGGTGCTCTGGGCAGGGGGGACTGGGAGCCACGGAGGAGGGGGGAACTGGGTCCCGGCAGCTCCACCAGGGCCTGGGAGTTCATGCACCCTTGTCCCTGTTTCTAACTTTGGAAGTTAGTGCTGCTCCACCTGTCTACGGGGACTGGGTACCATGGTCATTGTCAAGAAGGTGGAAGACAGGAAGCCAGGGCGCCTGCCCTGCAGACTCGAGGGCAGGTTGGCCCCAATTCCCCTGGGGAATGTCGGACAGCTCCCCGTCACCTGTCTTACCCGTGCGGTCATCTCTGGGCAGGTGCTGAGCTCAGTTCCGCGCTGCCGTGAGGACGGCCCACCTTCCTGCGTGTCCAGTCCTGGGCTGGGAGGCCGGAGCTCAGGGCCCTTGGTCTTGGGGTCAGGGGGTGGGGGCTTCTGAGAGGCAGCGGGCACCCTGAGCTCAAGGGGGGTCACCTTTTCACACAGCTATGGCTTTGCTTGGTTGAAGGGCCCATGCGGCTCCCTAGCCCGGGGCTTGGCCACCATCCTTTTGCTTTGTCTCAAGGTGATAAGACCTTCAGGTCCCCCAAGGTAGCACTCCCCCGGCCAGCGAGGCCCTGGGCTGGAGCTGTCCCTTCAGCCTCCAGCTGGAGCGATAGGAGGCTGAGGTCCCCAAGTGACCACATGAGGAGGACTTTCTGCTGCTTCAGGGCCTGGAGGGTCTGCAGGGCTGGGGCTTTCCTGGGACAGGGATCAGGCCACCCTGACCTGCCTTGGGGGTCCTTCCCCTGCTCTCTGGTCCCCTTCCTGAGCCCACCTGCCTCCCATCTCCCTCTGCAGTCGGTGCCCGGCCCGCCTAGCTCCTCCTTGTCAGACGCACGAGCCCTGCTCCTGCCGCCCCTCCTGGGCCCTTCTCTGGCAGGCCCTTGGGACAGCTGTGTCGGTAGGCCCCTCCCTGCAGGGGCAGAGGGGGCAGAAGGACTCCCAACCGTGGGGTCGGTTGGGGGCCAGGGAGCAGGACACTTCCTGGCTTCACTACCCAAGTATTGGGTGGTGGGGTTGGGTCTCTGATGTCCCTCTAGAGGAGATGGGGTGTGGCGGGGGCCTGCACTCACCTCTTGGTGGGAAGTGGCTGCCGCAGCCCCTAGCTGGTGGGACCCAGGAGGGCCTGGGTCACGAACCCCTTGCTAGCTACTCCTAGGTGCTGGGCCAGGTAGCTTCCTGAGGTCCGGGGGCCTCCAGCCAGGCTCCGCTTCCTGGCCGAGGTGGGGGTCCCTGCTCTTCCCTCCACACTTCTCGCCCTGGGCTGCTCCTGGAGGCCACCCACCAGGAAGGCCCAAGTTGTCCCCTGATGGTGGGTGGAGAGCAAGGGTCGGTCCGCGGGAAACCAGGACCCCTACTCAGCTCAAGGGGTGGCGCCAGGACCTCCTCCTTCCCCTCTGACCTTCCACAGCCCATCCCCAGAGCGTCTCTGCTGTGCCTCTTCCCTCTGACTTAGATCCCTGTCCCTGAGGGCATTTCCGGCCTCACTTCCTGCCTCTGGCCTTCATTGCCCTGTTTGGGGCCTCCAGGACCCCCCAGCCGCCCAGCCAAGAACGCTTCCTGGCGCGTTCTCCCTCAAGCGTGTGCGCCCTTGGAGGTGGGGGGTCGGGGAGCAGAGCTGGGGTGAGCCAGGTGCCCTCTCCTGCCACCCTTGGGGAGGAACTCCCCCCCACACACTCCTGCCTCTGGGCGGCCAGCACTGCTGGGAGGGCGGGAGTGACGCAAGCCGGCCTTTCTGCCCCGGGCCTGTGTGGGTGGGGCTGGGGGCAAGTGCTCGGGGTGCGGGGGGGGCCCGGCAGGGGGGGTGGCGGGGGGGCGGGGTGGGGCGCATGGCAGCGCCAGGCCTGCCCGGGCAGCACCCGCTGCCTCTTGCTCCCTTTCAGCCACTTCTTGGAAACGCCAGGCGGGCGGGCAGGAACCCAGCGTGCTTGGCAGCCCCCTCCTGTTCCAGCGGACGCCTTTAGTTACTAATTCTCAGAAAGGAAGAAGAAAGAAACAGAAACGAAATCTTTCACAGTGTCCTGAACCCGCCACACCGTGCCTGCTGTGGCACCTTCCCCTGTGGCCCAGCCAGCCGGCGCCCTTCCCCGTGGGGCCCCTCGTGGGGCAGGGCCCCTGGGGCAGGAGCAGGGGGCAGCCCTGCAGAGGTGGCCCTGTGCAGGGGGTGGGGGCGGGAGGCTCTTCGGGGCGGGGACACCTGCTGCCCCCAGCACTGGTGCTTGCAGCCACGTGGCGCTGTGGCTGGGACCTTGGCTGAGATGACCTCCTGACCCGAGATGCAACCGGCACCCTTGGCCGCCACGCCCTGCTCTCCTGCTCTCCCTGCACGCTGATCTCTGCTGGGGAGTGCACGTCCCGGCTCCGCAGTTCTCCGCTCCCTTCTCTGACCCTAAGACCTCGGTTCCGTGGGCGAAACGTCAACACGATGTTTCCGATGCTTGCTGTGGGCCCTGGGAAGCCCACCTCTCCAGGAGCCTGGCTGGCACCAGGATGGCAGCCGGGATTCTTGGGGGCCCGGACGAAGTTGCTTAGAAGTTCGGATGTCGGGGCCCAAGTGGGGAGTTGGGGGTGACTTCGGTGTCGTAGAGCCCTGTGAAACGGTCGCGGCATCATGACCGTGGACACGTCCGGCAGCCCCGAAGCGCCCGGGGGCTCGTGTTCGTCCCCCATCCCTGGGCGGCTGTGGCCCGGGTTCTGTTACTGCAATAATTTGCATTTCTGACACTTCTGTAGAAAGGGAACAACTTCTTTTCGGTCTGGGGGCGTCACCCGGCATGGTTGCCAGCCGAGGACATTTCGTGTCGCTGCGAGGACCCACCGTGTTCTTGTTCCCCCGCCTGTGAGCGGTTGCAGGACACGTGGGTCAGTCCCAGGTCAGGGGTGGGGATGCCAGGGACCGCCAGGGCCCGCGTCATGGTGTGGACATGCACGTTTGCGTCCCTGGGTGGACACGCGGGGCGGCAGGTGCAGGCCGCGCTGGGAAGCACACTGACCCCAGCTCCTCCCACGTCCCCGCCGGTGTGCGAGCGGGGGGCCAGGAGCCTTGCCTTCCCTGCGGAGGGCTTCCCCCCTACCCCCCAGGTCAGGGTGCTGTCTTTGTCCCTCCCTCGTTGGCAGTCTGCCCCCTGCCACGTGGGTTTCCTCATCAGGGAACGGGATGGTCCTCGCCATTGCTGCATTCACCTGGCCCCACTCTGGGGGTCTGTGCGGGGCCTGGAGTGACTGGGGCCCCGGCATGCAGGGGGCGCGTCCACACTGAGCCCTCCCCGACCCTGAACCCAGGAGCAGCTTCCCTTTACCCCTCAGGGCTGCGGGCCCGGGGGCTGAGGGGGAGTCAGAGGCCGCCCCGCCTGCCCCTTCCAAAGCAGCCGAGGTGGCGACCAGGGAGGGGGGTCAGCAGTGTTCCCCCCACACTTCTGTTAGGACCGTGCACCCCAAGACACTTGTCTCCCCAGCTGCTGGGGTGAAGGGGCTGCGTGAGGAACACGGGAGAGGTCCCAGCAGGCCAGGGGCCACGCATCCCTCCACCCTCCGCCCCCTCCGCCAGCGGGGAGGCTTGTGGCCAGGGCACCAGGGCGCCAGGACTGCAGAGGACCACAGCGGGAGGCCCAGGACAGGGGCTTCCCCGCCCCTCCCCCTCCGTCCTGGGACATCGCACAAAGGCCGCTCTGGACCACAGTTTCAAAAGAGAACAAGTGATGGTTTCAAGCCAGAGTTACCACGGCAACCCTCAGCCTCGACACCGCCCCCCTGGGAGCCCCAGATGGCAGCCACCTCAGGAGGAGTCGGGGACTCTGGGGCGCCCGCCCTGCCCCCGCCGTCCCATGGGCCCCCTGGCCATCTCCCGTGGCTGGCAGGTGGTGCCACCGAGAGGCGCAGGATGCTGGGAGTCCGGGCCCCTGCCCCTGGAGGTCTATGCGGTGGCCAGAGGGCCATGGGAGGGGACCCTGGTGGCCCACCCCACCCACGCTGGAGGAAGGGCAGAGCCTCTGAGCCTCAGCCTGCCCTCCCCCACCAGACCTGGAACCCTGGGGGAAGGGGCTGAGAAGTGGAAACCCCGGGCTAGTTGGGGCGCAGCCTCGCCTTGGGGTTGTGGGCCCCGCCAGCCGGACTGTTAGCGGAGGCTGGTGTGGAGGGGCCTGGGGAGCAGCGGCGGTTTCCATGGGACAGCCCACGGGGCTGGGGCCTGGAGTCACACGCACGCCACCAGCAGATCCACCAGTCGGGGATCTGCTCCCCAGCAGGGGCCTCGGGCAGGTGCAGGTCTAGCCAGGTGGTTTTCTGGACGGCGGAGGGGGGGGGGGGTGTCTCCTCCCTGTAGGGTGTGGAGCTCCAGGCCTGTGTTTGGGGTTCAGTGTCTGCTGCTGCCTGGGGATGGCTCCGTTGCCAGCATGTGGTTGGAGGGAGGAGGAAGCCAGGGGCGAGGCCCTCAGACCCGCCCTGCAGCGGGTAGCTCTGGGAGCACATTCAGGTTGGTGGGGCAGTGGGGCTGGGCTGGCCTGAGGACAGAGGCTGGGGCCCGAGGGTAGCGCGCCGTGGCCTGTGTTGGTGAAATGCTTATGTGTAGGCCAGGCCCAGCGTGGTCTGGGCTCCCCTTCAGCAGCTCCGCCACCCCCCACCGCCCCAGGCCCTGTGCTCGCAGGACCCTGAGTCTGTGGAAGGCCTCCCCAAGCCGGAAGTCTCTGTCCTCCCGCTAGGCTCCAAGCAGAGCCCCCTTTCCTGCCCCTGCTGCCCAGGCAGCCCCTCCCTGGCCTCTCTGGGAGCCCAGCTTCCTTCCTCCTGTGGCGGCTTCCCTTCCCAGGCCCGCAGCGGCAAGATTTCTCCCGCAAATGGCCCAGCCTCTGGCCCCATGGCTTCCTGGAGGCCACTGGCCTCGGCTGCCTCCCCTTGTCTGTCCTTCCCTCCACGGGCCCCACCAGGGCCCTGGTGGCATCAGATCCCCACCCCCTCCTTCTCTTGGCAGCAAAGAAAGACTGGAGTCCCCTCCACGGGGTTCCCAGATGAGCTGGGGACTGTTGGGAGCACCCGCTTGGAGGAAGGCCCAGCGGTCCCTGGGGTACTTGGGTCTGGTGTGGACTGCGGCCAGATTTAGCAAATGAAAATACAGGGCCTCCAACTAAATTTGAGCTTTGGCTGGGAAAAATGAACGCTGTTTTGACAGGAGCATGCCCATCCCGGACTGGGGATGTCGCTCCAATACCCGTCCCAAGTGCCGGGTCCCAGCAGCGGGTGTGCGGAGCCAGCAGGCAGCCTGGACCCCAGCGGTGCCTGGGAGCGCCCCCTGGAGAGGGACGCCCCGAGCCCGCGGGCAGGTGGAGGCGAGGGTCCAGCCCCTGCCTCCTTGGGTGTCCAGTGTGGCTCGGCCCACACTCACCCCCGTGGTGCTCTGGGCAAGTAACCATGTCCCCGTTCTTTCCCCAGCTGGCCGGAGGCGTGATCCTGGGTGTGGCTCTGTGGCTGCGCCACGACCCACAGACCACCAACCTCCTCTACCTGGAGCTCGGAGACAGGCCTGCACCCAACACCTTCTACGTAGGTGAGTGCGCCTGGCCGGCTCCGGGCTTGGGGGCCAGCGGGAGCGACCTGTCAAGATGTCTGATCACAACTGCTGCAGACAGGCGGTCGGGAAGGACTTCCAGGAGGAGGCAGGGCACGGGCCAGGCCAGCAGGGCTCGCTGGGCTGCTGGGCGGACGAGGCCTGCCAGGAAGGGCTCCCTGGGCGAGAGGGTGAGAGAGAGTGTGGGCAGAGTCGGGCCCGCCTAGGAGCCTTGCGGTCCGTGGTTCCATGGGGGTCCACTGCCTGGCTGGTGGGGGGGCGGGGGGGTGCAGCAGCCAGGCTCCCAGGCAGCGCTGGGACAGCACAGGGTGTGTGGGCTATTGAGACCCCACCAGATGGCTCCTGGGGGCCAACTGAGGGCTGGAAGCCACTGGGTGGGGGCAGGGGAGCCGTGTCTCGTGGTGGGTATTTCGGGGAGGCTCGCAGGGAAGGGGTGGGGCTGGATGCCTGCCTGGGCAGCGGGACTGGCGGCCTAGGCAGCTGGAGCAAGGGGGAGGGAGACTCGGGCCCCAGGGTGAGGCAGGGGCCAGTGTGACTCTGGCCACCCCCCAGCCACACCTTGCTTCCTTATTAGGCTGCCTGCCTCCCAGGCACCAGCTGGGGCCCCCTCAGGGGATCGCGCCCCCACCCCTGCCCCACCCTGTCCTGCAGAGCCTCCCTCCTCCTCAGGTTGGTCCCCAGCCAGCGGGAGGCAGGGCCTGGCCCTCCTGGGGCTCTGGAAGCCTTGTTTCTGTCCTTTAAAGGAACGGCTTGGCCTGGCCTCTCAGGTCCCCACAGGCCCGGCATTGGCGCAGGAAGTGCGTGTGGGCCTTTCGGGTTCGGGGCTCCATGTTAGGGCCAGCGGCCGCCCTACTGTGTGTGGCCCTGCAGGGGGCTGGGTCCTTCCCAGCTGCTGTTCAGGGGAGGGGGCACGCGCTGGTGGTGCACGCTTGGTTGCTGAAGCAGGGCTCCCTGGGGCCACAAAGGGGATGTGTGTCCCTTCCCAGCCTGTGCTCCTCTCGAGGCTGCAGGGTGGAGGGGTCTGACTCAGAAGCACTGACGGGATGACCCCTTTCCTCCCTGGAGACGGAAGCCTGCAGCTCTGGCCACGGACTCCCAGGGCCGGCTGCCCCTGAAGGGGGTCCCGAGCCTCCCCTCTCCAGATTCACAGGCTCCCCCGGGCTGTGAGCCCCCTCGAAGGTTTGAGTCTCTGGAGGAGAGGGTCCCCCCGCCACCCGGCCATTACAAAGGCGCCCCCGAGAACCGTCACCCAGGGTCTGCTAGGGGCCAGGTCCCCTCGGGAGCAGGGTGATCAGCTTTGCTCATGTGTCTGAGGGCAAGGAAGGGCCTTCCAGACCCATCAGAGCTGTTTGTCTCCTGAAGACCTCCTCCCAGGGCCCCACTCCCCTTCCCTAGGGGTTCCAGCCTGCATCATCCTGTCGGGTTCTCCACGATCTGGGGTGCCGTGGGTGTAGGCAGGTGATTTGGGAAGGGGTCTCCCTCCCACCTCATGGCCGGAGCCGCTCCTGCTCTCACGGTCCTCTCCGTCTGGTCCAGTATGGTAGAGAAGCTAAAGGCCCTCTTGGTCCAGCGCAGTACTGGGCTGGGAGGGCTCAGGAACCCTGGTCGCAGGCTTGGCAATGGCCTGGGCACACAGTGGTCCACTGCTTCTGCTCTGGGCCTTACCAGGAGGAGCGAGGCTGCAGGGCTGTGCCCGGACTCCAGGAGGGAGTCCCATACGAGAGGCTTGTAGGGGGCAACGCAGGCACTGTCCCACCAGCCTGTCCCTCACAGGTACCACATTGGGCTGTCACTGTGGGGCCTAACCCTGGTTTGCAGGGGCCCCCATGTGCCTCTTCTGGCACTTGGGTAGGGGCTGCCCTTGGGGAAGCAGCTTCAGCCACTGGACTGCTTGGCAGGCCTGCCCGGGGACCTGGGCTTCTGCAGCAACCCCCGTGGGCTGCCGAGTCCCGGGCCGTCTGGATCCGCCCGAGGCAGGCTGGGCCTGCCAGGGAGGCGGGGGCGCAGATGTGGGCCCTGACAAGGGCCCTTTGTCCAAGGCTGGTAGGGGCGGGGGAGGGCAGGTTAGGGGGCTTCCTCAGCATCCAGGACAACACTGCAGGGCCCAGTGGGTCCCCGACCGCACCTGTTGGAACCAGGCCTGTCTACGTGGGCCATGGGCCATGGGCCCTGAGAAGGGCAGTGCGGCCAGGCCAGAGGCACCCCCTACCCTGTCCTGGCCCTTCCTACGTCCCCAGGAGCCCATGCCCAGCGCATGGGCACCCCCACGTGCTGACCTAGAAATCTCCCTCCCACACCACACGCCATCCTTGGCGGACCGGGTCGCCCCAGCTGCCAGCAGGTTCCTGTCCCCCCGAAGTCAGCTCGGGCCCACTCCTCCAGCCCAGGGAGCCACGTGGAGCCGCTGGATCTGACCCCCTGCCTGGGCACAGTGGGCGTGGCCCCGTGCACCAGGAGCACGTCGTCCTCTGTAGCCCCCGCTGAGTCCCTGAGACTTCCAGGAACCAGAGTGGGTGCAGGCCGTGGCCCCGTGCACCAGGAGCACGTCGTCCCCTGTAGCCCCCGCTGAGTCCCTGAGACTTCCAGGAACCAGAGTGGGTGCAGGCCGTGCGCGGCCTCAGCGGAGAGCGAGGCACAGCGCACAGATGGCAGGCAGGGCTCTCTGAGCACGTGCCAGTCAGTCCTGGCCCGGTCCTTGGCGGCTCAGCTCCCGGGGTACAGACCTGCGGTGGGGCGGATGGCGGGGGGACGCGGGGCAGGGAGACATGGGAGGGGCACTCGCCCCACGGCCAGGCTGCGGTGCCCTCGCTGCTCCTCTAGGGCAGGGTGGCCCGAGTCCTGGGTGGAAGGTGTGCCCATGGCCAGGGAGGGGGACTGGGACGGGCAGCCCTCGGGGGGGGACATGGCGCTCTGAGAGTGCCCGTTGCTCCCCCACAAAGGTATCTACATCCTCATTGCTGTGGGCGCCGTGATGATGTTCGTCGGGTTTCTGGGCTGCTACGGGGCCATCCAGGAGTCCCAGTGCCTGCTGGGGACGGTAAGGCCCGGGGCCGGGCGGGGGCAGGAAGGGGGTGCAGAGACAGGACCCAGAGTTCTGGAGGCTCCCCGTGTTCTGCTCAGATGGGCCCCCCTGCTTGGCAGTGTGGCCCTGGAGCGGGGGCTCGCCTGGTGGCCTAGGGACCTTTCCTGGAATGACAGCCCTCTGGGGTCCCTGTGTGGCTCAGAAACCCCACCCTGTCCTATTACTGTGATGTCTGGTTCCTAACTCGTGGTCTTACAGTGGTTTTTCTTTGTTTTTAATACAAAGGCCCAGAAGCACTAAGGGGCATGTCCCAGTTCCTCAGCAACCTTAATGCAGAAGCTGAGGCTCGGCTAGCCCAGGAGGCATGGGCAGTGGGCGTTCGTGTCATGATGACCCCCTTCCCACAGGGAGAGGGAGGCGTGGGGTGCGGACCCCCCGGGGCTGAGCCCTGGCCTGTGGGGATGCTGAGAACCCCGGCAGGCCACTGCTGGGACCAAGTCTTCCCCCCAACGTGGCTTGTCCCCGGTTGGGGCGGGGTGGGGGTGGATGTTAGCTGCCACCACCGGCCACACGCACACTTGCTGGTCACTCGGGCGTCCTTCGCCTGCACACAGCCAGCCCTAAGCTGCCCCATGCCTGCCCTCATCCCTGTGTCTCTGCTCTCCCCTCTGGGTCCTGCACGGCCTTCCCAGTTCTTTACCTGCCTCGTCATCCTCTTTGCCTGTGAAGTAGCTGCTGGCATCTGGGGCTTTGTCAACAAAGACCAGGTGAGCCGCGCTGGGGGTGGGGAGGGCCTGCTGCTCAGGTTGTGGGGAATGGGTTGGGCCTACCCTTGGATTGCAGGGTGCTCTTTGGGGCTGCCCGTGGGCCCTGCCTCATAGAAAGGCCATGGAGGGCTTTCTGGAGGAGGTGGCATGGGGTCCGAGTAGAAGGCGGGGCCACCTATCTCCCAGCACCAGGCCAGGGGTGGAGGGGGGCAACCAGGTCTACCCTGGGAACATCACCTTCTCAAGAGAGCCAGAAGAACATGTACCCCCTGCCCTGGGATGGTCCCTGCGGTGGCTGTGACCTCACCCCTTCCGCACACCCCACCCCCAGATCGCCAAGGACGTGAAGCAGTTCTATGACCAGGCTTTGCAGCAGGCCGTGGTGGACGATGATGCCAACAATGCCAAGGCCGTGGTGAAGACCTTCCATGAGACGGTGCGGGAGGAGCTGCTGGGGGGCTGGGGGCTGGTCCTCTTGGGTGAGGCCTGGCTGGGGTGGAGCCTGGCCCCAGCGCAGACCTCGGGAGCAGCAGGGGTGCTGCAGCCTGGAGGGCTGCAGAACCCTCTCTGGGGTGCCCCCGGGGGATTCTCAGGAACCCGCCGTGAGCCAGGTGAGCCCATTAGGCCAGGGCGTGGTGGGAGGAAGGAGAGGAGAGTGGCCCCCAGCTCCGTTCTCCCCCTGGAGCCTCCCAGCTCCTGGTCCTGGGCCAGGCCAGGGCGTCTCCCCATGCCTCAGCTTCCCCAGGCTGTGTGTCCCTGGCCATCTACCCACGGGTCGCCTGCGCACAAGGGCGCGGGGCTGACCCAGGAGTCTCGGTCCCTGCAGCTCAACTGCTGTGGTTCCAGCACGCTGTCCGCATTGACCACCTCCGTGCTCAAGAACAACCTGTGTCCCTCGGGAAGCACCATCATCAGCAACTTCTTCAAGGTACACGGGGCCGGGCGGGTCCCGGGGTGTGCCAGGCTGCCCGGGGGCTCCGGCGGGCACTGGCAGGCTGGGCCCCTGGGGGCGGCAGGTCTCTGCCTGGCTCCCGGGCCAGCACCATCTGCGTGCGGCTCAGCGACCTGAGCGGGAGACCATGCACCAGCCACGTCCCACCCAGCCACGTCCCACCCCGCATCTGTTTTAAAACGGGTGTGAGAGAACTGGGTAGAGACCAGGCGCTGGTCACATCTCTTCTGAGGGGCCGAGCCTCCCCATGCTCTTTCCTCGACGAGCCCGTGCTGCGGTCTGTGGGGGCCCGAGGGCCCGCGCCCCTGACCGTCCGCTGGCTGCCCCCCCCCCACCGCCCCCCAGGAGGACTGCCACCAGAAGATCGATGACCTCTTCTCGGGGAAGCTGTACCTCATCGGCATTGCGGCCATCGTGGTTGCTGTGATCATGGTGAGTGCACGGGCCGGGCATCTGCCCAGGGCACCCCCACAGGGCCGCGGGTGCTGACAGTCCCCGCCCCCCACCCCGCAGATCTTCGAGATGATCCTGAGCATGGTGCTGTGCTGCGGTATCCGGAACAGCTCCGTGTACTGAGCGGACACAGCCGCTGGCGCTGTGGGGACAGGCCACTGGGGACCCTGCAGCGCCCCCGGAGTGACCGGACGTTTCTGAGGAGGGCCGCCGCCGCCCGTGTATATAACTTCTCCGGCATCACTCTGTCCACTTATTAGCCTTTTTACTTCTGAGGTTTCGTTTTTGTCCTGACGCTCCCCGTTTCCCTTCGGGGCTGAAGTCACCTATAGACGGCATGTGAGCGGGCCTTGGGGACTGCGAGGCGGGGCCCGGCTGCTGCGGCTGCTGCGGGGCTCTGCAGGCCTCTCCTGGGGGCCCTGCGGCCCGGCCCACCCACCTGCCCCCCGGGCTGCTCGCCTCACGCCTTGTTTAGCCCCGTTCCTCCGCGCCTGCCTCGAGCCGGTCTGCGAGCGGCCTTCCGCCTTCAGCGCACCTGTCCTTCCTAACGCGCCTCCTGCCACTGTAATTACACCTGCGAGTCGCTCAATAAAGGAGAATCCGGGCTTGCGAACCACCGAGTCTGTGCCTGCGGCGTCCGGGCCGGGGGCGGCTGCAGGCGGGAGGGGCCGAGGCTGGCCCCGGGCCTGGCGGGGCGTGCTGGGCCCCGTGTCCCCCCCGGTGTCCCCGTGCCCCCTCCGGCAACCTGCGCCCAGCCTCACTGCCCCACCGAGTGCTTGGGCCCCACCGCCCAGAGGGGCAGATCCGGGGGCGGGGGGGGGGGGCTTGAGGCTCTGCGGCCCCTCCCGCGCCCCGGACTCCTCCCGGCCGGTCGCGGCGCCGGTCAGCCGGGAACCTGGACAGCCAGGGCCGCAGAGGCGGGTCTGAGACGGCGGGTCGGACCCCGGGGAGGCCCGCGGGCCGGACCCCGGGGAGGCCCGCGGGCCGCGCCGCCAACGCAGGGGGGTGCCGGGGCGCCGGCGCGGACCTGGTCTGTGCCGAACCCACCCCGGGAGGCCGCAAGCGCCGGGATCGGGCTCGGGGTTCCCCGCGGCTCCTCGGGCGCTCTTGTCGGAGAGTGGCCCCAGCTCCGCACTGGGGGTCATCGGGTCAGGGCGGGGCCCGCCCTCCTGCCACACCTCTCCGCCGTGTGTGCCGCATGGGTCTCTGGGAGAACGCGGCGACCCCGGGGGCCCCCCCACGTGCTTCCCCGGGGGACCCTGGGGCGCCCCGGCCACGCAGCACACGCAGCCGCAGTCTGTGCCGGGGCTGGGGGGTGCTGGCCTGGGGGCCCCTGCGGGTCCCGGCCACGCCTGGGACCGGCGACGGTGGGCGCGGCGGGCAGGCGCGGCGGGCAGGCGAGGCGAAGCCACCTCGAGGCTGGGCGCAGCAGCCGAAACCCCGCCCCCGCCCCACGAGGGGCGCGGCCGCGCGCTTCCTGTCCGCACCGGAAGCACTTGGCAACTGCGCCGCGCGCGACGATGCACTTCCGGTCTGAGGAGGCCGCTGTGCTCGCGACTTCCAGCAGGTGGCGCTGGCCGTTAGCCCTCGAGCATTCTGGGAGTCGCCGTGCTGCCTCTTCCTCCTCCCTCTTGTCCCTACTCAATTCCGGCTCTTAGCGGGAAGGAGAGCCGTCGTTTCCGGGGAGGAAGGGCTCCGAAGAAAAACGAGGACGCGTGCGCAGGGGCCACGCTACCCGACGGGCCTTGGGAGTGGCGACCTAGTGCCTTGTGGGAGATGTAGTTCTCCAGGTGCGGAAGCCGCGGGGCTAGGCCGGCGGAGGACTCGGTTTCCCAGAAGGTCGAGCGCAGCTCAAGATGGAGCCGGCCAGGCCGCGCCGGTCCGGTAGGTTTGCGGTGAGGGAGTCCGGCGCTGACTGGCGGCCGCGCCTCTGGGGGGTCGTTGTCCGCAGCCTTGCCCGGCCCGGAGCCGCCCCCGTAGTGCTTCGCGTCTCCGGCCCCTCGCGGGCTGGGCCCTGGGACCCCGAGGCTTGTAGGCCGGACCCTGTCCGGCCCAGGCCCCCGACGGAGCGGAGGAAGGTGCGCGTCCGAGCGCTCCCGCGGGGCAGCCAGTGGTTCCGCCCGCTGGGACGGGGTCCGGCCGCCGAGCTCCCGAAGTGCGCGGAGAGCCCCAGGAAACGCCCCCGGGTGGCTCCTCCTGGCGCGCTGCCCCCTTGTCCCCCGGCGCGCCCCCGCTGCGGCTGCTGCTCCTAGTCGCGGGGGCCTTCCCGGCGGTGCGGACCGCAGGGGCGCGCTTCGGGGAGCAGGGCGCTGGCTGGAGCTCCGGCGTTGCTCGCGGCCTGCTGTGTGGCCGGCACCGCGTCTCTCCGTCCCTAGAACTCGTGGGGGTGCTCCCTCTCTTGGGGACTCTTGGGGCACCTTGATCGGCTGGGGGCACCCGCGGCCGCGCCTGGCCCACCTGCCGGGTCCTTCGTGGGCGCTCTGCCGCGGGTCACTCTGGGCCAGGGCGGCTTGGTGGATGGATGGGTGAGGCTTGGCTGTCCCCTGAGCCCGGAAACACCAGGTGCAGGGTGCCCGCTTGGTCACACTTGGGCCACTAAGCGAGCGTTGGTCGCACTCTGTGCTCCGCTGGGAGAGGGGAGGTGTGTGCAGGGTTGCGGGGAAGTGCCACTGGAGGTTGCTGCAGGGCCTGCCTCTGCCCGCCAAGGGTGCCCCAGGCGGCCACTGACACCCCGCTTCACTGTGGGCTTGACCCTCAGACGCCAAGGACCCGGCTACGGATGCCCATGGAACCCCCGGGGCCTCTCCCAGCCTTCGGGAGCTGCCCTCCTTGCCTGGGACCAGGCCTGTGGCCCAGTCTTCCTGGAGTCCTCGCAGCGGCCAGTGAGGAGCCTCCCTGCTGGAGAGCGGTGGTGGTGCAGAGCACAGGCTGCTGTTGTCCCTGGCTGCCTCTTGCCACAGCCCCACCCTCCAGCAGGCCCCCAGACGGGGCTCCGAGCCTTGAACGAGGCCGTGGTTACAACGGATCTGCTCTGGGCCTGGCCTCTGTCTGGGCTCCATAAACCCAGGACCACCCGTTGGGGGTTGTGGCACCATTTCTGCACCTTTGCAGTCTGATCTGATGGTTGGCTTTTCCCACTTCAGCCCGCAGCAGTTGAGCAGCTGGACGGCACCCGGACCGAGGCCATCACGCCTTTGCAGCGCTTGCCCCACCGGCACTCCAGTGTCCGCACAGACAGCTCAGACAAGGGACGGGAGAGGACTCTCAGGGGACGGGGATCTCTCTCCCTTGCTCTGCAGGACGCAGTTCTTCCTGTGGATCCCACCGCCAGCCCAAGGAGAGTGGGTCTACGGGAGGGACCCGTCGTCAGTGCCTGCGAGGCTCAGACACGAACTTCTTGGGCGGTCTGGTCTGGGTGTGGTGTGCCCTGGGACACATGTCTGAGGCAGGGGCAGGAGAGCCCCTGGAAGCCCAGCAAGGGACAGAGGTCGACGCTCTGCCTGGGGACACCGCATCTCTCAGCGACTCAGACTCTGATGTCAGCCTGCCTGGCGGTGCTGAGACGGAAGCTCTGTCCCCGGGGGTGCTGCCTGGGGAGGCCCAGGGGGACTCAGACCCCGATGAGTCCCCTTTGTCTTCGAGGGGCCTCCGCACGGCCGCGGTGCAGCCATTCCAGCTGAGGGGCACGAGCCCTACCTTCTCCTGGCGCAGCCGCAACATCTTTGACTGCCTGGAGGGCACAGGCAGGCAGGTGCTGCCCTCCGTGGCGCAGACTGACCCGGGTGACGACAGGGGCTTCCCACGGCCGCCGGCACCCTCAAGCCAGCCTCCAGGAGAGGACCCGGGCAGGGCCAGTCAGAGCCCTGCCCCTCCGAAGTTGCCCCCCATCCCTGACTATGTGGCCCACCCTGAGCGCTGGACCAAGTACAGCCTGAAAAATGTGGCCGAGGTCAGCGAGCAGAGCAACCGGGCTGCTGCTTTGGCCTTCCTGGGCTCCCCGAGCCTGGCTGCCCTCAGCGACCGTGTGTCCTCTTTCAACCAGGATGCCTCTAGCTGCGGGGAGGGAAGAGTCGTCTTCACCAAACCCGCCCGAGCTGGCGAGGCCAGGACTGAGAGAAAGAGGGCCCTGAAGAAGGCAGGAGGGCCTGGGAACCCGGGCGCCCCGGGGAGCAAAGGCCCCGTGGAGCTGGCCCACCTGGCCGGGCCTGGGAGCCCGGAGGCTGAGGAGTGGAGCAGCCCCCACGGGGGCCTTCAGGAAGTGGCCGTGCCGCAGGGGGCCGCCCACCCCAGCTCGGCGGCCGGGCCCCCCGTGGTGGAGACTGTTGGCTTCCATGGCAGCAGGAAGCGGAACAGAGACCATTTCCGGAACAAGCACAGCAGCCCTGAGGCCGCAGGCACCGAGATCTGAGAGGAGAGAGCGCCGGGCTGGCGTCCCCAGACCAGGCCGCCAGAGGAAGGCAGCTAGGGCCACTGGCCGCTTGGGGTGGAGTGGGACCTGGGGCTCCAGCCCCTCGGGAAGGAGTCAGAAGGCTGCCAGGAGGAGGTGCCGGCATCCTGGGCTGGAGCTCCGGGTAGCGGTGGCTGAAACAGTGCCTGCCCGTGGATGGCAGGAACCCTGGCCCGCCGAGTCCCCGTGGGGCAGCAGTAAAGTTTTCGGACATTCCTCCGGCTTTGGGCCTTGTGTAGGTTCTCAGGTCAGGACCAGTATGGCTGGGCCTTGTTTGCCCCCCGCCGCCCCCACACACCCTGTTCTCTCGTTCGATCCTCCCCAACTTAGTGTTCAGGGGACATGCGGTCTTTTTAAATCGACACCGGGGTCCAGAGTAGGAGGTGGGGAAGCCCCTGGGCACCTTCAAGGGTGAGCTCAATCCCAGCTGGCCAGCCTCTAGCCCCAGCCAGGCTAGGGCAAGGAATCTTGAGGAAATGAGTCCCTAGGAGGCCAGCATGTGAGTGGGGACAGGGCCCCTCCCTGGCCTTGGCCACTCTTGCCCCTTGGCTCTGGCCCGCCCAGGCCGAGTGTGATGATGGCCAGTGTCCTGGGGCCACGTCACCGGAGTGACTGAGCTGTGTGCAGGGGCGCTGCTGGTATGGCTGGGCCCAGTGGCGGGGGAAGGAGCACAGACCCCTGAGGGCGTCAGGGGTGGCAGACCGGGACTAGTGTGTCCCCTCTGCCTGGTGGGAGGACGTAGCAGAGACTGGCTGGTCTGCTGTCCCAGCCCCAGGCCTCGGAGGGAAGGAGGGGACCAACGTGGCTAGCCACTCGCCCTAGCTAGGGCCAGCACAGGAGCCTGGACCCCCATCCTATGGGCAGGTAAACTCTCTCACCACCCCGTAGCCTTTACTGACTTGGGGTGGGCGTGTTCTCTTAGGAGAAAGCAGCCATGGGGGCAAGGGGGCGTCCCCCTGGGGCCGTGGCCCAGGCTGGACATAGTCCAACGCTTGCTGTGTGGGCACGTGAGGGTGTGCGGGATTGGGGGCCAACGCGGAGTCAAGACTCCTTCCAGGTCCAAAAGGGCAAGAGGTTCTAGTCACTAGTGTTTCCAAGACATGAGTTTTAACAGGTGATACAGGTTGGGTACGAGATAGGTGCGGACCCCACATTGTGGCCCACCAGACCAGACTGGGCGGTTGTGGATGGGGGCCCCCGGGGCTCCCCAGTCTGGGCGAGGGCCCACCGCCCACCCTGTGCTTCCACGTGGAGAGTGGTCCCAGGCAAGGCGCCAGGCAGGGCGAGGAGTGGCTGCTTCTGACAAGGCCATGAGAGCCACAGCCCACTGAGGGCTCTAGCGGAGGCGGGGGAAGTTCGGTGTGTCTCTGGGGCCTGGGGCGGCCTGCCTGCCCGCCGGATCGGGGCGCTCGGAGGGGCCCCGTGTGCAGATGCTCCGAGTGGCTCAGCTGTCTGAGCGCTGCCGGCCAGTGTCTGGGCGCTCGCTGCGGTCTGCGGCCCCTCGGCGGTCAGCACAGGCTTGCTGGCGCCCACCTTTAGAGGCCTGGGGGTCTGCTGAGGAAGGAAGACCCCTCAGCTGCTGGGTGTCCGGTGGGGCCGGCCCAGGGAAGGGAGGGGGGCCTCACGCACACCACAGGAGCACAGGAGCCCGTGGCCCTGGCCAGGAGGGGGCTGGGGGTGCTGTGGGGGGCGGCCGCCAGGCGGAGCCTCCAGAGTCCACATGGCCGTGCTCTCGTGCCTGGCTGACCTGGCGGCTTCGGCAGAGGGCTCCTGCCCCGCCCTGAAGACCGCTGCCAGCCGAGGGCCATCGGCGGCCTGGGCCAGTCCCCTCCCAGGACGGGAAGGCAGATAACAGGGCACCTCGAGACAGTCTTCCACCTGTGGCCCCGCCAGCCTGCACCCCCGTCTTCCCCGGACGCACACTTACTCCAGTTGGCGCCGCTCTGGGCCATGGAGGACAGGAGCACCGTGCAGTAGTCGACCTGGGGAAGGGAGAGGCGTCCGGGGCAGCCCGTGGGCGCTGCCACCCCGTGGACCCTGCCACCCTGTGGGCCTCCCCTCCCGTAGCTGTGGGAACAGGCATGAGGGCAGGGCTCCGGGTGTGCAGAGTGGACAGTAAGGGGGTCTGAAAGACAGGGCCCTCTCCAGGGAGGGCACACTGTCCCCAAAGTCCCCTATAGGGACAGGTACATTGTGCTCCCCGGGGCCTTGCCTTGCCCTGCCTGGGTGCTGGGGTGCAGGGCTGAGGGTGGGGGTCCCCTGGTCAGAAAAGCGTGAGGCCCAACTGCCTACCTGGGACTCCAAGCGCTTGATGCGCCTTTCTTGCTCTCTCAGACCCCCGAGGTGCTGGGCTACAGAGTCCACCCTGCGACAGAAGCTGGTGTGCACGGGGCGCCCCACAGCTGGGCAATCTCCCCGTCCTCCCGTCCTCAACCACCCAGGCCCTTTGGGGAGGTTTGGGGTCACCGAGGCCTTGCTGGGTGGGGTGGTCTGCCCTTTGTCAGCATCCCCACATCTGGGTGCAGGGCCCCCCTGCCCTCCCTGGGCTCTTGAGGGGGCTGAGCGGCTGCCAGCGAGAGTGGGGGACGTGGGCAGGCGGGAGCTGTGGGCCTGAAGGGAATGTTGGGATGGAGCATTTTGGGGGGCCCAGAGCAAGGAGAACAATACCTTTATCGGCCCCTCTGCCCCCTCAGCTTCAGCCTCCCCAGCCCAGAACTGTGACTGGCAGGCGTGGGCCACTCCGGCTCTTGGTGGCAGAGGTCCCAGAGGGGCTCTTTGACTTCTGGCTGGGGGGGGGGGGGGGGCAGCCTTTGGTCTCCGGGCGGGGGTGGGGGCTCCGGACGCCGGCGCACCTGTGGGCGGTTTTCCGCAGCACTTCGTCCCTGCTGCCCGTCCTCTGCTTCTCCAGCTTGCCCAGGTACTTCTCCTTCTGCACCGCCTCCCACGTGACCATCTTCTGGTCCAGGGGCTCCGGCAGGTCTCTCCCTGGGAAGGCCGGACAGCCGCACGCTCGGCTGCAGCCAGGGGGGCCTCAGGGCCAGGGGAGCCCTGGCACCCGCGGGGCCCACCCCCTGCCCCCCCCACCCCGGATCGCTGCCCGCAGCCCGGGGTGTGAGGGGGAGGAAGGCGATGGGCTCAGCCTGTGCCCGCTGCCCCCGGCCCGGACGGGGACTCGGCGGGCCTGCCCGCCCCCCTGCACGTGGTCCGGGGCCTCACCCAGGTGCGCTGGCTTCTGCTCGGGCCCCCTCCGGAGCAGCCGCTTGAGCAGCAGGCTCAGGTGGCTGAGGACGATGAAGGGCGGCGCCAGGGCGGGGCGCTGGTGGTACTCCACGATGAGGTGGTAGCGCTGGAACTTCCAGAACGTGTCCGCGTTGCCCTGCACCACCTGGAATGTGTAGCTGTGGGGCCGGCGTGTGGGCGGCGGAGCGGGAGCGGCCCCGGGTCCTCAGCCCAGGCCCCTGCCCAGCCCCGCACCACTCCCGGAGGCCCCCGCCCTCGTCTCCTGCGATCGTGCCCGCTCCCGCGTTTCTCTGTGCGGGGTGCATCTGGAACGGGGCGTGCGCGCCTGGGGTCTTCGCCGCCCCCTCTCCTCTCCTGGACGGTGCAGACCTGCCCCTGGAGCCTCCCTTCCCCGCGCCTGTCGTTTGCTGCACCCCTCCTCGGGGCCCTGCACGCCCGCGGTCCAGGCCCCAGCCCCTCTGGGGGGCAGAGAGGCCCCGCAGCCCCAGGTCTGCGGCGCTGGGCCCTGGGTGCCCCCCAGCCCCGCGTGCAGGGAGCACAGGGATCAGGCCACCTGAACATGGCGATCAGCAGGTTCATGAGCAGCACATTGGTGACCAGCAGGAAGGTGACCAGCAAGAGGATGACCAGCCAGTTGGCGTAGAGGTTGGGGCAGGAGGGGGAGCCCTCCCCCAGCAGGGGGTGCAGCGAGCAGTTCACGCGGGCCTCTGAAACACAAGCGGCACGGCCAGGGCCGCCTGGACCCACGGCCTCTGGCCTTGAGAGCTTCGTCCTCACGTGGAGCCCGCCCAGGTGGAGGGTGCTGGCAGGGGGCCAGCGAGCCTGGCTGGCCCCGGGTTAACTGGCTGAGCACTGAGAGTTCCTGCGTAGGACACTGCGGTCCCGCTCCCCCACCTCCTCCTGACTGATCACAGCCAGGGCCGTGGGCTCTGGGGGGCAGAGCCCAGGCCATCTGGGGGATGGGACACAGAAGACCCAAGTTTGTGCTGGCAGATGTGTGTGTTCCCCACCACCACCACCAGGGGTTCAAAGCTGGTGTGGAGAGAGCTAGCCAAGGTGAGGGGTGATCCGGTCTTCCCTGCAGGACTTGTCAGGGCCTTCGTAACACTGAGGCCTGTCCCATGGCACCCAGCTGGGGAGGCAAGTCTGCACCATCTCCATACCTCATCTGGCTGCACCTTCCTTGATCCTGGTTGCCACAGGCAGTGTGGACACAGCACCTCTGGGCCATGCCAGCTCACAGAGCGTTCTTGGGGCAGTGGGAGTGAGTGCGTGATCTGGGAGCAGGCAAGCATGCCCCGGGGGCCCGAGGATCACCTCGCCAGCCCCTCACCAGCCAGCACCCGGCACTCATGGGACAGGAGGCACGGGAGGAAGGAGCAGAGCGTGAGTGCACGGGCCACAGTTGCCCAGGGTGCTTGCCGCATTTTCCTTGGGAGGGGGCTCGTGGCCTTGTGTGGGCACGTGCCCCGTGGCTGTGTGGGAGCTGCCCTCGCCTGCACGCTGGACTGTTTCCACAGCTGCCCCTCTGGCTCTCTGTGCTGTGTGTCCCCGGTCTCTGTCTACTTGTGTGTACCTGTGTCCCCACACTGTGCGCACGTGTCGGGCTGGCGGGGCCTGTCTTCACGTGTCTGTGGCTCCCTCTCTGGGGGGGGCTGTCTCCCAATTTCCCGAGTGAGTTTTTGTGCCAGGCCACGCCAGTGAGCTGCTGAGTGTACAGAAGGGCGTAGCCAAGCAGCCTCCTCCCAGCCCTGGCCCACAGGCCTGCCGGGGGCTGAGTCACGCCCCTTGTCTCTCCCCTGGCGCCCAGGCTCCGAAGCAGTGAGACTCCCATGTCTCCCAAAGGTGCCACCAGGCCAGGCTGGAAATTAAATTGTCCCGGGGGGGGGGGGGCTCCTGGGTGGCTCAGTGGGTCAAGCCTCTGCCTTCGGCTCAGGTCATAATCTCAGGGTCCTGGGATCGAGCCCCACATCGGGCTCTCCGCTCAGCAGGGAGCCTGCTCCCCCAGCCCCGCCCTCCGCCTGTCTCTCTGCCTACTTGTGATCTCTGTCTGTCAAATAAATAAATAAACAAATAATCTTAAATTGTCCCTGGGGCTGAAGCTAGACTGAAGTCAGCCCTGGGGCTTCCTCCTGGTGCGGGGCCCGGATGGAGTGTGGCGGGGCGGGTGGCACTCTGGGCCCCAGGCCCACAGGCTACATGTTAGAGACTCAGTTTCCCCACCACCGCCTCCCCCTCCCTCCTGTGGTGGGGTTACCCAGAGGCCTGAGCAGACAGGAAGCCCAGCCCCAGGAGGGGAAGGGTCCTGCCCGGGACCCTGCGGGAGCCAGCTCAGGCCTGGCCCTGCTGACGGGCTTGGCGCTACAGCACTCTGCCCCCGAGGCTGGGACCCCCTCAGGAAGGCCTGCACTCCATCTGCCCTCCCCGGGTAGCCCTGGGCTCCTGGGGAACTGGGGTCGTAACCCCACCATACACCACTGATCCCCAACACCAGTGTGAGGCTGGGGCCCTCCGAGTGACCCGGTGCCCCCTGCCTCCCAAGGGCCCCACAGGACAGGGTGGCCAGGGGCCACACGGGGAGAGAGGCAGGGTCTGCTGAAACTAAGGGCCTGGAGCACTGTGATGAGCAAACCCCGAGGGGTCACGGGGGCAGGCCACACAGACCCGGGAAATGGGCCTCCAGCACACCCCAGTTAGCCGATTTCCATGGCGGCAGCGCCCTTCCCCTCCTGGCGGCCTGTGTACGCATCACGCACGCTCTCACCCCAGTGACAAATCGGTACCACGTGTGGTGGCAGGCTGACCTCGCCTCACTAGCTTCGGGGGTCGGGGTCAGGCCTCAGACCTGGTGCGCTCCTGACTGCCCTGGGGCCCTGGGTCGCCCTGGTCCCGCACCAGGCTGATCGAACGGCCCCTCCCGGGGCCCTCACACAGGCTCCTGGCGCGGGCTCACCTTCCTTGAGGGGCCGGTTCCCTCTCCTCCCTCTCCTCACTGAATCCCAGCCACCTCTGGGGCCTGCACAGGTGTCCCTGTCCCCCACGCAGGGCTTCCCTGAACCTGTCCCTGCCCAGCCCCCCATGGCGGAGCAGCTCCCTCTCCCACACTGTACCCACTGTCCTGGGAAATTCTTGGAAGCTCCAACAAGGGCCAGCCGGGGACACCTGCACCCTCTGATGGGCCCCACGCCCCTGATGGCGGGTGAGGTGCACTGGGCCGTGTCCCCGGAAGCAGCAAGGACGCTGTCGGGAACGGCCTCATGGCAGCGGGGCCTTGCCCACAGGCAGGCCCAGGACCCAGCACGGGGCCTCTGGAGGCTGGGGGGCGGTGGGGGGGGGGGGACAGAGAGGCCCGCTGTCCAGCAGGGCCGCCGGGGGGCGGGTAGAGGCGCCAGTGCATGGATCAGCCCCGTGATGGTTAGGGATGGACTGGGATGGGCCTGCCCACTTTGCAGCCTCCTCGCACCTCAGTTCCTAGCCTGGCGCCCCAAATCTCGCGTCCCTGTGACCAACAGAAATCTGTCTGGAGCCGCCCCTGGGCTGTGGGGCCTGGGGGCTGGCCTCACGGCCTTCCCCCATCTCAGCTAATTCCTGGCTAGGATCTCACGTGACCCCGAAAGGCCCCTCTCAAGGGCCCCAGGTCCAGGGTGTTATAAAAGGAGACTTGGTAAACCAGACCCCATCTGGCTGCACCCCAAAGGGGGGGTGTCCTTGCAGCTGGCTCAGAGGCGCTGCCCCCTCCCCCAGGCTGTGTGCTAACCATCGATCTCGTCCAGCGGGATTTGCCCGAAGATCTGCAGGTAGGGCCGGTAGAGCACGCGGCGGAAGACCCACTCCAGGCGCCCGTCGTGGGGGTGCAGCAGCGCCTGCGTGGTCACGCCGTAAGCCACAAGCCACACGCTCAGGAAGAAGAGGAAAAAGAAGACGTCCTTCATCTCCGGGGGGAAGAGCGGAGAGGGTTAGCGGTCGCCCACTGGGGCTTCAATCTCAGCCGACCCGGGAGCCAGGGCAGGCCCAGGTATGGCCAGGGGCTCACCATGCGCTCCACGATGATGATCTTGGGGCCCAGCTGCTTGTGGACAGCAAAGATGTGGATGAGTCGGAGCGTGAACACCATGAAGTCGACGGCCAGGACCGTGCGGCCCGCCTCGAACATCGAGGGCACCATCCTGGGGGAGGGTGGAGGGTTGGAAGGGCTGCTAGTGCCCAGAGAGAGGAAGGAGCTTCCTCCAGGACACACAGCACGGGTGCCAGGGACAAGCCGGAACTTCTGGGCCCTTTCCTGGTTTCATCCTACAGGTGACCTTGCCCACCAGCCCAACCGAGGTGGCCCGTGAGGCCCCCGAGCCCCACAGACCTGCAGGTGACTCCAGCGATGAACAGAAAGATGGCCACCATGTCACACTTGTTCCAGTTATCTTCCACGTAGAGCGTGAACTTTTTCACCAGATGTGTGTCCTCGTCCGTGAAGAATCCCTGGCAGGGGGCAGACAGGCCACTGGCGGCTCACTGGAGACAGCCCTGCCCAGCCCGGGCTGCGGTTGGTGGGGGTCCGGGCTCAGCCTGGAGCTGGGGTCCCGGCTCAGTGGGCTTGGCCCGCCACTCACCTGCCGGATCTCCTCCAGCACCAGCGTAAAGACCCAAAAGTACAGGGCGACCTCAGGCCCAGACGGCCCCTGCGGAGGTGGCCTGAAGTCGACCAGCAGGACGTAGGCAAACAGGAAGAGGAATGCAAAGTACATGACCACATTCCCCAGGAACACGGTCACGGGCGCACCCCAAAACATGCGCCAGCGCGTGAGCAGGAAGGCAGCACGGGGCCCTGGGTCTCCCTGACCCCTTGGTGTCTCGGCCAACTCCTCTGGCCTGCAGCATAGGAAGACCACAGCCGGCGGTGAGGCAGGCGGCCAGGTGCCCCACGGAGTGAGTGCCGCCCCCTGGCCAGCCCACCCCACGGCCCTTACCCACTGCCAGGGCAGAGCAGGCTCTTCTCCGTGTCCAGGCTGTCCAGCTCCTGCAGGCCCTCGGGGCCCGCCCTCAGTGGGGCCTCCTCACTGCAAGCACAGGGGACCCTCAGGGCCTGTGGCAAGGGCACCAGCCAGCAAAGGAAGTGCTGAGTCCACTGAGAAGGTCTGCACACAGCAGGACCCACACAGAAGCTGGGCGCGGGCAGCTGTGGAGATGCGGTACCCTCAAAGCCCACCCCCTGCCGCCAGAGGCTGGCAAGGTGGCGGCTGCCTGCCCCCAGCACACCTGAAGGTGATGAAGTTGGTGTAGACGAGGGCTGGGCAGAGGAAGGCACACAGCAGCCGCAGGATGGGCGTGCCCGACGCCATGTCCCCCCACCAGATCTTGGTCAGGAAAGCCTGAAACGAAGGCACCGCCCCTGGCCTCCCACTCCACACCTTGGCCCATGCCGTGCCCAGCACCAGGTGCGCCCTCCCAGGCTCCGCCAAAGCCTCGCCCTGCACCCCGGGGGGCAGACCCTTCACAGGGTGAGGGGAGACCAGGTTTAGGGGTGCGGGAGAGCCACACGGAGGAGGCGGCCCCTCTGCTAAGGCCCACAGCGGACAAAGGGCTGGCCCAGGGCGGCGAGAAGGAAGCCAAGCAGGTGCCTTCTAGGAGCAGGGCCGCCTGTCCTGCGCCCCTGGCCTGTGACCAGGACTTGGGGAGCGGAGGCGGGCAAGGCCATTCCCCCAAAGCCAGGCGCTCACCTGCACCCCATCATGGGCGAAGAAGGCCTTGGTGTCGGCCTCGGTGGCCAGGTGCAGACAGGTGGCCCTGCTCCAGCCGCGGTTTCTGCGCACCAGCAGGGCGAACGCACGGTCCTCGCTGTTGCCGTAGCACTCGGAGAAGAGGCCTGAGCAGGGACACCGGCCACTGGCCGCCGCACTCCTCCTCCTCCGAGGGCCCCGAGCTGCGTCCACCTCCCCACAGGGACTCTGACCGCGCCCGCCTGCCCTGCCCTTCCCTCCCCCGTCGTCACCCCACTTGCCCCAACCGAGTGGCCGAAGGACTCACGGTGTGCCCAAGGCCACTGCCAAGGACCCACCTGTCCCTCTGTGAGAATGAACATTAGGGTCCACCTCCCCACTAAGAGGAGGCTCTGAGGTGGCCCTGGGCCCCCATCTCGTGCGCCCCCGCCCCGTGCGCCTCCCTCCCAACGGGTGCGTCCCTGACCGCCGGGCCGGTGCTCACCCATGGCCAGCTGCTCGTACTTGGCCTCCCTCACCGGGCGGCGCACCCCCGCCCCCGTCTCCAGGTGCGACATCTCCCTGAGGATCTTGCAGGCGGCCAGAGCGGTGGCCACCCCCTCCTGGCCCTAGGAGGCAGGGTGTGAGCAGGCCGGTATCCCCGCCCCTCCCTGGACCCCAAGAGCCCGGGGCCAACCCACCATGGCCCAGAAGTAGGTGGCCATCTCGTGGCGGTTCTGCAGCACAGCCCAGAGGAACAGGTCCCGCCAGGGGTTCTCGCTTCTCCGGTTCAGATCCAGCAGCCACTTCCGGCCCTCAGGCCGCCTGGCCGGTCCCCGCTCCTGGAGGACAGGCCGGTCAGCCTCCGGGGACCCTTCCCGGCCCTCCCGGCCACCGGCCACCGGCCCGCTCACCTCCTGGTAGAGCCCGCGGCAGGCGTCGTGCAGGAAGTCCTTGAGCAGGCGGGAGACCTCGTGCAGGGAGAAGGCGGGCAGGCCCATGGGCGGCTCTCGGGCCTGCTGGGCGCCCAGGCCGGCCAGGGTCAGCCGGCCCTCCTCGTGCTTGCGCTGCAGCAGGTCGAACAGCAGGCTCTTGGGGGGCGTGGAGCGGTACAGCTGCTGCAGCCGCCCGTACGTCAGGAAGTCCCCCACGTCGGCGCCGTTGTCCACGAAGAGACGCACGAACTCGGGCTTGTCACTCACCAGCGCGTCCATCATCACCTCCTCTAGGTCACGGGACTGGGGCCGTCAGGGGACATGCCCCGGCGGGGGGCGCGGAGACGGGCAGAGTGAGTGGGAGCCAGCGTGCAGGGAGCCCCCCAGCTCCAGCACCCCAGCCTGTCCCTCCGAGATGGCTCCAGGCCACCAGGGGCCATGAGTCCTGGGGCATTGGCAGGCCCGTCCTCCCTGGGGGCCATGTGCGGGGAGCCCCAGCAGGCGCCCCGGCCTCCCCGCCCCACCCCCCGGCCACAGCAGGCAGGAAGGAACCTGCTGGAGCCCTAGGGAACACCATCTGCCCCAGGCCCTCCACACGGTCCCCGCCATGGGTCGGCCAGAAAGGAGGCTCGGGAGGCATTGGCTGGCCGGCGGGCGGGCACCTTCCACTCCACGTCCCCGTTGAAGATGTCGCTCCTGGCGATGTCCACGCGGTCCCAAGCCACGGCCAGCTTGAGCTTGTCCAGGTAGTCCTGCGCTCCCTGGCTGTGGCTCTTGCAGGCTTGGACAGAGTGGGCGGGGGGTGAGGGGCGAACCTAGAGGTCTCCAGAGTGTGGGCAGACAGGGCCCCCCACGGTGGTCTTCTGGACACACAGTCCAGGCACCACAGCCTGCTCCACACCCTCTGATCAGTGGTGAGAAGCCCCCAGTGTCGCTGGACCCCCAGGAGCCAGGCTGGGAGCCCTGGCAGAAATGCCGGCCCCCAGGACCCCGAAGGGATGGGAGAGCGGAGCAGGAGGGGGCGGACGGCCGGCTGGAGGAGCTCCCTTGTCTCCCTCTCTCCCTCCAGCGCATCCCGGCCCCAAACTGCCCCTCGGGGCCCGGTTGTCTGTCTGGCTTCCTCAAGGTCCGTCCCTTGGCACGGCTGGTCTCTGATGTGAGAAGCACATCAAGTGACAGCCAGACGGTGACAGCCCAGTGCTGTCGATCGAGGGACAGAAAAACACATGTGGTCCCTGTGCGCAGTGGGGGATCCCCCAGCCTTAAGAAGCAGGGAGGCGCCCACACGTGCCACGGCGTGGGCGAGCCTCCAACACGGGGCTCAGAGACAGGAGCCCACGGCGCGCCACAGCCCGCGGATGGGAAGGGCCCCGGATGGGCACACCCGCCCGGGCCAAACGCAAGCCGGCGCACGCCGGGGCCCAGGGAGGCAGGGCGCGCCCACGGCTGCTGGCTTGCTCTGGGGCAGGGATGTTCCGGAATTAGACCGGGGGGACGGCTACTTTGCAAATGGACCAGAAGCCCCTGGACTCACATTTTAAATAGTTTCTTGAATGACAGTAAAACACAGCAGACGTAAAACCTGCCAAACACAGGCCCGTTTACGGATCTGTGTGTCATCTCTTGTCATTCCAGTTCTATTACACGTCCTGCTGGAGACGTGAGCGCCCGGCTGCACACGCACACACACCGCAGAGGGACGCGGTCACAGGCGTCCCGGCTGCTGACGTCCCACTGGGTGGTGGCCCCGCAGGGTGAGAGCCACGATGGGATGGGGTGTGGGAAGCAGCCCCGCGCCAGTGCAGAGCCCGGGGCCGTGGGACGCAGCGGCGGTCACCCCACACCCGCCCAGGGCTCTCACCTTTCACCAGCGCCTTAAGGATGACGGTGTCCAGCTCCTCGGTGCCCTCCTGCTCGAAGTCGTACACGGTGAGCAGATGTGGGTGGGAGGTGATGTTCTGCAGCTGGGACACCAGGACAAGGGCCCTGAGGTGGCCCTGGGGGCGGGGACACGCCGGTGGACAGGCATGGACTGGGCACTCGGCATGTGAGGTGGGTCTCAGTGAGCAGGCCAGGGGCTGCCTGGGGCGCGGGGGCAGCATCACCCCAGCCCGGGGGGCCCGCTCCGAGCTGCCTAGTTTCAGGGCTCAGGCTGAGCCAGCTGGGAGGCTTTGTGGGGAGAGGGAGGACGCCGGGGCCTTGCACATGGGGCGGGGCACAGAGGCACCAGGAGGAGTTCGTCCCAGCTCTGCCTGCCTGGGAGAAGGGGATGGGGACCGGGAGGGGGGCCTCGGCCTTCGGATCCCACTGTCCCTGGGAGGCTCCTACCAGCTCGGTCCAGTGTACGATGTCCTCCCAGCAGAAATGTTCGCCCGGAAATTTCTCTTTAAATTGCTTCTCGGCCACCTGGGGCACCAGGAGGTGGGGCTGGTTCATCACGGCGGCCAGCACGTCCGCGATGCCTCCTGAGCCTGCCAGGACCAGCCACGGGGCAGCATGCTCCACGGCCCTGGAGATCCTCTGGGGCAGCAAGGTGGGGAGAGCAGACCCCACGTCAGTCTGGGCGCCCTCCTTGGCCCGTGTGCCCCACATGCCCTGTCCCAGGCTGGACAGGCAGCCACGGCCAGCCAGGGGGCAACAGCCGGGCCCCGCCTCCCTCCCTGGCCCTACCTCCAGGGTGCCGGGGTCACCATTGACCAGCAGACAGAGGACAGGGATCTCGATGCTGCCAGTGCCTACAGACAGAGGACCCGTGAGGTCTGCCCTGGTGCCCAGGCAAGTGGGGGGGGGGGCTTGCACCCACTCTGCGGGGCAGCCACGCGCTCAGACCACCAACCCCTACATTTTCTGAGCAAACACCAGCCCAGAGGCTGTTTCTAGCGATGTGTGGGCTCCGGGTTGCATACCGCACACACCAGCCCCTCCACCTGGGGACCGCTATGGCCTCTCACGGCCATTTGCACAAAAAGGAATGTCCGTGAAGTCAAAAGTTCAGTCCCCGGCTGCACCGGCCACAGTTATGTGCCCAGCATCTATCCCCGTCGCGGCAGCAAGCTCTCCCGCCGCTCCGCGGAGCCTTGGAGGCCCCAGAAGCAAACCAAAGAGGTAAAGGAGGGGCCTTGGCCAGTTTTGTCCCCAGACATAAACCAGAAACGAGGTTTCAGCATGTGAGGCTGGTGCTGGGCTGGCCACGGCCACCAGGCGCCCTGCGCTGCCTCCGGATGGAAGCTGGAGGCCGGGTCGGGGTGTGTGGGCCGAGCAGACTTTAGCGCACCGGAGCCCTGCGCCACCTCCGTGGTTTCAGCATGGCTGGGGTTGTGCTTCCGTATGCGACGAGCACTCCGTTAGCACACACTCTACGTTGCTTACGAGCATCATAAGCAAACACGGGGTCTGCGTGGACCGCAAATCCCCTTTCACACCCGACGCGGTAGCCGTGGGGCGCTCAGGTAACAACGCCCTCTGGCAGCAGCGAGAGGGAAACGGGCCTCTCAAAACCTGCAGATCCATCTTCCTCCCAAAGCCCTGAACCCACAGAAAGAGCCTCTGGCCGGGCCGCCCCTGCACACACACCCTCAAGGGCTCCGCCCCATGTGGGGGGAAGTCGCTGCCGACGGGGCTGCACCCCCAGCTCCAGCCCCCACGCGCCCGCGGCTTCCCCTCCCAGACCACCTTACAGCCCGGTCTCCACATCCACACCTGGCCGCTCCTGCCTTCAGCCTGGAATGCCCCCCCCTGCCCGCCCGCCCGGTTGTCCTTCCAGCCCCGCCCACGCGCTGTGCCCCCAGGACCCCCCCCCACCTCCCCAGGGCAAGCCTCACCCCCATAGCCAGTCCTCTGCTCCAAAATGTGCTTCTCCAGCTTCAGCCTCAGCTCCGTCAGCCCGTCCCCCTTCCCCGAGGGCCCGGGCTCCACCAGGATGAAGTGCGCCTGGTTGTTGTCCAGGGAGCAGAGGGGGCCCCGGCCGCTGCCCTCGTCCGCGGGGTAGTGGACAGGGCTGTGCTCCTGGACCCGCAGCCCCGCACACAGCATGAGGCCCGGGCCAGGTCTGCTCTGCTGGGGCCTGCTCCCACCCCAGCCAGGGGGAGGGCCGCGGCTGGAGCGGCTGGTGCTGGGGTCCCGGGGATGGGGCTGGGGGGTGGGGGGAGGCGGTGTGTGTGTGCAGGGAACAGGTCCTCCAGATGGAACCAGGGCGGGAGAAAGCTCCCCTCACTCCCCGGCCCTGCCTTAGACCCTGGGCTGGGAGCCAAGGCCGCTCGCCCCGGGGTTGCCCAGGCTTGCTGGTGACCGCCTGGGACTCGGTCCTGGTCCTGGGCAGAGGGTCGGTCTGCGCTGGCTGGGGGCCTGGAGGACCCCCCTCCCATGCTATTCCCTAGCCAATGCTGCCACCTGCTGGCCGTGCGCAGGGCTCCCCTCCTCCCCCCTCCCCCCTCCTCTCCCCTCCCCCCCTCCCTGCTCCCCTCCCACAGCTTCCCCTCAGTGTCTCACACCTTCAGGTGCCTGCCCCACCCCCAGAGCCCCTGAGGGCAGAGGCTACTCTGTCCAGGGCAGGCCTGGTAAGCAGAGGGCCTCAGGAGATGTTTGCCAGATAACCCATGGGCAGCGGATGGGGGGATGTGGTCAGCCTTCGAGACTGCATGGGTGGCTTCCTCGGCGGACATCCCTCCCACCCTGGGGTGGGGGGTACTCGGGGCCATGGGAGCCTCCCAGGTCCACCTTGCCCAGCCACCCTGATGTTCCGAGACAGACGCTTACCTGGGCATTGTCCAGAAGCTGACGATGCAGGACGCGGCCCAGGGAGGCAAGGCCAATGGCCACCACGCGGGCCCGGGTGGACGTGCTCGCCAGCGAGTGGTCACGCACGGCCTGTCCGACGTACCGGGCAAGGCCCACGCGAAGCGCGCTGGTCAGGATCCAAGCCCCTGTGTCATGCAGCTCAGTGTGTCCGCGGCCCCAGGGTCCTCCCCCGCCAGCGGGCGGGCCCACGTCCCCAGACCCCTGGGAGCCGTGTGGGACCGGGCCCCTGGGGGCCCCCTGGACAGCAGGCCACAGCTCTGCCCTGTGGCCTGTGCTGGGGACCAGAGCCTGGAGGGTTTCTCCAAATTAGGAAACGCTCAGCCTGGTGGGGCTCAGAAACCCCTGGACCTTAGGCGGGGTCTCCGAAGGCTCAGGCGGCCCGCACAGGAAGCCCGATAAGCTGGTTCTGATCCAGTCCAGCCAGACTGCCCCCCAAGGGAGGCGGAGAGGGTGGTGGGGGCCCACCCGCAGGCTCGGGGTCCAGCTGCCATCCCTGAGGGCATCTCGCCGAGGCCCACAGGGTGCCCCTGCCACTCTTGGGGGGAGGCCTGGCCCCGGGGGGACCTCAGCCGCTGCCCCTCCTCCCGAGGAGCTGCTCTCACCTTGGGCTGCACAGAGGAAGCCACACTGGCCCGTAGACTGCGGTGCTCCCCACTCGGGGGCTCTGGGGGAGCCTCACCTGTGCTCTGGGCCGCCTTCACCAGCCCCTTGCGCAGGACATCCCGCAGCCAGGACTTCATGGCGAACGGCCGCTCCTCGCCCACCAGGGACACCACGAGGTTGGGGGCAGGCAGGTGCCACTCGGCCAGCAGGAGGTTGAAGAGCTCGGAGGGGGCCACGTCGCTGGGCACCTTCACGAACTGCAGGGCAGGATGGCCACAGCCTCAGTGTGCAGGGTGGGGATGCTGGACCTGGGGGCACTGGGCATGGGGGCACAGAGCGCAGGGACACGGCACGGGGTGCTGGGCACTGGGCACTGGGTATGTGGGCATGAGACACTGGGGGGCACTGTGGTACTGGGCATGGGGTCACTGGGCACAGGGACACGGCACGGGGTGCTGTGCATGGGGGCACTGGCTTTGGGGGTCCTGGGCACGGGCACTGGCTTTGGGGGTGCTGGGCACTCGGGCACTGGGGGGCACAGGCACAGGGGACGTGTGGGTGCTGGCCCTGAGGAGAGAGGCTGACACCCTTTAGGGCAGGGTGGCTGTAGGAAGCCAGGGCTCAGCTGGGTCCTGCCTGCCCGCCCCCCAGGCAGCACCGACTCCTAAACAAGGCCCTTCTCCGTGGGGGGAGGAAGTGTGGAGAGAGGAGGGGTCCTGGATGTGCTGTGCATGTGGGTGTGGGAGACAGGGGCCAGAGGTCACAGGCAGCTCTGCGCTCTGCCTCTCCTGGGGGCTCTGAGCCCAGCGTGAGAGCGAGCGGGCCCTGAGCAGCCCGGGGCGCTCCGTGTGTTCGGGGAGGCGCTGGGAGCTCCGGAGTGGCAACAAGCACTCGGTGGCCTGGTTGGCCCCCAAGGCATGAGGGCGCGGCCTCAGTGTGTGCAGGACGCCAGCCCCCTTACCTTGCCTCGCTTCTTCCCAGACCCTCCAAATTCGATCTCGCCCCGGCACAGGCCAGGCCCCGAGCCTGACGCAACCATCCTGGGGCCCCCGGGACAGGTGCCCCCGGCCTCCAGCATGAGGACCGCTCTGCAGGGACAGAGCCAACCCATGAGGGCAGAAGAGGCAATCCGTGCCCCCTCTCCCCGACTCCTGTGCTGGCAGAGATCAGGGGCCACAGACGTCTCTGCTTCAGGGCCTTCCCCAGCCACTAGCCTGGCCTAGAACCCCACCGTGACGTTCACAAGGCCCCTTCACACTCTGGCTTCAGTTGCAGGAAACTCCCACTCCCCACCCCTCCCCAGAAGACAAAGGGACACATTCTGGCCCCTCTACGTGGCTCCCCAGCCTGCTACTCACCCCGCCCTGGGGCGCCTCAGGCTGGCCACTCCAGTCACCACTCCCGCAGAGGCTTTGGTGAGGGGTGTCCTAGAAACCCAGAACGTCGTATGGGCTTCTGGACACGCAACCCACCCACCCCATACCCCCACCAGCCCCAGGATGGGAATGGACATCTTGGCTGTGCCTGAGCAGGGAGGGGGGCTGGCTGGTAAGGTCGGCTGGTGCCCACAGCTCAGGAGCAGGGGCCTGAGGGGGGTCCGGGGAAGAGTGTGTGGATGTGGGCAAGGGACAGACCACCGTCCTTGCCTGGAGGTCCAGAGGGGAAGGCACCCTGCCCCGGACTCTTCCCACCCAGTTCCTGCCCTGCCCCTGTACCACAGCCAGGCTCAGTGCCCAGCGGTGTTCCTCAGGTTCTCTCCGGCAGCTCACCGGGCCCACAGGGCTGGGGCCCCACGACCGGCCCAGGTGGCAAGGAGCTGGCTCCCAAGGGCTTGCCTGGCTGGGGCACCCCAAGGTCTCCCTGACCCGCCAGCCCCCATCTCCCAGCCACCTGGCTCCAGCCGGTTTTCTCGGCTGATTTGGGGTGGGGAGTGAGCCTGCAGGACAGGGGTCTCCCCGGAGCCCAGGGGCCCCGTGTTCTGGGACAGCCAAGCGGCCTTGCCCCCTCACCCCCACCCCCTGTGAAGCCCGGTCTCCCCACCATCTCGGCTGCTCAGCCCCGGGTCCGGACCCCCTCCCTCTGAGCCAGTTTCCCAGCTTCTCTGGGGCACCCGCTCTCCCCCCCAGGACATGTCCTTTGGTGAAACCCTTTCCCGTGGCAGCTCCCCAGTCGGCCCACCCTGTGTTCGTTAGAGAGGGGCCACCTGTGTTCACAGGAGGGGGCGCGACCCTGCCTGCACGACAAGGACCTGCTCCCCCACGGCCCACCCCGCTGGGCTCCCAGACAGACACACCCAAGTCCCAACTCCCAGCACCTGTGGACAGGGTGTCCCGTGGAATGAGTCGAGGTCGTTGGGGCGGCTCCTAACCCCGGCACCGGTGTCCTCGTAAGGAAGGGGTAGAAGCCCACGTGACCTCACAGGCAGAGGCCAGGGCAATGTGCCCCCAAGCCCAGGACCGCTTGGAGCCCAGGAAGCTGGGAGAGGAGAGGCAGGACCCCCAGCCACTCCTCGGAGAGCTTGCGGCCCTGGGAGGTGACGCACAGTGCTGGGTCCTGTGTGAGGCCGTCTGGGACACTCCTGCAGCCACCAGCCCAGAGGGCCAAGGAACCAAGCTGGACAGGCTTGCTGGTGGCCCCCCCGGGACCCTCCACAGACCCCAGGCCAGGATGAGCTCCCCCCCCACGCTCCCCTGCATCCAGGCCTGGCTCCCAGGTGGGATGCAAATCCTCCTGGCTTCCCCCTTCCCGAGCAGGAAACTGGGCGGGATTTGAATGTGGCTTTTCCAAGCTGGTGACTGTTTACCAGGAGGCAGGGGCCTGGACAAGGCCTGGGTGTGTCTGGGAAGCCACAGGGCCTGGCGGGCCCATGGGAGGGGGTGCAGGGCATTTCCAACAAAGTCCCGCAAATGGGGTGGCTCAGAGCCCTTGGCTCCCGGCTCCAGAAATCCCACATCGAGGTGTCACGGCCCCTCTCTGCCCCCTCTGGCTCCTGGGGGCTCCAGGTGTCCCTGGGCAGTGGTCCCCGGGCCCCAGGCTCTGTTTCCATCCTTCCATGGCCTTTCCCGTGTCTCTCTGTCCAAACGTCCCTCATCTCATGGGGACACTGGTTGATGGACAGGGGCCTACTGTCCCCACTCTGGCCTCATCTTAACCAGTGGCGCCTGTGAAGACTGTATCCTCCTGATCGGTCCCACTCTGAGGTTCTGGGGGACATTCCTCTACCCACGGTACAGGTGGCGAGGTGGGGAGAGTGTGTGGCTCGCTGGGGGGGCGGGGGGCCAGGATAGGGACCGCGGGGCTGCTGTCTGGGACCGGCCCTCCTTCCCTCCCGCCTGCCCAGGACCTGTCAGGCCAGCTGCCTAGTCTGGTCACTTCTGGCCACATCTGGACATGCGAAGGAGGCATACAGTGGGATGTGGGGGGGCTGGGGGTTTGGAGCCTGGGGCCCAGTCCTCAGGCTGGCTAGGGGTGGGGAGGGGGCCTGGCAGGGACGGCAGGGGGTGGCCCCTGGGCTTCCTCATCTGACTATGGGCCTCTGGCCTCACCGATGGGACATGGGGTTCCGAGCAGGAATGGGGAGCGCCAACCTCGTCATCCAACCGCCACCCGTCCCCCCCATCCAGCCTGGGGACGGGGTTGGGGGAGCATTTGTGCCTGGTGCCAGGCGCTGGGGGTGCTGGGGGTGGCACGTTGCCTGACGCCAGGCAAATGGGCCGGGTGGGAAGGGTATGCAAATAGGCAGGATTTGCATGAGCAGGTTTCTGGGGCTTCAATGCCCCCCTTGTTCCTGGGTGGGGGGAGTGGAGGAAGCTGCGGGTGGGATCCTATCTAACTCCTGGTTGGAATCCTATCCCACACATCCCGATGGGGAAATGGAGGCAAAATCTGCAGTCCTGTCTGCAAAAGTAGTGGGGGCTCTCACATGGGGGGCGAAGAGCCACCCCTTTCCAGAGGCCGTCAGGGAAGCGGCCCCAGCATGGACGAAGCCAGGCAGCTGGGCCCGGGGGTCCCACTCCAGCTCCTCCTGACTCTGTGTGACCTTGGGCAGGCCCCTCAGCCTCTCTGGGCCCTTCTCTTCCTCCGAAAGATGTGGGGTGAGAGCAGCAGGGAGAAGGCCCCAACCAGTCCCACACCAGGCTCTGCAGGCCAGAGGGCAGCACCGTGGCCCCCCTGTCCCCGCGTGAGGATGCGGGTCTCGCTGGGACAGGCGTGGAGGGCACAGAGCAAGGAGAGGGCGGTGCGGGTGGGTCTCCCCACAGGGACAGGGGCTGCCTTGGAGTCCCCACCTCCTCTCCTGGTGGCTTGGGCAGACCAGGACTCCGGGCCTTGGGGCCATCCCCCCTCCCCAGACTCGCCCCGAGTGCTGGCCATGGGCTGGGGGCAGAGGGGCCTCCCCTTCCCAAAGGCCCTGCCTCACCCACAGAGAAGCCGTCCCTCCACAAGTCCCTGGAAGGCAGGGTTTCCTCCAGACCCAGTGACTAAAACAGGAGTCAAGGAGGTGGCCAGAGCCCATCCCCTCCCACAGCACCCACCGCCCCACCTGGGAGCAGGGGACCCCCTCCTCTGGCTCCCACCTGGAGGCTGGCAGCTCGGGGCACCTACCTGCCGTCCCTGTTCCTGGCGCTCTGACAAGCGGCTGCTGCCAGCGAGCAGAGTGAGGCCAGCCCCCCGCACGGGACACCCTCCCGCTGGCTCCTCCCCTCCCTACCCTCCAGCCCTGGCACCTGGGCAGCCAATGCCATGACCAGCACGGGCACCACCTGATCAGGGCACGGCAGACCCACAGGCCTGCTGTGCCCAAAGCCACTGGCTCCGCTGGGTTCCCACAGGGACCCCCCGTCGGGGCCACCGGGCTACCTTGCCTGCTGTCACCTGCTCCTGTGTGGTCCAGGGCTGGGTCCGGTCAAGCCACATTGATGTCCCTCAGTTTCCCTCTCCAGGCAGCAGGAACGGCGGACCCTGGGGTGCGGGGTCCTAGAGGCGACCCCCGTGAGCATTCTCATGCAGGCCAGGCGGGGTGTGTGCGGTGCTGTCGGGAACCCCAGAACCCGGGGCCCGCGCCCTGAGCATCCTTCAGGCTCTTGAACCACTCTGGGCCTCAGTTTCTCTGAAAAGCAGGTCCCCGAATAGTCCAGCTTCCGGAACCGGTGGGTCACACCTGGCCGCAGAGCCCGGATGACCCTTCTATAGGCCCCTCCCCAGACCGCCTCCCCGGGACCCCTCAACCAGAGCTCAGGGAGGACTGGGGGACGGCCTCAGGCCCTGCCCTCTGGGACCCCTATGGCCACCAGAGGGCGTCCCAGGACCGCGAGCACAGTCAGGACAGGGAGGTGGTCTGGGTGGCAGAAGCCAGCTTTGCCCTTGGACGGGAGGGCTCAGACCAGAGCCTGTGGTGCAGCCCGTAGCTTTGCCAGGAGCCCACCAGCGGGTAGAGGGGTTTTCTGAGACCTCTCAGGAAATAAGGGGACCCGGGCATGTGGAACCCACAAACCCTCGGGGCCTCAGGGCCCATGGGCCAGACTCTGAACAGGCCATGTGCAGAGGGCCAGGCTGCAGCCCTGGTAAGGCAGGGGGCTGGGGGGTCTGCCAGGCCAGTGCTCACGCCCCCCACCCCTGCAGCCTGGGGAACCCTGCTGGGAACCCTGCAGGTGCCAGGGAGGGCAGAGTGAAGGGGTCTCCCCAGACTCTCCAGCCTGTGGGGCAGGGCAGTCTTGGGCCCCTCCCTTCCTCCGTTCCTGTCCTGCCCCTCTGTCTCTGCCTCCTGGACACGCCTCCCCAGCCACCCTCAGCCCAGTACCAGCCGGTGCTTCTCTCCTGCCTGCAACCCTCCACGGCTCCCTATTGTCGCACAGAACACAAACCAGGCCTGGGCCCAGAGAGGGGCTCCCCAGGGAGGGGGCTCCCGTGTCCCCTGGGGCACTCGGAGTCTGTCCCTCCTGCTGCGTGCGCACCTGCGGGAGGGGCCGTGGGGCTGGCGGCTAAGCCTCCCTTGATGGCAGAGATGCCCAGTCGCCCAGCGAGGTGAGCACGTGACAACGTCACCTGCAGGACTGTGGGGCCGGGACAGCAGTCCCAACCGAGCCCTGCGACCTTGTAGTCACTGCAGCCCTCCAGGCCCCAGGGCCCCGGGGAAGTGAGCGTGAGCGTGAGGCGCGGGGACCTATGTTTGTGTCTGTCTGTGTCTGTGCGTGTTTCTGTCTGTGTGTGTGTGTCTGTGTGTGTGTGTCTGTGTGTGTGTGTGTGTCTGTGTGTGTGTGTGTGTCTGTGTGTGTCAAGAAACCAACTTCCTCTTCCCCGGGGCCGGCAAGGCTTATTACAGGCGGGGTTCCATGGGGGCCCCCACCTCCTGGTCCCGGGGCACCCACCCGCTGTCCCTGCATGCGTCACCCTTCCGCTCCTTCTGTCACCGGTTATTGGGGAACCTCCATGTGCCAACACTGTGCTGGGGGCAGGCAGACACAGTGAACAATGAAACGTGTCAGAACTAAATAAAAGAAAGAGATGATTGAAATGGCTGTGGAAGAAGCAGGGAAGAACACATGGGTGGGGATTCTATTTTTAATGGGCATGTCAAGGCCTACCTCGTCACCTCGTCACCAAGGTGATGCCTGTGCAAGTAACTGAGGGAAGGTGGTCCGTCCGTCTGTCCTCCACTCACCTCCCGCCCCACCCATCCATCTGTCCACCCACCCACCCACCCGTCCATGCATCCATGCCCCTCTCCAGCCACCCACTCACCACCATTCGCTGCCTCCTCTTGGGCACCCGGACTCGCAGCCAGGAATGAGTCCGTCTCAGCCCTCCGGGGCCCACCTGCCGGCAAGGACGGCTCTTTCACAGGCTTCGGGGAGCTCCGGGGGAGCAGGGGAGGGGCTGGGCAAGGTGCTGTGCACGGTCTCTGAGGTTTCCCTATGGCTTCTCCCTTGGTTAGTGCATCTCCCAGATGAGACCTCTACCCGCCACGGGCCGGGCCTGGCCTTCCGCTCACCGGGCTTCCCCTGCACTGGAGCCAAGCGAGACTGGGAACTCAGTCGGCGCCCAGGGCATCCCGGCACGCGGCCCGACTCATTCCTGCCTCTTCTCCTCCATTCATCCCGTCTTGCTCTTGGCTCCGTCCCCCGCCCCCCAGCCTCCCTGCCAGCCTTTCGCCTGACCTGCTCACCTGTGCCGTCCAAGTCCGCTCTTGGCTGAGGCCCAGGCCGGCTCCAAGGGAGGCGCCAGGAGCCCCTTTAGAGGACCCGCCCATTGGCTGAAGTGCCAAGTCAGCCACACCAGCCAAGTGGACAAGGACCCTGGGCAGGAAATGGCCTCACTGGCCTTGAGGGGTGGGGGGCAGACCACCTAGTCCAGGGCCCCCGCCCTCCATTCTCCAGGTGGCCAGAGACACCCACCTGCCCGTCCAGCAAGGAAAGGGCTGCTAGGGTGTCAGAAGCTCCTAGAGCAGGGGCAGTGCAGGCCTGGTGCAGGGGTGAGGGCTGTTCTCTTGCGGGGGGGGACGTGCCCTTTGAAGGCGGCTCTTAGTCACCAGAAGTGGGGCACGTCCAGCCCCTGGCCCACACTCTCCGGGCTGGGCTGGGCAGGGGAGTGCCCTCCCGGGGCCCCACCTACTTGGAGGGCCGCAGACCTCACCCTCCCAGGCCACCAGGAAACCAAGGATTAGGGTGAGTGTCTGAACCGGCACGTTTTTGGGGTGATTTCACCAAAGGGCACGAGGCCGCACATGCTTATGACAGCTGGACGGGCCGGCAAACGTGGCAGCAGCTGCCTTGACCCTCTTACCGGGATTCTCAGGGCTGGTCCCCAGGACTTGAGCTCTGAAGGGGGAGGGCTCCAAGGCTGGTGGGGGGACAGGAGGGGACCAGCCCCAACACCCTTCCGAGGCCAAAGCCCCAGCACAAAGCAAGTGCCAGGGGCCCCACGAGCGTGTGGAAGGGCGGCCTCGGGGCCGGGCTGTGCCGCGAGAGCCATCGCGGGGACTCCCCAGCACAGGGAGCAGGGGAGGAGCCGGGGGAGCCATGATGCCACATGAGCTGACCGCAGACCAAAGAGAACACGGGGGAGCTCAGCACTCACCCACGGGACGCCGGGCGGGACTTGGGGTCCTGGGCTGGGAGGGCCGCGTGTGGGCGTGTGAGTCCGCGGGCGCGGCCGTCAACTCTGACCGCCCTGGCCTCTCTTCCCACTGCCTCTTCCTTCCTGCCCCACCAGACCCTACTGCCCCAAGGCTGTCTTTAGGGGTGTGGACAGGGCACCTCTGTCCCACTGTGGTCACAAAAGGGCTTGTGTGGGTGCACACGCGTACGTATGTGCCGTACCTGTACACAGGCATGACCCGTGCGTACCCACGTGCACTGTAATGTGTGCACACACACACACACACACACACACACACAGGCCCACGCACAGCCCCTGGGCTAGTGCCCTGGAAGGAGGTGGGGCAGCGAGCTCAGGCGGCAAGTGGAGGGGACAAGGCAGGGGCCTCCCACCTCCCTGGTACCCGTGCGGTGACGGCCTATCCAGCGCGGTCCATCCTGCTTGGTCGTGAGACCCACCAAGGCAAGGCCTCTTGCTGGTGGGGCCGAGCACACGGTCAGAGCCGGCCGGCTCTGTGGCATGACATTGACCCAGCCCACCAGCGGGAGAGACGCGGTCAGCTTGGTGCCGAAGGACTCCCGTGTGGCCTCTGTCCTAGTGCCCAGACTTGGGGATGCTCAGTGTCCCCCTGCGTGGGAGAAGAGGCCCTCCCTGACATGCCGATTCCTGGGCCTTCCCTGGCCGCCCGCGTCTGTCTGCACGGGGAGCTCATGCCCTCCCAGAGCCCAGGCCGCTCCGTGTCCAGTAGCTGGAGACCCTGCTTCGGGGCTGCTGTCCCCGCCGACCTGGGCAGCAGGGGTCTCTGCAGAGGGCAAGGGTCTAGGGCCCATGTGCACAGCTGCCCACGGGCCAGGCTGGAGAAAAGGGGCCTGCGGCAGGGGGAAAAGCCACCTTCCCCAGTGTGCTGTCATGCTTCCGAGGGAGCCTCACCAGCCAGAGGGTTGCCCCTAGCAGCCTGCCCTCCCCCTCTCGCCACTCCCGCCGCCCCCCCCACCCTAACCCCCAGGAGGGCAGGGCTGCTGCCGGCATGACGGGTGCTCAGTGAGGACTGGAGGCTGAATCGGAGGTCGCCAGCTGGGAAGCCTCTGGTGGTGCCCCCCGGCCCACAGACCTCGCAGGAGCCACACATGCCCACTGTCACCAGCTTCATTTTACCCAAGTGTCTTTGACCACCCTCTGGCCCCACGGAAGGAATGTGGGGTGGGTGCGGGATGCAGGGGGCCATGAGGGAAGCTGAGGGCCGTGTTCAGCCTAGGGAGGGAGCTGTGGGCAGGAGGGCCGATCTGAAAGGCAGCTGGTGAGCTGGGGCCTGGGTCAGGCTTGTACTTCCTGCTCCTGGGGGCTGCCCTGCCCTCACCCTGCCCCTCGACCTGACCTTCCCTCCCTGAGCCCAGTGAATCCCAACCCCGCTCCCCATGCCTGCACACCTGGCCTCACCCCCTACCCGCTCCCACTGGTCAGCCCAGGGCCGCAGTCCCTCTCCCAGGCCACCCCTGGGAGCTCACAGGGAGCTCTCGGCAGCCCCCCAGCCAGCTTCCCATGCTTCGCAGAGTCCCCCTGCCATGGCCCAGGGTCCCCGGAGCAGCTTCCCACATGGCTCAGGGCACCCCGAGAGCCCTGTGCTCTCTCCCTGCCACGGCCCCAGCCCGGCACATGGCCCCCCAAGCCTCCCCAGGTGTGTGGGGGGCGACCTGTCATAATTTAAAAATACAGAAACAGACACAAAAGTCCGGTTGTTCGTGTCACAACCTTATTCAGTAGCCAACTCAGCAGCCGTTGAGTATAATCTCCACCTGACTCGGCACCCCGCCCTGCCGAGGGCTTCAAAGCCGTTCCCGACATCACAGGACCCACAAGGGCAGGAGGAAGTAGCGCCATGTGCGGCACCTGTGGCTTCTTCCTCCTGAAGGTCAGTGCCAACCGGGCGGGCAGGACCCGCACCACCGTCCTTTCTGCACTCGGCTCCAGAACAACGAGCCCGAGCAACCAGCACAGGGTCAAGGAGGCTCTCTTGTTGCGTCGTTGTGAACGAATGGTTTTTTTAAGATATTGGCTGTCTTCTGCTCCGTGATTCTGTTTCACGCTCGGATCGTCCTGCTGTGGACGGGCCCCTCCTGGAACTTTTCGGTGCACGGGGCAAGAGACTAACTTTGTTTGCAGACAAAGGGCACAGTGGTTAATGCCAATGTTCCCGATTCGAACTTAAGGATGGGTTGTACTTCCCGGGTTTCCTCCTTCTCCTTCCCTTACACTGGAAGTCTTGGCTCTTAAGGAGACTAACGTCCCGTGCATAATCCCAAAGTAAGAGCACTAGCCTCCCTGTGACGTCACTGAACTCTGAGTTCCTCGGACCTCAAACGCTGGTGACAATACTGACAACAGCGGACCGCGGGTGGCCGTGCGGCGCTCCGTTCAGCTCCTGGAGGGACGTCCCGTCGTCTGCGAGGTTTCCTGATGTGACCAGCGCCGCGTGCCTCGCTTCCTGTGTTCCACGGGGCTTTGGGTCCCTTTCTGGAAGTGAAGCTAACCTGAGCGCGTGGCCAGTAACGCCGGCCCCCTGCCCACCGGCGAAGCGCGCGCGCAGACCTGGGGCCTCGCCCTCGGGACGGGCGGCCGCTCAAACGTCAGGACCACCGCCAACCACAGGGGAGCAATGCCTCCGCCAGCACTTTTAATTTGCATTTTACTTGTTACCACTGACATGGCTTGTTTTTTCCTAAGTGCAAAGATCACGGACTCCCCCTTGCCCTGGGAACTCTTCGCGTCTTTGGCCCACTTCTCCGCAGACTATCTGCCACGGTCTCTCCCATGTTCCGATGCCCGCGCCAGCCAGCGTGGTTAATCCTTGACCTGCCATCGAGGTCGTAAACACTCTTCCCCGCTGCTCATTGGTCTTTCTGACTTCGCTAATTTCAGCTATTGTCTTGATTTCAAGCACTGTGGGACACGTTTTTCCCTGCCTACAGGTGGTTGCGGAATTCCCCGGGACCTGCTTACAGAACCCACGTGACCTCATCTGGGCTTTTGTATCTAAGCCTCTGATCCATCTGAGACCTGCTCCTTGTGGCCTGGGTGAGGTGGGTCCGAACTACTTTTTTCTCTCCTTCCTTCATGGCTGTCCACTTGTTCCAACACCACCCAGTAAAAGATCGTCGTCCTCCCTCGGAGGGCGAAGTGGCCGTGTGGACAGCACTCGCTCACGCGTGCATTCATGCAGAAAGCACCGACTGAATGCCCCTGTGTGCCCCAGCCTGTCCCCTGGGGCTCTGTGGAGGCGGACTCTCCACCTCCCTCTGGCTGCCTGCCCCGGTTTGTACTCCCCAGGGAGCTGCCCTAGCCTCAGTGGCCCTGCAGTCTCCGGAGTGCGGGGCACAGGCTGGGACCCACTTCACTCATTTGCCTGCAAATACAAACGGCCGTGGGGAGCCGTCAGGGCTGAAAGGCCGGAGCGGCACTCTAGCCACCCCACCGGCAAGAGCTGGTTTTCTGCTGGGGGAGGGGGTGGGTACATAAAATCAATCAGCCTGGGTGCTCAGGAAGATGGAGAAAGTCTCTGGGAAGTTACGGTCCCTTACATGAAAGTCCCGTGGAGGTCCCTCGTCCCTGGGCAACGTCCCCAGAGAGGCCTTTTTTCCCGTCCCCCTCCCCCATCCTTCACTCCCGCACCCCAACGTGCCCGGAACCAAATGCCTGCCCAGCGACGGCCCAAGGCGGGGTGGAGGACCTCACACACCTGACCCCATCCTGCCTCTGAACCCCTCACCTCTGGCGTCCTGGGAAATCCATGGGGCGCCATGGCAAAGCCAGGAGGAGCTCCAGGAGGACAACACACCCATCCTGCCCATCCCCAGGTCCTTGAAAATGCCTTGCTGTGACCTGCCCCGCCGTCAGGCCCTGCCCACACTGCTGACCGGCTGTCTCCAGTGGGCCCCACATCCCCCATGGGCAGGGCTCCCAAGGGCCGTCCCTGACCGACAGTGACCCAGGCTTGCCTCCTGTCCCATGGCCTCCAGTGGGCACCGACCCGACTGCATTTTTCTCCACCCACAGGGTGAATGGGCGGGCACAGGGAAGGGGGTTGCTCAGGGTGTTGGAGGAGCTAACAGGCCGCCCTGCCAGTGTCAAGACGGCGCGTCCGCGCGTGCCCTAGGGTGCCCCCCCTTCTCCCATTAACCCCAGCCTCTCTCGCGTGAAGTGGGTGCCCGTGCCCTACCCAGCTCTCCTGCCCTGACCCGGCGCTTAGCAGTCGCTGCACCTGCACCCCGGCCTTCCTCCCGGGCTCTGCCCGGGCTCCGCACCGCGCTAGCAGGTGGGCGTGGGGGGCGGGGCGCGCACGTGGGAGCAAGTGGGGCGGAGCAGAGGAGCGCGGGACGGAGCGGGCGGAGCAAGTGAGTGCAAAAAGGCGGGAGGAGCAGGTGGGCGCCCACCGGGCGGGACCCGGCGGCCAAGCGGGCGGCCAAGCGGTTGAGTGGTCCGGGACGCGCGGGCTGGGGCGCCCGCGCGGGAGCGCCGGCTGGTCCGGGCGGGGCGTCTGGCCGGGGGCGGGGCCGCCATCCCCGGGGACCGGCCCGTGGCCTCCGCCCCCCTCCGGCCCCGCCCCCACGCCCGGGCGGGGCGGGCAGCGGCCCCCCGCGGCCGGGCCCCGCGGCAGCGGCCGCCCGAACTGCGCCCCGGCGCCCGCCCTCGCCGCAGCTCCCGCGCGCGCTGCCTGGCCATGGCCGCCGCCTCCTCCCCGCCCAGGCCCGACAAGGAGCGCTGGAGCTGCGGCCGCCTGCCTGGCTCCCGGCGGGGCAGCTCGGGCCTGGCCAAGAAGTGTCCCTTCTCGCTGGAGCTGGCGGAGGGCGACCCGGCGGGCGGCGCGCTCTACGCACCCATCGCGCCCCCCGGCGCCCCCGGGCCCGCGCCCCTCGCGCCCCCCGCCGCGCCCCCGCCCGCCGACCTTGCGGCGCGCCCGCCGGTGAGCCTCGACCCGCGCGTCTCCATCTACAGCGCGCGCCGCCCGCTGCTCGCGCGCACCCACGTCCAGGGCCGCGTCTACAACTTCCTCGAGCGCCCCACCGGCTGGAAGTGCTTCGTCTACCACTTCGCCGTGTGAGTACCGCCGCCGCCCCGCGCCCAGGGCCTTCCGCGGGCCGCAGAGGGGCGGAGGGGGGGCTCTGTCTCGTGCCACCTGCTGCTGCGGGGACCGCGCCCGCTGCGACTCGGAGCTGCCGGAGGGAGGAAGAGGTTAATGGAGGACAACAGCGACTCTGAGGAGCCCATCCTGTGAAGCCCAGGGCGGTGTGGGTCCGACCCCGGGGAAGGGGGGGGCTTCCCGCTGGCTCTGCCCGGGCATGTGGGGGGAGGCTGCCCACGCCCAGAAGTTGGCTCCACTCCTCCCAGGAAGGACGGTCCAGGTGTTAATCCTCCTGGGAAAGGACGCGTGCCCGGGAGCTTGCCCTTGGGCGCAAAGGAGAGAACTCCTCAGGGTCAGCGGGCACCCAGGACTTAGGAGCCCCCAGGAGGGGAGGGTCCGAGGCTCCTGCTTGTGGCAGCAACATGTCCCCGCTCAAGGCAGGCCACGTGCAGGGCGTCTCCTGGGCCAGTGGGTGCAGGGCTGCCCCAGAGGGTGGCAGGCCAAGCGCTGTCCCCTGAGGGGTCCCTGTGGCTTCGGGGAAGGCCCTACCCCCCTCCTGAAGGGGACCAGGCTCCTGAAGCAGAGGAGGCTGGAGGGGGCTCCGGGGAGGGGCGGGATTGGGCCCACGTTTCCAGCCCTCAATGGGCGGCAGCTGTGTCCCAGAGGGTGCACCTGGGCCCTGTCACCCAGGTGGCTCTGATGCCTGCTGTGGCGTGCCTGCGTGGGGCAGGGCGGGCCACTCCATTCCTTAGGCGGGGGGTACAAGGAAGTCACCTCCTTGGGGCCACCTCCTTGCTGCCTGCCTGGAGCACTCCCCGGCCTTTCTGTGGTGCCACTTCCTGGCTGCCCAGCCCTCAGCCTCTTGGTGCAGTGCCAGCCTCTGGCCCGGGAGCCCGCACGTGGCCACCCCCCCACAGATCATGAGGAGTGGGGGGCTCCCTCTGGTTTCCTGTTGGTGGTGACAGGTGCTCATTCCTGCTGCCTTGGCTGGCCAGTGGCTGGGAGATACCTGGGAAGGGGGAGGGCAGGGATTCGGGACCCTTTTTCCTCTTGCCGGCGGCTGCTACGGGGGCCCCAGGAGTGCGGCGGGAGCCAGGCTCCGGCTGGCCTGGAGCACGGTCTTGGGCAGGTGAGGCAGGGCGGGGAGGGGCAGCCTCAGCCTCACGCTTCGGCTCCTTTGAAAGCATAGGTAGGATCAGGGGGGCTCCCTCTGTGCAGAGGAGAAGGCAGGTCTCGGGGACTGTCCCCGGAGTCACAGATGGGCCCAAGTCTTGAAGCCTTTCCCCACCCCAGCCCCCACCTGCCACAGTGTCAGAGGGTGCGCGCCCCGTGACCACAGCTGGTCCAGGGGAGGGCATGGCCCTGCCCACGGCTGCAGCAGTGGCTTGTCTCGGGCGTGGGGCAGGGTCTGCATGCACGGACCCCAAGGCATCCCACGAGTCAGACACCAGCTGTGTCAACATCCCAGCCAATGTCAGCCTTGTGGGCGCCGCTGCTCACACGGGCTGCTTGCCTCCCAGCCCTCTCCTGAGAAGCCCAGGGGTGGGATGGGCTCCACAGCCGGGTCCCGGAGAGGACCCCGCTGAGAGGCCAGCACTGGGCACAGGCAGAAGACATGCCTGGAGGGCTGCCAGGAGGTGTCGCGGTGCCTCCCCACCTCTGGACAGCTGCCAGGGCGAGGGGCAGCCTGAAGCCCCACTGGTTTGCGTCCCAGGGGCTCAGGCCTGCGGGTGTGTGCCGCCTGGGCTCCCTGGCTGCCGTGGTGCCGTATGGAGGAAGAGGGCTCGCCGCACCCCAGAGGAAGTCTCTGCTTACACTCGTGTTTTCTTCCTGATTCTGATTGTTCAGCTCTCGGAAGTTTGCTCAGCAGAGTTGCCTTTGCCTGGCCTCTCTAGGAGCCAGACAGCAGGGGTGGCTTCTGGAGATAGTGGCCGAGCATCTTCCCCGCGGGGGCAAGCCAGGAAGGAATGCTCCTGGAGTGGCCGTGTGACCTTGGGTCAGTCATTTCCTGCTCTGGGCCCTGCCCTGTGGGAGGTATGCTGCGGCTCTGGGGAGTGGACAACGGCTGCAGCTCCCCTGACGTGGGCTGGGGGCTGGAGGGGACCCTGGCCAGGCAGGGCATGTGGCTTAGCTGGGGCCTGGGAAGGTGACTGCCCCCCCTCATGTGTCTAGGAGGTCAGCAGGCCCTGGATTGGCCAGTCTTTAGAGGGGACCTCACCTTTGAGCTGGGGTCAAAGCGGTGGCCTGTGGCTGAGTGGCCAGGGCCCAGGGTGGCTGGCGGCCACTCTGGCCCTCATGTGGCTCTAAGAAGGGTCTAAGATAGTGAGAGAGAAGGCCACATCCTTGCGGAGTCACTTCATGAAAGGGACAGGATTGTTGCTGTGGCTGGCCAGCTTCGTGCCCTTGGCCTTGAAGGGCCGGGCAGGTGGGTGGATGTGGGAGCCATTGTCCCGCTGGGCCCTGCAAGCCTGGGCATGCTCTCCCTGCTGGGGAAGCGAGCCAGGATGTCCTGTCCCCCTCCTCTTCGGGGAACCCCTGCTCCCGCCAGCCGCCAGGAGAGCAGCCTTTCCTGTGTGTGCCCGGCCTGCCCCGGCTGCTGGGGTCAGGGGGCAGGACTCTACCGCCCTGGTCCGTTTAGGTTTCCTGCCCCCTGGCCCCCCAGCCTTCCAGGACCCTTTGTGTCCCCACCGTGAGGCGACTCCCAGTGTAGCTGGGGGTGTGGGGGTCTGGTTTCCCTGTAATGGGTCTTGGAGAGCCGGCTGTCAGGGAGATGCCCGGACCAAGGAGGAAGCAGGATTCCCATAGCAATCTCCACACCCTGACCCTGGACTGGGCCCCCCCTTCCTCTGCAGGCCCCCAGGGCTCCCTGTCCTTCCCCTGACTGGGCAGAGGCTTCCAGTTCCAGGAGCTGCGAGGAGCCCCACCTCCTCTCCTGCTCCTACCCCCTCTTCGCCCACCTCCTCTCCTGCCTCCCTTCCGCCCCCCCCAGCTCTCCGTCGCAGACCCTTGTCTTGTGCCAGCCGTTCCTGGTCCTCCCACCCACGCAGCCTGGAACCGGCTGCCCCGACACTCGGCTCTCCTGTGTCTCGGGTGCTCCCACCTGGGCAGGTGTGGCACGGCCTCCACGGGCAGCACCCGCTCTGGCCGTCCTGGGAATTAGAGATTAGGTGCCACTGAGAGGCTCGAGGGAGGGCCCGGGGGGAGAGGAGAGCGCCCAGCCCTCGAGCTCCGCTGGGCGCTCCTGGCTGCGGCCTCCTGCCACCCGGCCCGGCTGTTCTGAGTCCCCCGGGTGGCTTCGGCAGCTCCTCACAGCGAGTGCGCGTTAGTCGCTGCCGAGCCGGAGGTCCGCCTGCGGTTTCGTGGGCTGCGGGCAGGTGCGGTGCGGAGGAGGATGGCCGTCCGGTCTCTTGCCGCCGTCCCCTTCGAGCCTCCTCCACCTGTCCCTCTGCCCCGGCTCCTGGTGAAGCTGGGAGTTCCTTTTGATGCCTCTCCCTGTGTCACCTTCTCTGGGGCCTGGTCCTCTGGTCATGGCCTGGCTTACTTGGAGGATCACAGGCCTGTATGTCGCCAGCCCGGGAAGGGGGAGACCTCGAGGCCACGAGGAAGGTGGTGGGAGGAGAGGGATGGTCTAGGGGTGGGAGAATTTAGAGTCTGGGTGGGCAGGAGCCCTGAGCACAAGCCAGGGCCTGGGGCCAGGAGACCACCTGGTGCGGGCTGTGGGCTAACCAGGCAGTGCAGAGAGTGTGGACGGGGGATGGGGCTTCATGTCTGAGCATGGCCCGTGGCTGGGCAGCTCTGCCACGTCCCCCAGCTCTCTGGGGGGGCACCCTCTCCTCCGTGGCAGGCTGGACGGGCAGGTAGCCCCTTCCGGCAGGCTTGCTTGGGTGGGAAAGGACATTTCCCTGCACCTGGCCCCGAGTCAGTGGCTCCTGGTGGGCTTTGCCTGCCCCGGTGGGGGCGCCACAGGGACAGAGGGACCCCTCGGCACTCACAGTCCCCCCGCAGTGGGGCCGTACCCTGCAGCGGGCTGTCATGGGGGCTGGGGCCAGGCCCGGGGGGCCGTCCTAGGGAACAGAGATGGGAGGTGGCCCAGCTGCTGCTCAGTGCCCATGGGGGGACCTGCCGGGGACACGGAGGTCTCCGGGCCTGGCCGTCGGGGGTTGTCGTGTGTGCTGTGGGTGGTGGGGTGTGCTCTCGTGATCACAGGGGCTGTTTGTGTTGGAACCGTGACGGCAAAGCACTGAGCCATGGGACCTACAACGTGGCTGCATTTAGAGGATGGGCCTCGGAAGCTGGGATCAAGGTGAAATGGGGTCACCGGGGTGGCCTGACCCCGTGGGACCGGGGTCCTTATGAGAAGAGGGGATAGAGACCCACAGAGGGACAACCCCGTGAGGACCCAGGGAGAGCATGGCCGTCTGCACAGAAGGAGGGAGGGGTTGGGGGGACCCGCCGGCCCACGCCTGCATCCCGGGCTTCAGCCTCCGGGATGGGGGGACAGTGAGCGTCTGTGGGGCTTTGTTACGGCCACCCCAGGAAAGCCCTGCACCTCCCTGCCTGGCAGGGCTGCCCCAGGGCCCAGGAGCCAGCTTGTCACGGACACAGAAGCAGTGGATCTTGCCGTGTCCGGTCTTGGGAACGGTGAGCAGCCCCCGGGCTAGAAACAGGCCACATCTAGCGAAGCAGCAGGGGACCTGGAGCGCCGCATCCCCCAGGGTCTCCCTCCCATCCAGCACGGCCGGTGTCCCTGCCTCCCAGGGAGTCGGACGCCCAGAACCCTCCTCCTGCGGGAGCCAGCTCCGAGGGCGCTCCCCTAGGGCTGGACATCTTTGCCGGCGTGAGTGGGGGTTCCTGGCCCTTGTGCCTGGGGTTGCTACTTGCAGGCCGGTGTGGGCGTGTCCCCAGCCCGAGGGTCCCCATCTACCAGCTCCCTTCAGAGAGGTGGGGACGCACACGTCCCATGCTTGAGTGGCCACTCCTGCCGGGGTCCCTGGGTGGGAAACGCGGTGAGCCTTGTGGCCCTTCTCAGGCCAGCTTTCGGCCAGTGTGGCCCCTGTTCTCTGGAGGGATGGAGCCAACACGGGTCTGGGGCCTGTGAAGTGGGAGCAGGCGTCAAGGACAGCAGTCTGCCCTGGGAGTGTGGCAGGCCCAGGAGGAGCCGGTGGGGGGTGTGCATTGCGTGGGCCCTAGGCCACACGGAAGTTTCTGGAAGCCCCTGTGCTCCCAGCCCCCGCGGGGAGGTGGGGATGCAGAGGACTGGACTGTCCACACCCTCTGAACTGTGACCCCGTGGATCCGGTTGCGGCGCGGTGGGCCAGGTGTGGGTGGCTCCGTTCTCTGCATGGAAGGGTCTGCTGGTGAGGGGCAGGGCATAGAGAAGGCTCTGGTCCCGAGAGCATGGGGCCACCGTCCACCCCTCCTGGGGGGCAGCAAGGGCCACCAGTTTCTCTCCTGAGGCCTCCCAGGTGCTGTGAGCAGCCCCGCATGTCCCGGAGGGCAGGGTGGTTTGGATTGACCTCAGGTGTGGGGCTGGGGGACCCGAGCCCATCCTCACGTGCGCCTGTGATGGGACCTGGCCTCTGGGATGGTTTGTCTTTTGCTGCCCAGCCTGTGTGACATGGGGTCCCTTCTCTGGGCTCTTGTGGGCAGTGGCTAGGGTGAAGGTGCTGGGGCACAGGGGTCTGGCTCCCTTTACCCCCCAACACCATGCAAGGGGAGGGGGAGGAGTGGTGCCGTGTGCAAACCTTGGGGGCTCAGAGGGGAGGTGATGGGCCCAAGGCCACACAGCTGCATGTGCTCAAGGCCGTCTGACTCAGACGCCCATGGTTCCCTCCTCCAGCCGGGCTGGAATCCAGGTAGGCCTGCCGAGGCCCCCTGGGGTTGTGCTGACCCGTTTGTGATGGAAGGAGATGGGAGGAGCCCCGGGGCAGGAGGGAGCGGGCACTGCCAAGGCCCAGCCTGGAGGCGCTGCTGCGGCCCGTGAACGGGCCCTCTGGGTCGCAGGACCGCTCCCTCGTGGGGGCGGGGCAGCCTTTGCAGGCCGTCGGTCTGGCTGCTCCGGCCTCTGCCTTAAAGCCGTGCCGCCCAGAACCGAAGGCTTCTCCTCCAGGAAACCTTCCTAGGTTGCCCCAGGTGGAGCCTTGCCTAGTTTTCCCGGCACCCCGCCCCAGAGCTGAGACCCCCGATGGCTCAGCTGCTCTCGGACGGCAGAAGGGCCGGGCGGATGGGCAGGGCCCCTGGGGGCTGTCTCGGTCCCCCCACCCCGGCAGCTGGCAGGACGGGCACTCAAGACAGGGTCGCCCTCCAGCCTGGGCCGCGGCAGTCGGCCTGCTGCCTGGCAGCTCCAAGCCCAGAGACTGGCTGGGCCTGGCGATCTCTGTCAGTGGGTATTTTTATCCAGTGCATTCCTGAGCTTGGGAGAAGGGTGTGCTCGGGAGGGAGGAGAGTCCTGCCGGCTCCGGGGGGTTGGAGAGGGTATGGGGGTGCTCTGCAGGGCACGTTCCTCGGGGACGTCTCCGTGTCCACAGCAGCGTCCACACAGCAGTGGTGATGGGCGCAGTGCCTGAGGCCTGGGGCGAGGGTGGGAGGACACCCCCGGGGCCCCGCCACTGCCCACCCATCAGGTCTGAGCACAGAGCAGTGCGTCCCGAGCAGGAGCCTGTGTCCTTCCACAGGCTGGGTCCCTGTTGAAGGACCACCGTGCGGCCCCAGGGACGGCGATGCTGCTGTCCGTGGAGGGCTTTGGGCAGCCAGAGAGGGGGAGGGTGGAACTCTCTGAACCAGGCCCAGGTGGGAGAGCTCCCCCCGCACCCCCCCCCCTCCCGGCGTAGGACTCTGGACCTGGTCCCCATTCCCCTTTCTTCAGCCACTTGCTGCTGGGGAAACTGAAGTCTGGTCACTTGGCTCCAGCAGCCCCTCTTCTGCCCAGGAGAGTGTGATGCTGATGTCTTCAAGCGAGGTGGGGTCTCGTTCCTGGCATCATGCCCACAGGCACCCCGCTCCCACTGGCCCTAGCCTCTAGTCTGCAGAGGCTCCCTCTGCCCATCTGCAGAGCACTGACGGCCATGCTCGGCCGCTGGGGGCCGGGCCCCTGGGAGGTGGGGCTTTGGGCCTCCCCCCCACCCACTGCGTGACCCAGGGCTGGGCCCCCTCCTGACCCCTTTCCACAACGTCCTCAGGACAGGGACCCCTCTGCACCTTCCTGCTGACTTGGTGGCCAGGTGCCATGCAGAGAAGGCCTACCCAGAGTCAGAAGACAGGAACTAAGGCCAGGCCAGCTGGACAGAGCCCCCCCACCCACGCACCCCTAGCTCCCTTCAGCCCTGGGTTGCTTTTCTGAATGGAGACCGCCCGGCCCACCCAGTCCCGTCGGGGCTGCTTCCTTCACCTGCTGGCTGCTTCTCGCCTACCCAGCTGGGCAGGGGAGCAGAGGGAGCCCTGAACCAGGGACAGGCCACTGCCTCCCAGAAGTGCTCCCCACATGGCAGAGGGGTTTGCCTGGGGAGCCCAGGAGAGCTTCAGATGGTGCCCAGGGAGCCACATGCTGTGAACACTTGACCTTGATGGGCCGTATGGTTTGGTTTTCTGTCGAGTGCCGTGTCCAGCGGGTCTCTTATAAAAGCCACACCTGCGATCTTGGCTAGGGCAGCCCGGGATGCTGTAAAATGTAAGCTCGGCTAGTTAAAACTGCGTGGTGCTGGCCTGTGGCAGGCAGGGAAGCGATGGGACAGGATAAACCCCCAGGTACAGACTCAGCTTCCTGACGTCGCAGTCGGGAGCGCCGAGCGGGAGCTCCAGTCCGCGGTGCCGGGCGAGTGCAGGCCCGAGGACGAGCCCCCACTGGACCCCTCCACCTGCCCAGCAGGTGGACTCTGGGGGTTCCTCCAGGACCCCAAAGCCAGGCGCATGAACACACGGGTACAGACGTTTGTGCAAGAAACAACCCCGGCGTGGCCCCGGCCCCTGCAGAGAGAGCAAAGAGCAAAAGACAAAAGCCAGGACGGAGATGGCGTGTTCTCACGGAGGGTCGTCTGCGTGACGGGGATGGGGCTTCTGAGGGTGCGGAAGCCCACGGACCCCCCAGCAGGTGAGCACAGGGTGTGAGCACAGGGCATGAGCGCAGCTCCCCGCGGTCCTGGAGCGGAAAGACACCGGCGCAGGGACTGGCAGGCCCCCCCCGGGGTGAGCGCAGACTCTGGCGGGATGGTCGGCGGGATGCTAGCATCTGTGCGGAGGGGGCATTGCGTGCACTCCCCCCACCAGCAGCCCCACGTCCTGCAGCTTATCTCGAAAATATTGGCCAACCCCCCCCCCCCCAAAAACCAAACTGAAACATCACCCACAAAAGAGCAAACGGGGAACCACGCGTGTCCCAGGCTGCGGGTTAGAGCACTCCTTCTGCCGGCGGGAGAGAGGGGGACGGTTCAGGTCCCTGCGCGGGGGCCGCTGTGTGCGGACGTGAGGGAGGCGCGTGGGATCCCGTGTGCTTTTACAGCGTGGTTGCCGGCATGCTGTGTTTAAGTGAAAAAATCCCGGGGGGTGGGAGCCTGACCAGCCACTTCTCCAGGACAGGAAGAGGCAGGAATCTGCACCTCCTTGCTCTTTGCTGGGACATAGAGGCGGGCAGGGGGAGGGGCAGCCCAGAATGTCAGCAAAGGTGACCTCTGGGGTGGGGGAGCATGACAGAACCCTCGTGGATCAGGGCGTCCCTTGGGGCTGACTTTGAAACCATGGGATTGTCGGTGGTCCCAGCACCGCTGTGGTGGCCCTTGTCTCATTGTTCGAGGCCTTTGTGCTGGATCTCAGGGTGCAGGCCCGTGAGCGACGGTGGCCATGTTCTTGGTGGCCTAGGCTTTTGGCCCGGGAGGAAACAGCCAACGTGAGTCAGAGGAGGTCGCGCTTGTGCCCTCTCAGCTGTGTTAGAAAGAGAAGTCGTCAGGAGGCGCTTCTTGTGACTTTGTTTAAAAGTTGTTTTCCTGCGGGCTGGAAAGGGCCAGTGAGTGGGGACCAGCCCAGAGCGTGAGCCCCCAGCTTGCAGACGTGGCCTCTCTGGGCCGTTTTCCCTGAGGTCCCATCCACCCCAGCGACGTGGCTGCATCCTGGCCCGGGGCACGAGAGGCGTGGGCGGGTCCCGTTGCCCTAGGAAGCAGGACGGTTACCAGTGCCCGCTGGGGCCACGTCTCCAGGCCTGCCGCAAGGACCAGATGGGTCAGGATCGATACCGCGGGGGACTGAAAGGCAGTGTGTGGACTTTGAATCCTGGAGCTTGTCCTGATGTCAGGGGCACCACCGGCAATCTCCTTTGGAAACGCTTTATTTTGGGCCCCGGCGAGGAAAGGGTCGACCCCGGCTTTCCCCTGTGTGACTCAGGGAAACCCAATAGCAGGTGAGGTCGTGCCTCTTCTTCCGGACTCCGCCTGCTGCCTGGGCAGGCGACCGGGGGCCTGATGAGGTCCTGGGTCCAGCGCTAAGCGTCGTGGTGGCCGGCGACCTCTTCAGCCGCCCAGCACGCTTGCTTGCCGGGATAGTGGGCGAGGAGACACGACGAAGCCTCCAGATGGAAGCGGGGCCTGGTCACTGGGGCCAAGGAGCACACAAGAGGACGTTGTGGGGCGCCCCTGATCCCAGCCGGGCGACCCTCTATGGGACAAAGGCCCGATCGATGTCCACCAACAACAGGAGGGCGAGGAAGAAGAAGGGGAACGGGATACTCAGACTGAGGGTCCGTGAGGGCCCTGCAGGGACCACCTGTGATGTGGGACCCCAGCCGGGCCCTGAGTCAGCCTGGCCTCCTGCTGTCCTGTCACCGCCTCTTCCTGGTGCGCCGGCCCCATTGGGGGACCCTTTCGTGAGAGGCTCCCTCCCTTCCCTGGGATGGGGCCCCTGCAGCAGGAGGTCTGGATTCACCTGCGACCCCTCAGCTGTAAGTGGGGGAGACAGGCTTCCTCGGGGGCCATGGTGGGGGCTCCATGGCCTTCCGTAGTGGCAGCATGGTGCCTGCTGATGTGAGGTCAGGGGCTCACGTGCGGTGCCTAGGGGTCGCCCAGGCCTGGGGACGCAGGATGCATGGGGCAGCAAGGAGTCAGAGTAGGCCTCCTGGAGATGGGGGTTGGGGAGAGGGTAGAGGCAGACCTGGCGGGGAGATGCTGGGGTGCCGGGGCGGCATTTGGGGTCCGGGCTGGTGAACCGGAGGGCTGGAGGGGGCTTGGAGGATTGAGAACAGAGACCGAGCTGGCTGGGGTCGTCGGAGGGCCACGGGAGGCCATGGCCGTGTGTGTCTCTAAAAGGCTACTCCTTTTAGAGTACTCCTTTTAGAGTCCCGACTCCTGGCTGTTGAGCTGTCGAGCTTGGACCTTGCCCTCAGGGCCTGACCTGTGTCCCGCTGGGAACCTGTCTCAAGGCATTGAGGGGGTCCCAGATGGCCCTCCTTCCCCGGGTTCCTGGGACCCCGGGCCCCTCCCGGCGCTAGGAGTGTGGGTGCACACACGTGCCTTCTCTCCACGCAGGCCACAGCACATTTCCGCAGCGCTCACGACTTTCCTTCTCAACAGGTTGTAGAGATTCCTGGACGGGGTTAGTCTGGGGGCACTCATGTCCTGGGGGTGGGGTGTGGGTCCCCATACGAGCTCCCCGTGTGCCTCGCCGCCGTCCCCGGTGGACAGGGCACCTGCTCGTGCGACTCTGCATGTGGGATCGGGTGGGGGCAGTGCCCAAAGGGGCTCGTGTCACAGCACCGTCGGAACACGGGTGCTGTCAGATGGTGCCTCGCCGGCACGGTTCGAGGCTGGGCACAGACCAGCAGCCGAAATGCTCCAACGGCAGCTCCAGAGGCTGAGCCGCTGTCCTTTCGTCCCCAGCGTCCCCTGCACCCGGAACGGCGGGGGCACAAGACCAGCACATGGCAAGCGTGGGTGCGTGGGACGGTCCAACCTGCTTTTCACACCCCTGCAGTGTCCCTCTCTGTGGCGGTGCCTGGGGCCGGCCCTCTCTTGGGCTTTCTGACCTGCCGCTCCTACTTGACCTCCCAGCCCTCCGGCTCTCCCAGGCCTGTGAGGCCAGGGCTGCTGCGGGGCGAGCGGGGGAAGGGGCGCACTCCTGTGCCTGTGCGGGGCGCGGTGTGGAGCTGGGGCGCCAGCCTACGGGAGGCGGAGCACGCGGTGGATAGATGAAGGGCAATGGAGAGGCGGCCAGATGCGAGCTAGTAGACTGGTGGGTAAGTGGAGGGATGGACAGACAGGCAGACGCGTGGATGTGTGGACAGACAGAGGTACAAACAGGCAGACAGGTGGGCCAGCATCCGGCGGGCGCTGTGGTTGATGCTCTGTCGGCCGGGCTGGGCCAACTCAGCCAAAGCCTAGGACTCGGGAAGTGACAGGCTGTCCTCCGTCTCGGGAGACCAGCTCCGTGCAGCCCCTCCGTGACTCCGGGGCCAGTGGCTGTCTTAGTGGACATTGCTGTGGGAGCCACGGGAAGCCAGCTGGTGGCCTGGGGCTGTGTGGGTGGGTTGCTGTGGGTCCCTCGGGCCACCTGGCACAGGGCATGAGTGTGGGTGGCCTGTGGGGCCAGCGCTGGGCTGTGGTCTCTGGTGCTGGCTCTGGACTTGCCGCCTTCTGATGGGCCCCATCAGAACCTTGCATCTGCCCCGGGGCTCCTGGCAAAGGCCTCGGTTTCTAGAACATACTGCCTCTCAACACCATGGGTACTTCCAGCTCTGATCTGGGTGGCCACTGTCACAGCCCCACCAGGCCCCCCGAGGGTCCCCTGTTTCCAGTGGTGAGCCAGCCCGGGACCATCCTGAGGGCTCTCTGCTCTCCTGCCGTGTGCCCTGCGGTGGGGGGATACCAAGGCCCGGCCAGGGGTCAGGTTTCTGCCCAGTATGGCCAGCGGCCACACAGGGTCCTAAGAGTGAGGGTCCTGACCTGGTCTGAGCCTCTCTCCAGCTGCTGAGTGGGGAGGGGGTTGTGAGTGGGAGAACAGAGGGCGGGGTCCTTGGGAGTTGTGGGGAGTAGCGTGGGTTCCAGGAGGCCCCGGTTGGCACATGACTTGAGTGGGGAATCCTGACCTGCCTCTTGGCTCCCGGCTCCTCCCTGGCTTGCCCCGTGCCCTTAGGTGACCAGGTGGCCTCCCTGTGTCCCTAGAGGCTCATCCTGAGCTCACTGGGCAGGGGGTGAGATGGGAGGCCTTTCAGGGCCCCTCAGGCTCCCGGGGATGAGGCTGCTCTCTGTGCCCGTTTCCCCCGGGTCAGGGCCTGTTCGAGGTCCTGGCGTGCAGCTCTGCAGAGATGCAGCCCCTCCCGGGCAGCCCTGGAATGTTCTCTCTGCCCTTGGCATGAAGGGGGATGGGCAGGCTGGGGGCTCCTGGGCCGGTTGGCCTGGTCCCCGGGGTAGGAGCCCCGCCTCCCTGCCCTTATCAAGCCTCTGCCGGTCACCCGGAACTTCCACAGGCCTCTACAGACTCCTCTGGGCCGGGGGCGGGCTGTGGGGTGGCAGTCTCTGTCCCCGCCCGCTCCCGCCCACCCTCCCCCATGCTGGGGCAGCCTGACACTCGGGGAGCTCTGAACCCAGATTTCCAAGACTCAGATGCCTGCGCAGAGGCCTCCCTGCCTCCTGAGACCCCAGAGCGCTTCCTGGGAGGGGGTCAGTGGATCCCTTCCACCCAGGGACTTCGAGGCCCCTATCCCCCCGGGGGGCCACCTCCCCAGGGAACGCTCGTGAACCTATCCCCCGGGGAGCATGGGAGCCAGCCCCATCCCCGAAGGGCTCCTTGTCCCGGGGCTCCTTCTTGGGCACTGGGTTCGCTTCACTGAACATGGGCCAGGACCAGGGGCCCCGTCTCTGCGGCAGGCGGGGGCCCCCGGCAGCCCGGGTCTGGGCAGCGCAGGGTCCGGACACCTTGGGACAAGTAGAGCAGGGCCTGGGCTTGACCCCCCGGGGAGAGCAGAGCCGGAGGGACACGCGGCTGTGCGGGTGGGGGAGGGGCCTGAGGTAGATCAAGACGGTTTCCTCGTCGCCACCCCTGCGGTGGGTTCTGGGTTGAAATTTTTTAAACTTTGGCCTAAATGAATTTTCTCCTTTGAAAATATTGGTCGTTTTTAAAACTGAGGAGGTGGATTAAGTAGGCGGCTGGAAGACCCCTGAGAGGTTCCTGGGGCCCCATGCTTCCTGGCTCTCCTGGGGGGGGCTCAAAAGATGCGGAGCCGGGGGGTACGTGGACCGCACACCCGGCGGGCACGGAGCACGGCCTGCAGGTCAGGCCCGGGCGCCCTGGGTCCTGGGGGAGGCTGGGGGGTGGGAACTGTGTAGGGTGGGCTGGGCTGCTGTGTAGGGGACCCCCACCTCTCTCATGGGGCCAGGAGCGCGTGGCCCATGGAGGGGGTGGCCCAGGTCTGCAGTGACCTACGGGGCTTCCTGCTGGGTAGAAGGACGGTCTGGCTGACCCCCAGCGAGTGCGCTCATTATGGGAGGTGGACGCCTGCCTGGGGGGGTTTGCCCAGAGGGAAAGTGAGCCGGCTCCACAGGGGGAGGGAAGGAGGGCAGATGGCAGGCTCACAGCTGGTGCTACAGCCCTCCCCTCTGGGACAGGCCTGGGAGCCTGGTCACCTGTCCAGGAGGGAGGCCCAGGGCAGGACACCGTGATGGCGGGAGGCTGCCCCGTGTCCAGCCACGTGGCCCGAGACGGCTGACTCGTCCATGGTCAGGCCAGTCGGGGAGTCAGAGTTGGGAGGCGTTGCGCCCACCAGGGCCGAGGCATCCCAGCACGGCCTGGGTTGGCAGGTCACCGAAGCGGGGTCAGGGCCCTGTGGGGACACAGACACTTGCCCAGCGTCACAGCTGGTGGGCCGGGCTGGCGTTAGACCCATCACAAGCCTCTCTCTGGTGCCTCCTGATCTCTGTGGGCAGCACCTCAGCCCGTGCCCCCCTCACTCTGGTCCTGCTCCCCCATGGGGGCTGGACGAACAGTCCCAGGGCAGTGGGCTATGGGCCTGCTGGTGGCTGGACTAGATTCCCTCCCCAGCCCCAGGGAGAGCCTCTCTCTCCAAACCTGGATGTCCCCAGGGACACTCTGGGCAAGTCCTTGGCCAGCTATGGGAGAGACTGGCCCAGGCTGCCGGGGGACAGGGCAGGGCCGTGGGGTCAGGGTCATAGGGTTCCGGTGGGCTCGGTGAGCTGTCTCACTGCTGTGGTCCTGTAGGGACCTTCCTGGTCAGTGGCTTCTGGACTGGAAAGAGGCTTTTGGAGGGGTCACTGCAGGGGCAGACAGCAGCACGTCCCCCGATGCTAACTCCGTGGCTTAGGCCAGCATGCCGTCAGGCCCATGGGAAGGACGTCCATGGGAAGGACAGCCCAGCCCAGCCCAGCTGCTCACCAGCTGTGCCTCCTGGGAGCTGGGAAGGTCATTCTGTGAGAGGGGCCAAGCCCTACTGGGCAGTTCTGGATTGGGATGGTTCCTGGTGGCACCTGCCCGGCTGGTAACCCGTCCTTGGGGGAGCTGGTGACTGTCGCCGCTGCCCTCCCAGGGGTGGCGGCGGCAAGGGGCGGGGGCAGGTGTGGGGAGAGGAGGGACTGCTCCCTTCTATAGCGGGCTGAGACCGGCCATCTCCCTGCCCCAGGGGTCAGGTGATAGACTTTCCTGGGGCACCTGTGCATGTCGTGTGGTCTGCGAGACTGGATAGTGACCTTGCTTGTTAAGGAGACTCAGCCCATAGCCCGAGATGGGGACTCCCGCTGCCTGGATGGGGTGCTGGTCGGTGGGGAGGCCCCCAGTGCCCCCAGGCCTGGCCCCTCCCCACAGGAAAGCCCCCAGTGGGGTTCCCACTTGCAGGTGGAAGGATCACAGGCTGAGAGGTGTGGAGGAAACAGAGCACTGGGGGTCTTCCCCGCCGGTCCTGGAGCCACGGTTCGCGGAGGGTGCTGGGGCTGGCCGGTGTTCCTGGGGCGGCAGCTGCACCCCCTGCTCGGCTGGTCCCGCAGCACGAGTCAGGACAGCGCCGCAGATATCTACGTGGCCTTGGGGGGCGGGGGCTGGCCTGTGGTGTCAGCCTTGCCCGGGACAGTGGGGGCCCCTGGGAGCCGGAAAGCCCTCTGGGGACCGTGCTCGTGTCAGGTGTCCCCCAAGGCTGGGCTGCAGGAATGCGGGTCAGTGTTGCCTGGGGCTCCTGCTAGCTGGGTATGGGGAAAGGGCTTCCTCCTCTCCCGGTTTTCTGTGAATGGGCAGGGCTCCCCCAGCTCTGTGCTCTGCTGTTGGGTCCGGACTGTGCTGTGGGTGGGGTGATGGGTCATGCCGGGCACTGCGGGTGTCCGTGGCGCTTCTGGCCTCTGTGCCTGTCACATGCCACCAGCATCTTTCTCCAAGTCATGGCAGCAAAACCATTTCTAGACTTTGCCCACTGTCCCCTGGGGGACAGAGTGTGGGGCTCAGAGCCCGGCTCCTGGAGTCGGTGTTGGGGGGTAGCTGGAAGGTGAGCACACGTGGGCCCCGAGAGCAGCTGGCTGGGGAAGCCCCGGGCTGGCCCTGCTGGGCACGGCAGGCGCTGTTGGGAGGAAGGCTGTGCTCCACGGGAAGGATGGGCCCGCCCACAGCCAGCTGAGCCGGTGGTCTGCTCCCTGTTCCCCTGGCTTCCCCGTGGTCCCGCGGGGTTAGTGTCTTCTGGGGGTGCAGCAAACTCAGGAGGGGCCCTTGGTGCTGCTGGGCGGAGACGCAGCTGCTCAGGCCTGTGGGGCCCCACTGACCGCAGGCTGTGTGGTTCCTGCACACCCCCGGGGCATACAGAGATGATGCTTGTGGCTATGGGCCGGGTCGGTGAAGCCACAGGTGATCCCAGCCCTGCAGTGGGACTGGGGCTCCAGCTCCTGCCCGCCTGCTGGCTTCCCGGATAGGTGCGTGCAGCCGGCCCTGCCCGCCTGGGCCCCAGCCCCCATCACCATCGATGCTCCGTGCCTACAGCTCAGTGTGACGTGGGGCCCCACTCAGCCGAGGACAGGCTTTGCAGGCCAGCCTGCTGTTCACACCGAGGGCCTGGGCCGGGCCAGGAGCACTCAGCAGGCGGGGATCCTCGTGGACTCATCCCAACACCCTGTGCCCAGCCCAGGCACCACGGCTCGCCCGCGCCTTCTGCCACCGGCCTGCCAGGCTGAGGCCCCGTCCCAGGGCGCCTGCCAAGCTCAGGCTCTATGGCCTGCAGGGCCCGAAGGTCCGTGGGTCCCAGGCCACCTGCACTGGGCAGGCCACAGGTGGTAGGGTCACTCGGGTCCCGCACTGCTCACTGCCGGCCTGCCCGGGCACCCGTGTGCGCCTCCCCTGCTCACTGTCCTGGGCAAGGCCTCGTCGTGGCCCGGGGCCTCCCCAGGCTGTGGGGGCTGGTGCTTATGCAGGGGCTCCTCGAGGAGGCTTGAGTGGGGCGTTTGAGATGGGGGCAGGAGGCGACCTGAGCTGAGGGACCTAGTTGTGGCCAAGAGCCAGGCAGGGACGGTCAGCAGGCCTGGGGTATGTGTCTCCTGGGGGGAGTGGGAGGGGAGTGGGTTCGTCCCCCTGTAGCTCCTGGGGGTGCGGGTGGGCTGTGGGCACCCCTCGTGGCACTGCCACCCTCGGCCTGGAGCGGCGTGGACGGGGTGGGGGGGCTGGTGCCGTGGCCCGCCCGAGCTCTCACAGAGGATGTGGTGTGGTGGGAGGTCAGCTGAGGAGCCACAGGAAGGCAGATGCCACCTCAGGAAATGGCCCTGGGACAGGACTCCCAGAGCCCTTGCGAGGCTGTCAGGGTGTGGGGGGAGGGGAGGCCAGGTCCCAGCTGACGGGGGACGTCCCAGGGGACGGGGCCCCTGGGGTGAGTGCGGGAAACGGCCACTTCCCCTCCGCTCTGCCACCTTCCTCGAGCGTGGACCCTTCTCTGCGCCCTTTCTTCCGGGCAGCTTGGTCTGGTGTGACAGCTCCGCCCGCCGCAGGTGCTTGCGGGGGTCCGCGCGGGCGGGTGCGGACCCCAAGAGACCACCGTCAGCGGGGCGAGCCCCTCCACCCCCCAAACACACCCTCCGCCCTGCCCGCGGCCCCCGCCCCCGGGAGGCCACCGCCGGCTCCTGGCTCTGGGGGCCGGTTTGCTGGGGGAGAACTTTCTGTCCCTGGAAGCTCACGGCGGGCGCTCTCCGCTCCGGCCTCTCCGGCCCCGCACCACGGTCTGGGCTTCCCACAGGCCGTGGCATGTGCGCTCCCGTGCGGGCCTCTGCACCGCGCTCGGGGGACCTGTGCACCCGCTGAAGGACATCCGCGTGGGGCCCAGTTCGGGGGCTGGACACACTGGGCCGTGTCGTGGCGCGGGCACGTGGGGGGCCTGGCCTCGCGGCGGGTGCGGGCGCGGTCGTGGTGGGTGTCGGGGCCGCCCGCTGTCCCCCCCTCCACCGCTGCCCGTCGCGTCGGCTCCCGAGCCGGTCCTCGGCTGCGCCCGCGGCTCTCTGTCCGGCCGACCCGGCGGGGGCACAGGGGCACGGCCTCGCGGCTGGGGTGGCGCTCCCTGGTGACCGTGCGCCGCGCCGTCCTGTGTCTTGGGTCTGCGGGGGGCTGTTGCGGCCTGTCCTCGCGGGCACGCAGCTGGTCTGCTTTCTTGCCGGTGGCTCCAGGCGCCGGGTATGGCCTGCACACTTGAGTCCTCTGCCGCCTGCACGCCCCGCAGAGCCCCGGCAGGCTGCGGCCTCTCATTCCCTTCCCTGCCTGGCGGACACAGGCGAGGCAGCTTCCGGAGGCGTCTGGGACGTCTGGGACGTCCCTGATGAGCCCAAGGCCTGCAGCCCCTCCAGCTTTTTCAAGAGCTTGTGTGGTTTCGGGATCAGCCTTAGGCCTGGGACGGACCCTTTCTGGGCCAGGTGTGATGTGGCTCGGGCCTTGTTTATGTGGGTTCCCTTGTTTATGTGGGTTTGCCAGGAGGGCTTCCCCCACTCCCCTGCCCTCAGGTGCGCCGAAGGGGTGGGCCGTGGGGCTGGGAGGGGAGGCGTCCTGCCGAGGGTTTTGCGTCCCCTGTGATGTGAGCGTGGTGGGGGGCAGCGGAGGGGGTGTTGGGAGCCAGCTCAGCCTCCCTCCTGCCAGGTGCACTGGGCCGCGCCTCTTCCCAGCCCCCTTCCGTGTCTGGGGGAACGCAGGAGACCGAGCCCACCCGGCCACATCCCCCGCTTGTTAGCGGAGCCCTTGTGATCCTGCTTTAGGCAGAGCCATTCCGTGCTGTCCTCAAGGGCATTGGGAGGACACCCTGACCTTCCCAGGGCCGCCATGGGGCGGCCGGACTCACAGCTCTGGGCCAAGACTTGACCCTGTGCTCCTCTGACACCGCAGGGCCCCCTGACAGCCCAGGGCGCCCAGATGGCCATGGAGAGAGGGCTCTCGAGGGGGGGGGGGGTGTGGGTGACCCGAAAGGCATCTGTGTGCCGGGCAGGAAGACCCTCCTGTCCCTGTGCCCAGTCTTGGTCCCCGCTGGAGAGCACCTTCCAGGCAGAGCAGGGTCCACCCCTCGGTTTGCCTCAGGAGTCTCCCACCTGCACTCTGCCTCCCCGTGCCACGTCCGGAATGTTCCACATGACGCTGTAGAGCCACTGGCCAGGACAAGAGAGCAGGCCGCGTGTTGGGGCCAGGCCAGGGCAGTCCTGTCAGTGTTTTCCAGAACTTGGACAGGAGCAAACCACCAAACTGGGAAGAAAAATGGGAGGCTGGGGGTGGGTGTCAAGGACTCAGAGGGCAGGGGGCTGCCAGAATTCCTGCCCTGGGGACCACAGCGGGGACGGACCCTAAGCGGGATTGCAGGTGTCGTGCTGTGAGGCCTGGAGACGGCGTGGCAATCGGCCAGCTGAGCTCGCAGCCCTTCCCAGGGGCCCGGGCTGGGCAGGGTCTGTGCTGGGGCCCCAGGAGGGCAGGGCCATCTCCCATGGGGTCTGGAATTGCATCCCTAGTGGTGGCACAGTGCCCGGTGTGGGACAGACGGTCAGTCATCCTGCATGGCTGGAACTGGCCGGCATGTGCGGCCTGGAGTCGCTCTCGGTCTGTCTGGGGCCTGTGGGTACCTCCTCTCCGAGCCGGGAGGGCTGAGGGACCAGTTTTCCAAGGTGACCGTCCCCCAGCGGGTGCCCCCTAACCCACGGGAAGCCTGGGGAAAGCCTCACCATCATGGCCCCCCGACTGGACTCCCCCCTTTCCAAACCTGCCAACAATGCCCCGGGGCAGGAGCCGTGGCGGGTGGCACAGGCGGCCCGGGGACCTCATGCTCTCTGCTCAGGCGTGGTAGCCATCTGAGCCCCCTGACCCGTCCCCATCACCCCGTCTGTGGGCCGCGCCCCCCTCTACAGCGGGGTGGGCCAGGCCGCAGCGGCCAGGTGATAGGTCCCAGAGTGGCTGGTTGCCAGCAAGCTCCTGCCAGACGTCGGGGCTGGCGGAGGCCCCCGTGTGCCCGCGGCTCTGACTCATCTGTGGGGTGGGGCGCCCGTCTGAGCTCCTGCACCCGCCCCCACAAAAGGCCCCTGCGGCAGGATGCTCTGCCTTTGGGCTGAGCCACACACGGCGGCCGGGGAGGCAAGCCCCCAGGGTGGAGGGACACGGAGGGACATGGAACGGTTTTGTGCAGCCCAGGGTCCGGGTCAGGTGTGAGGACGGGGGCACTGATGGGGAGGGCCACGCCTTTGTGGCCGCGGGGGGATCACCCTCCGTCACCACGGTGCGGTCAGCCTGACGGCCGCGGGCTCCAGACACGTGTGGGCATTCCGGGGGCTCATTTCTTGGAGCCCCCACAGCCCCACGTCAGCCTTGTTCTGGGGGAGTGGGAAGCTGGGCCCAGGGCACCCGCTGGCGAGAGGCGGAGCCCGACAGGAGCGTTTGGCCTTGGGGGTGACCTCCGCGTGCGCGTCCGTCAGCCGCGTGGCAGCCCTGCGCCCGTTAGGGAGCAGCCCCAGCGCCCTCCCCGCGGCTCCAGCAGTCCCGGATCCCGGGTCTGTCCCCGGGGACTGGCGTGGTCTGGGCATCGGGTGGGAGAGGGTCCACACAGGGCGAACCCTTGGGACAGGCTCTGTCTGTGGTGCGGCAGCTGTGACGTGTCCCTGGTCTCTAGCCCCGTGTCTCCCTGCTGTGAGGCCCGCCGGCCTGTTGTTTAAGCTCGTCCGTCGGCCAGCGCCTGGGCCGGCTCCCCCTTTGTGAGGAGCAGTGCTGGGAACACGTGTGTGCAAGCTCTTGTTTGAACACCTGTGTCTGGTTCCCGGCTGTCGCACCCAGGGGCGGGCTTGCTGGGTCACATGACTCGGGTCCCAGTGGCCCGAGGCCTCTCCGCGCAGTGCTTTCACTTGGGCCCCCCCCCCGGGGGTCTCCGTTTGGGGTCACTTCGTCTCCCCCTCCTGCCCGCTCCCCAAGCCCCGTGCTCTGGCCCTAGATGCGGTCCCTTCTGCGGTGCCCTCCTTGCCTGCGGGGACCCCATCGTGCTGGGTGCCCAGGCTCTCCCTCTTCCCGGAGTGCCCCCCTTCCACCCATGAGACTCTGCTCCTGGGCCCCCGTTTGAAGTGGCAGTGGGTCTCACACTGACAGGACCCCAGGCCCTGGTGGGGCGCAGACTGTGTCCTGGAACCAGACCCGGGGGTGGGGAGCCATTCTCCTGAAGGACAGCAGGGACCCCTCCCCACCCCACAGCCTGGGTAGGGCAGCAGCCTCCCAGCCTCTCTCTCCCACTGCAGCGGCCTCGCCCTCCGCGTCCCCTCTCTTGCCACCAAATCTCAAACTCCCTCCACCCCAGCATCCTCCCTCCCCTCCCAGCAAGGCTGGGTCCCCCCCGAGGTTTCTGTACTGCAGAGGGCGCCCGTCCTTCCGGACTCACCTCCTACTTTCTGCTGGGTCTCCTGCAGCATGACCCCTGCCCCGGACGAGAGCAGACCGGAACCTGGCCCACCCCCGGTTCTGCATACCCCCACCTGTTTCTGCAGCCCCCCCCAGGCTGACTACTCTCCCCTGCCCCATCTCCACGCACATAACCAGTGGTGGGGGCCCCTTCCTAAAAGCCTGCTTCTTCGAGTGGATTCATACAAACCCAGATATATATTGTCTATGAAACTCTCACAAAGTCAGGAACGTCGTCATCAAGACAAAAGAACGGCCGGAGGTTTTCGGGTACCCCCACCCAGGGACAGGAGAGGTGCGGCCTGCGTCTCGGACGAGGCACTGGGACGAAGGGGGCACATCAGTCGCCGCTGCGGGTAGACGGCTGCATGGCCTCCGGGCTCTCTGACCAGAGGAGCCGGGCCCCGGGCCACATCCTCATGGCGGCCACAAACGTGGGCTTGAGGACACATTCCAGAATCAACAGACTGGATTTCCCTGACTCCGATCTGTGTTTGAAGCTAATTACCAGTTTACAGAGGGACAAGTTTAAAGAAGAAAAATCTACTTAACACGGCCGCAGCCCGTGGGTATTGAAGAGCGTGCACAGGAGGGACGGGGCGGGCCGTGGGTGTCCTTCGCGCACAGCTGCGTGGCTTGCGGTCCTGGACGAGACTGAAGTCACCCGCAAGCCAAAGGTCGTGATAATCGAGGCCGAAATGAGAGAAGACGACAAAACGCTACGAGGCAAAAAAAGTCAGATCGGCGACCTGGAACGGACTCTTGTTTTTTGAGTCTTGTTTTGCTTTTTGTTTTGTTTTTAGAAGAAGGATGACGTAGTTCTAATCAAGGAGAAGTGGCAACTACAGAGTTAAAAGTTAGACGCGAGAGCGCTCTGTAGCCACAGACCGAGCCCTGACCGTGCCTCCTGAGCTTGCGGCCCGGCAGGCCGGAGGAACCTTGTGGAATGGCTGTGCACCCGGGAGAAGATGCTGAGTTAGAGCCGAATGGGGAGGAAGGGCCTCAGATTTGGGACGAAGCAGGCTGACGTACGGGTGGGTCCCCTGCGCGGTGGCTCTGCTGGCCGCGCGCCCGGTCACGGCACAGCCTCCACCCCATTCCAAGCACAGGATGAGGGACATGAGTGAGGAGACACATCAAGAGGTGGTTGACGAATTTTCTCCCAGGAAGCCTGTGGCCGGTGACCCTCCCAGTCCTGGAAGACACTAAATCAGAAAGCACTGGGAGAGGCTACCACTCCCCCAAAGTGCTGAGGATGCTTGGAGCTCGGGAGACAAGGGACGCGGCATGCGGGCGGGCGGGCCCGCTCCTGCAGCCGCGCATGGGCCCCGAGGCAGGTGGTTGCTAGTGGGGGCGGCGGTGCCCTGGTGGACGAAGAGAGGCAGGATGGTTCCCTGACGGCCTCAGAGCATCTCCCTTGAGGGAGGCGCGAGGAAGACTCGACCTTGCAGGGAGGAAACCTGCCTGGTCAAAGTCCACATCCCCAGGAAGGGCAAACCAAGCACAGGAGGCCCCGCACGGATGTCCTCAGCCAGCCACGGTCTTGCCAAAGGCGTGTCACCTGGTTCTAACCACGAGGAAACACCAGGTACGGCCGGGTTGAAGGACACTTCCCAGGGGCACTGGCCTGAAGTCTTTGAAAATGTCAAGGTCAAAAGATCGTACAGAGAGACTAAGGGAGCGTTCGGATCACAGGAGGCCTGTGGGTACGATGCTGGCGTGAAGCTGTGACTCGGGGCGGGTGGGGGTCCCGGCGGGGGGACAGACGCCCGTGCACCCAGGGCTGGGGTCCTCGGCCGGCTAGCGTCAGGCGCGCGGGTTAGGTAAGGGGTCCCGTGCGTGTTGTTTCCTGATTTGGACACCTGTGGCCACAGACCAGAATGTCCTTCTTCCTGAGATACGCACACAGAAGTATTTAGCAAGAAGCAGGCTCGATGTCTCCAGCCTACCCTCGGAGGGTTCCGGAAAACCTAACGGACGGACGGGGGAGAGGGAGGGCGTAGGGCAGGAAGTGGGGCAACGGGTGCGCTGTGGAGTCGGGGCCGAGGGCTTTCGGGCGTCCCTCGTGCTGCTCTCACAGCCGTCATGTACGTTCACGACCAAATGGTGCGGATGAAGTTACCCCAAATCAGCCGAGCTCTTTGGATCTCTCCCCGCCGCGTGCGTGGGCAGTTTCATCTTCTGAACTGGACGGATGTGATCTGTGGCCTCCCCGATGCTAATCATGATCACAGCTGATCTCTAGAGCTGCTGGAAAGGCTTCCGGTGTCTCCTGCAGCGCATAGAGTGTGCGTTTAGGAGATCAGCTTTTCTGATTGTACAACCCGGACACGTTGAGCGGAGAGCACTGGGAAATTCTAAAGAGGAAATGAAAATGACTCACGGAACCACAACCTAGCAGTGTCTGCGGTCGCTCCCTCCCGCTCTCTCCCCGGTCAGCTTGCGGGTGCGGGTGTGCGTGTGCCGATGTGTGTCCTCGGGGCGCCGGAGAGCGTGCGTGCACCTGCTGCCTCAGCGGTGAGCGCTCAGCCTGCCCCCCGAAGCAGTGTGGCCGTGGGTGCCCTTGCGGTGGCCTCCAGGAGGCGGGGACAGTGCGCGATGTTGCCCGGTCGATGGCGGGTGAGCGTCCTCACGGGCACGCACCCCACTGAGCACCAGGGATCGGCAGAGCGGCACTGCCGCTCTTTGTATCTGCACGTGTGAGTTTCTTTGGTAAAACGGAGATGATGCTAAACCACCCACTTGCGTTTCTTTATCCCTTGACCCGGGCCGGACGTAGCCCACGTCGACCTTCTTCACATGTGACACCCCAAGGCTGCCCGGTCGTTCCCTCCGGGGTCGGACAGAGGCATCCCTCCGCCTCTCTGCTGCTGAAGCCGTCTCATTCCCCACTTGGCTCTCAGAAGATGGTGATGCAAATCCTCGCACGTTCATTTTCTGCCCGGAACCCGGATTATTTCCTTGCGTCACATTTGCAGGAGGGGACCAGCGAGATCAAAGAGTTCCCACGTTTTATGGCTCTGACACCTTCAGCCCAGCTGCCTTCCGGGAAGCTTTTCCTAATTTAACCTCCCTCCCTGATGCTGGACAGCACTCGGGGTTTTTTCCACCCTCTCTAAAGCTGGGTATTATCGTCAAAACACTTTGCCCTTTTGATGAGGCAGAAATAGCACGTTGTTTTTGTAGCGAGGGGGAAAGCCTTCGTGTTTATCAGCCTCTTTGTACTTGGGCAATGGAGTCAGCTGTCCACAGTGCATCTGTGATGCATGGGGCCATCTTCCGGGTTCCTGGCGGACTGAGACAGGATCGCTGTCCCCAGGACACAGTATTCCAGAGAGCGGAGAGGGTGTCAGACTGCAGCAAGCACCTGAGAAGGCACGAAGCAAGGAAGGGGGTGAAGAGTGTGACGGGTGCCCTTTCGTGGGGGTGGTCTGGGGCAACCTCTCAGACTGGTGGCATCTGAGCAGAGACCTGAGGAAATTGTCTGTGCCCACTTGCAAAAGAGGAGTGTGTGGCCAGAGGAGACAGCATGTGCAAAGGCCCTGTGGTACAGCGTGCTTGGAACATGTGAGGAGTGGCAAGGGCTGGGGGCTGGAGGGCAGGCCTGGGCTGTGACTCTGAGAGCCATAGGGGACACCAAGGGGCTTGAGTGATGAGTGCTGACGTCTGTCCTCTCAACTCCTGTACTTTTTATTTTTTACTTTTTATTTTGAAGTAAGTGTAGACTTATAGAAAAGTTCTGTAATAGTAGAGAACTCCCGGGACGCCTGGGTGGCTCAGTTGGTTAAGCGGCTGCCTTCGGCTCAGGTCATGATCCCAGCGTCCTGGGATCGAGTCCCACATCGGGCTCCTGGCTCGGCAGGGAGCCTGCTTCTCCCTCTGCCTCTGCCTGCCACTCTGTCTGCCTGTGCTCACTCTCTTGCTCTCCCTCTCTCTCTGACAAATAAATAAATTTAAAAAATAGTAGAGAACTTCCATAGGCTCTGCCTCAACTTCCCCTAACACAAACACCCTCCTGAGCTGGATACATTGATGAAAACCAGGAAGCGGGCATCGGTGTGCTCCTACAAACGAGGCTAAAGGCTGTGTTCGAATCCCACCAGTTTTTCCTCTCGCGTCCTTTCTCTGCTCTGAGGGCCGCACACCGCATTCAGGTGTTCTACCCCCGACTCTCCCACAGCCCCTGGCATCTCCACCGGTGTTCCTGGTCTCTCATGACTTGCACATTTTTGACAAGTACCGGACAGCTGCCCATAGACAGTCCCTTGATTTGGGGTGTGTCTGATGTACATGGCAATCAGATGGAAGTGGTCCCTTTCCTCCTCAAACTCTGCCCACTGCGTCTAGCTTCTGGGGGCAGCTCCTGTCTGCATGGGGCTCCTTCTGTGCGGCTCCTTCCATGGGCTCTTTCTGTGGGCTCCTTCCATGGGCTCCCTCCGTGGGCTCCTTCTGTGGGCTCCCTCCGTGGGGCTCCTTCCATGGCATTTGTCTGATGGGGATTTTCCTATCCCTGCTTTCCTCGCCACATATTAACTGGGAGTCGTCCGTATGGGGAGCTGTCTCTTCCCAGAGGTTCATTTATATTCATGTGGCCTCAGGGATCTTGATTCAATTTATGGGTCGTCGTCCAATATGATCGTTCCTGATTTTGTGCCTCAAGTCACCCCAGGTTTGGGCACTGGTTGCTCCTTTGGGGTGGCCTCGGAGCCCTTCCGGTGCAGCCCATGTTTGTCTAGTGCACGGTATCCCTCTGTGGCTCCCGGCGTGCTCCCGACTTTGCTTGCCTTGTCCTCAGCTGGTTTGGAAATTAGCCACGTCTCCGAGGAGCCTGGTTCCTTTGGAGGATGGGATGTGGGTACCAAGACCGGGGCGCTGGTGGTGTTCCGGGCAGCAGGGCAGCCCGTCCTGGCCGGCGTGTGCCGGTGTAGGCATGTGGCCCTAGATGCACACGACCGTTTCCGTCTGTGTCTCTCCGCACTGTGCGTATGTGAACACCCCGGGCTCCTGCCGTGCCTCCAGCTCCGTCTCCCGACAGCGGCAGCCTGGCTCTCACACTTGTCTTTTTTCTGATCCTGGTATGTACGCAAAGTAGCCACAGGCTTTTCCTTCCTATAGTTCTCATGCACGAAGGAGCAAACGCACGTGCATTTTCTTATATTGTCTTACACGAAGGGAAGCACGCTATAGCTACTTCCTGGTCAGATTTTTAGTTGTGGTAAAATGCACGTAACATACGGTTTGCCAGCTTGACCGTTTTCGGGTGCAGAGCTCAGGGACACCGCTCACGTTCACACTGTTCTGAGCCCCCCGCCGTCCATGGCCGGATTCTGTTCATCATTCCAAACTGACCTCTGTCCCCATGACATACCCCAGCCCCCTCCCCCAGCACCCACCGTCCACTCTCTGTCCCCCCGAGACACCGACCCCCATCCCTCCCCCTGGATCCACGTCCACTCTCTGTCGCTATGAACTTGATCTCCCTAGGGACCTCATGAGTGGGTCACACAGCATCTGTCCTTTCGTGTCTGGCCTGTTTTACTCAGCATAGCACCTCAGTAACTGTAACAGACGTCAGCGTGTCCCTCCTTATTCAGGCTGAGGGACAGTCCAGTGTGTGGTTGGACCACATCTTGTTTATCAGCGAACACCTGGTTGCTTCTGCTTTTGACTGTTGTGAATAGCTCTGCTATGAACATGAACGGACAATGATCTCTTTGATGTCCTACTTTTAATTCTTTTGGGGATACACCCAGACACAGGATTGCTAGATCACGTGGTAATTCTCTTTTTAATTTTTCTGAGGGTTACCGTGCTGTCTTCCAAGTGGCCTCACCATATTCCACTCCCACCAACAGGGCACGAGCGTTCAGGTTTCTTCACAGCCTCATCAACACTCGATATCTCTTGTCTCTTTGATGGTCATTGTGGCAGGTGTGAGGAGGTACCTCCTTGTGGTTTTAATTTGCACTTCCCTGATGGTGAGTGATGTCAAGCACCTTTCAAAGTACCTGTTGGCTGTGTGTACATCTTCTTTGGAAAAAATATCTGTTTAGGTCCTTTGCCCATTTTAACAATCAGGTTATTTGGGTTTTTTGCTTTGTGTATTTTAGATGTTAACCCCTTGTTGGATATGTGGTTTGCAGATATTTTCTGAGGTTGTTTGTTCATTTTGTCAATGATTTCTGTGGACGTGAAGCTTTCTAGTTTGACATCTGTAGATCACATCTATAGATGACTTTGGAGAGTATGGAGAACATTTTAACCACATTTTTTTTAACGTTAGTCTTCCCATCCATGAACATGGGATGTCTTTGTACTTACCTGTGTCGTCTTTCATTAATTCATCAATATAGTGCAGCTTTCAGTGTGCAGTGTACGGACCTTTCACCTCCGTTGAGTTTCTAAGTATTTTACTTTATTTCTAAGTATTTTCTAAGTATTTTATTTCTAAATATTTTATTCTCTTATAAATGGGATAATTTTTCCTTATTTTTTTTTGAAAGCTCTGAGTTTCACTTTTGTCACCAATCTGCATACAAGAAGAATCAGAATATCATTTTGCTATTGACATTGTATGCTCATTCATATAAGGGCCCCATGGCCCCTCATTTTGCAGACGGGGAAACTGAGATCCAGAAAAGTGGTGTGTCCAAGTCACCTGCCAATAGAAGCACCTGGTTGGCTCATTTGGTGAAGTGTCTACCTATGGCTCAGGTCATGGGATCAGGGTCCTGGGATCGAGCCCCACATCGGGCTCTCTGCTCAGCAGGAAGTCTTCTTCTCCCTCTCCGTCTGCCTGCCGCTCCCCCTGCTTGTGCGCTCTTGCTCTGTCAAATAAATAAATAAAATCTTAAAGAAATAAAAAGAAGTAGAGTGAATATCGCTGCTTCTCAAAATAGGGGAGTCTCACTCTAGGAGAAATATCAATTTCAGGTTTACAGTTTGAAAAAATGATTATTAACGTTTATATTTGAGCGTCATTGACACAGTGTTTTGTTAGTTTCAGGCGTACAACAGCGATTCAGCAAGTTCAAACGTGACCCTGTGCTGGGCACAACTGTAGCTACTCTCCATCGCCATCCAGCGCTAGTCCAGTGTCATCAATTCTGTTCCTTATGCGGTGCCATAATGGGACGGTTTTCTCAATCTCTCCTTCTCATAGTCCGCAGTTAGCGTATAGAAACACAACTGGGTCTTGCACGTTGGTCTTATATCATGCAACCTTACTGGATTTGATTATTTTACAGGTTGGGTGGAGTCCTTAGAGTTTTCTATGCATAATATCATTTCATCGCAAATAGAAACAGTTTTGCTTCTTCCTCTCTGGGTCGGACACATTTTATTTTTCCTGTCTGATTGCGCAGGCTGGGACTTCAGTTCCGTGTTCAGCTGAAGGATGAGGGTGCACGCTGTCGCCCTGCTCCTGATCTTGGAGGAAGAGTTTTTAGCTGTTCACCACGAGCGTGATGTCCGCTCTGGGCCTGTCACGCGGGGCTGTTCTGATGCTGCGGTGCGCTCGCTCGACTCCCGACTCACTGAGAGTCTTTCCCGGGAAAGGATTTGAAATTCGTCAAATGCTTTCTCTGCATCCCTGGAACTGATTGTTATCTTATTGCTTCATTCCACCGTCGTGCCGTATCACACTCCCCCGTGGGTGGATATCAAACACCCTTGTGTCGCGAGAACGCACTCCACTCGACCATGGCGTGTGACCCTTGTCATGAATTGTTGAACTCAGTTTGCTAACATTTTGTGGGTTTTTGTGTCTGTTCCTTGGGATGTGGGCCCGGGATTCTCTCCTGTGACGTCCTTGTCTTGCTTTGGTGTCAGAGGAATCCCGGCCTCCGGGAACAAGCGGGGAGTGTTCGTTCCTCTTCTGTTTCTTTGTTTTATTGTGTTTTGTTTCTGGAAGAGTTTGAGAAGGATTGGCATTAATTCTTGGAATGTTTGGTGAATTCACCAGAGCAAGGGTCTGACCCTGGACCCTTGGGAGGTTTTGATGAATGATCCCGTCTCCTCACCAGTAGGCCGGCTGTTCAGAATCTCTTGTTTCTTCACAGTTCAGTCTTGATGTCTGTATGTCTCTAGGAACTCACCCATTTTTTCTAGTCCAGTTTGTTGGCATGGGCTTGTTCTAGAAGTTTCTTATGACTTTTTGTACCTCCATGTAATTACTTTTTATATCTCCTATTTGCATTTATTATTTTATTTATTTCAATCTTTTCTCTTTTTCTTGGTCAGTCTAGCAAAAAGTTTATCTGTTTTGTTTATCCTCCCCCCCAAAACCGGCTCTTAGTTTTGTTGCTTTTTTGTTTTATCTTTTTAGCCCATATTTCATTATTTCCATTGTGATCTTTGTCATTTCCTTCCTTCTGTTCACACAGCTTAGTGCTTTTTTTAGTTCCTTGAGGTGTAAAATCGGGTCCTTCTTAACGTAGATGTTTGTCACTATGGGCCTTCCCCTAAGCTCTGCTGTCGCTGCATCCCACAAGTTTTCATTTGTCTCCAGGTACTTTTTTCTGCCTCAATTTCTCCTTTGGCCCATGGCTGTTCAGAAGCACATCATTTAGTGTCCACAGATCTGCGAATTTCCCAGTTTTCGTCTTGTAAATTGTTTCTTCTTCTTTTTTTAAAAATTTATTTATTTGACAGAGAGAGATCACAAGTAGGCCGAGAGGCAGGCAGAGAGAGAGGAGGAAGCAGGCTCCCTGCTGAGCAGAGAGCCTGATGCGGGGCTCGATCCCAGGACCCTGGGATCATGACCTGAGCCGAAGGCAGAGGCTTTAACCCACTGAGCCACCCAGGCACCCCTTATAACTGGTTTCTAATTTCTGTGGTTGGATGAGATGCTTGGCATGATTCTGACCTTCTTAAATTTACTGAGACCTGTTTCGTGGCCCACCGTGCGGTCTGTCCTGGAGAGCGTCCCCCGTGTGCTCGAGAAGACCGTGTGTCCTGCCGCGGCTGGATGGGGTGTGGTGTGTGTCTGCAGGTCCATCTGGGCTCAGGCGGGTGAAATCACTGGTTTCCCGTCTGGATGACTTACGCAGTGTTCAAAGCGGGGAACTGGAGTCTCTGCCGTTGTCGGATTCCTGCGTCTCATTTCAGATCGGTTAGTATTTGTTCTATATATTAAGGTGCCCCTGCACTGGGCCCGGAAATATTCCCAGTGTTAGAGCCTCTTGTGAGTTGGCCCCTTATTGTTATGTAATGACCTTCTTTGTATCCCGCTGCAGCCTTTGGCTGGAAGCCGATTTTTGGGTGACGTGAGTCATGCTGTCCCTGCTCGGTCTGGTTCTCGCTTGCGCCTGTTGCCCCTTTCCACCCATTTGCTCTGAGCCGACACGCGTCCCTACCCACAGAGCGTGTCCCTTGCAGGCAGCGCAAGGGTGGGTCTTGCCGCCTTTGAAACGAGGCGGTGCTGTCATTGGTCACTTGTATGAACTCTCTCTCCCATCCTGCGAGGTGCCTTTCCCCTTTCCCAATGGGGTCTTTCGCTTCATACAAGTTCTTGGTTCCCATGAAGTCCGACGGGTTCATTTCTGCGCGTGTTCTCCCTGCTCTGGCTGTCGTAGCCAGGAAACCATTCCAAGTCCAGCATCATGAAGTTTTCCCTGCTGCCTTCCTCTCGGGGTTTCACATTTGGGGTCTCGGGTGCAGGCCTCTGATCCGTTCTGAGTTCATTTCCACGTGGGGCGCGAGGCGAGGCTCCAGCACGGAGACCCGGACTTCCCGGCGCCGCTGGCTGGGAGGACCGTGGGCACCTGCTTGGACTTGCTTTCCTCGGTGACAGTCCACCCTGGAGACCACCTGTACCAGTTCCTCTGTGTCTCCCTCGTTCTTCCCCACGGCCACCGGGAGGCCCACTGTGTCACGAGCCGGGGTTTACTCGGGGGCATTGAGTCGTTTCCAGGATTTTGCGGTCACAGATACGATGTGCAGTGACTCACCTCGTGCGTCTGCATTTTCACGGGGTCGGAGGCGCTTAGGGGAGTTTCCAGAAACGGAAGCGCCGGGTGGGGGGTTGTTAGGACCAGATTTCCCCGCGAGAGCCCCGCACCGCGTGCGCCGCCGGCCAGTGGCAAGGGGGTCTCGCCGCCTTCCTGCAGCGCCCGGCGCCCACCCGTGTCGTCGCGCTCTTACCGTTGCCAGCCTGGCAGCCTTGTTTCCGTCCGAATCGCTAGTTACACCGACGCCTTTGGGCAGTTTGCATAGGCCCAGAGGTCACGTGTGTGCGTGTGCGTGTCTGCAAGTTGTGTGTTCGAGTCTCTTACAGATTTTTCTGTGGAGGTTTCGGTCCTTGGCCCCTTCATTTTCAAGTCATTTGTGTCTGGGGACGTCAGTCCTTTGCCCACAGTCGGTGCCGTGAATGTCTTCTCTCGGTCCGTCTTTTGTCTTCTGACTCTGTCTCGGCTGCTTTTCGGCGTGAAGACGCGTTCGGGCTTGTCAGTCTTGGGTTCTGTTGCCTCGGTGTCGTGAGTCGCGCCGGGTGAGAGGACCGTTCTCCGTGCGTGCTTCTAGAAGACGGGGCTCGGCCATCTGCGTCCCGCCTCCGAACACGTGGAGTGTGGCCTGTGCACTCTGAGGTCACCTTTTCCAGTGGCTGTCCAGGGCCCCTTCCTTAGCCGTCCAGCCCACTCACCGGCCCTCTGGCCTCTGGGAACAGCGGAGGCAGGGAGCCCAGGAGGCTGCTGCCGGAAGGGGCTGGGCACAGCTCGCTCTCTGGTTGGGATGGGAGTAAGAGGTGAGGGGTCCGCCGCTGGACAGCTGTGTTTTCGGGAAGAGGGCACGGTGGGAGCACGACCCTAAGGTGCTTTCTCAGCATCTGGGCATTGGTGTCTGCTTCTGAGGCGGGGACGGGGCTGGGGTCAGGCGGGGACAGGGTGCCCGTTGTGGGATGTGTCCTGGGGCAGGGGGTTGCCGCTGGGGGCTCGGGGGACAGCCTGGCTGGGCTCACGGGTCTCTACAGGGGGTGTGGGAGCGGAGGCTGGGGCCAGATGAGAGTCTGGGGGACGGTGAGGCAGGAGGAGCCCAGGAGGGCAGGTGTCCCGGCACCAAGGCGAATGGGTGCAGGAGAACAGGGCGGCGTGTCGGAAGGTCCTGACGGGTTTCAGAACGGGGGACCTCAGCACCCCAGGAGCTGCTCCAAGGCCGTGCCCTCACCCAAAGCACCAGGACGGCTGTGGATCCTGACACAAGTGTCCTGGGCACCAGTGGGGGGTGGGGGTGGGGGGGGCGATACCCACAGGGGTTGGGGTTCTCACCTGGCTCCATGTTGGGGCCCCGGCACAGGCCTCAGGGACTGTGGACTGAGGGGACTTGGTGGCGTGGAGGGTGTAGGGGATGTGTCCTGAGTTCTGTCTTACCCCCCTCTCCCCACAGTGCCCCGAGGCCGTGATGACGCAGTGGCCACCCCAGCTTCCACGAGAGAAGCTCACCGGTGGGAGGGACAGGCGGGAGCTATTTTCATCCTGGCTCACAACAGTGCACCCCAGGGCGTGGGGGCCAGGCCAGGCCTGCAAACCCCACCCTTCCCCCAGTGGGTGCTGGGTCAGGGTGGGGGGGTCCCTCAGGCAGAGTCTCATAAGCCAGGGAAACAAAGCCGCAGCAGAGGGGAAGTCAGAGGAGGGAGGCCTACAGCACTGGGCAAGTGTCTACGGTTTGTTTGAGGCACTCGCCTGAGCAACCCAGGAAGACTTCCTGGAGGAAGCGTTGGTCAGGGTGGAATCGAGGCTTCTACATCACTGTAACACCTGCCCTATACTGGGGACCCCCGGGGAAAGCTGTGTCTGTGCGACGTGGAGTGCGGGGTGCAGCGCGCATGGGGACGGAGCCATATATGCAGCGCTTCGCTTTTTTTCCTGAGAGAGAGCATTTCCGTCTCTTGTGCAGGCTGGCTTTGGGGCAGGGCCGATGGGACCATGGCATCTCAATTGTGTCCCCTCTGCTGTGGCTCAGCATCTCTGCTCCAGGACCCCCACGCCTGGCAAACCCGTGCCCCTGTCCATGGCCCGCAGGGCCTCGCTGCTCCGAGGAGGGACTGGCCTCCAGGGGGCTGGTTAGAGCCGTGTGTGGGATGCTCGTCGGCCTTGGGCAGAGGCAGGGGAAGGCAGGGCAGCAGGCAGGCTGGGGTCTGGGCCGGCGGCTCAGAGGACGCATGGGCTATTCTGGGCGGCAGGCAGGAAGCTGTCTGTGCTCCTGGCGGCTGCCTCGGGGTACAGGCCTGCTGCTGGCGCTTCCGACCCCACGTCTGTGCCCCGGCCCGGCTGGCTCTTCTTTTCCTCTGCTTTGTTCTCTCATCGGCCACGGGCCCTCTGGGTCGGGCCGGGAGAGGGTCCCTGGGTGGAGAAGGCAAAGAGGGGCTCTCGGGCCCACAGGGAGATGCCCACCGAAGTGACTGGTGATGTCCAGGAGCGCTCGCCGCCCTTCCCTCCTTTTGGATTGGATGCGTCCTGGCACCGACTCTGCTTCCTGGTGTGCAGAGCCTCTGGGTTTTCCTTCTGCCTCTGGGCGGTGCACAAGAAAGCAGTGTTCCACTGGCCACCCCCTCATGCCTGGCCTTCCACTTGGGGTCTGTGGGGCCCGGTCCAGGTGCTCAGAAGGTAAACAGCAAATGACAGCCAGAGCCTGTGTCCACTCAGCCTGGGAGGCCTGGGGCACCTGGATGCCTCTTCTGCCCTTCGCCCTGAGCGAGGCCTTCCTCTGACCTTGTTGCCGGCGGCCCCCCTGGTCCTCCACCCTGGTCCTGCCACCCTGGCCTTCCAAACCCTACCACAGGCCTTTTGCATGACTGTTTCCTGCCTGGAATATCCATTCCCTAGCCAAGCTGCTTGTGCCCACCTCCCAGAGCGGCCCCTCTGCCCTGCTGCTCACTGGGACGGCCCCTCTGTTTCCCGGGGGCAGCTGTCACTTCGCCCTGTGTGATTTGTTTTCTGGTTTGTTGTCTCTCTTTCCCCAAGTCGGCCTCACTCATGGAAGCCGGCGTGGCACCCGGCTCACCGTAGGAGCTTTCCACCTGGGGGTCGGGTTGGGGAATAGACCACGCTGGGCCTTGCAGGTGGGTGAGAATCATGCATGTGGTTCTGAGCACCTGGGGAGCGACTGGAGGGTGTCCTATGGGTGCCACACGACACAGAATGGGACCAGGGAGGCCTCGCAGGCTCCAGTGTCCTCTGTGGTCAGCCTCTGTGCACACGGGACCCGGTTCAGCCAAGTCCTGGTGACTCCAGGTGACTTTACTGCCGTGACTGGTGGCTGGTAGTGGGGGAGGGGGCGTGTTTCTTGCCCCCGCTTGGCCGGCTGGGCCACCATCTAGGGGTCGAGGATGCTGACACGAAAATAAAGCCACTCGTGGCGTCCGGTGGTGAGTGATGCACGCCTGGGCTGGAGAGAGGAACATCGAGGCCCCAGGCCTGTCCTGCCGCCCAGCTGTCCACTTCCTCCTTGCCTGCCGGCCCCGAGAGCGGCTCTCGCTGAAGGCAGGACCCAGTGGGGAGCCTGCACCCCGGGGGGGCTCAGGGGCACCGCAACCCCTGAGTGGGCCACGGGCCCCATCCTCCTGGGCCCCTTCCGCAGGCACAGGGAGCCGGAGCCGGTGTTCCCGGCAGGGGCGCGGTGGGAGGAAGCAGCACAGAGGAAGGGGAGCGTCTGTGGCAGGCCAGCCCGAGAAAGAGGAAACAGCCTCTCCGGAGTCCGGCCCGGCGGGCAAGGCCTCGTCTTGTCCAGGGTGCTGATGGGAAGCGCCCACAGGCGGTGCCCGCCATGTGCCAGATGCCTGTCCCTCGGTGGCTGAGTCCCGTGTGGCTCTCGGATGACCCACGTCCTCGCGCAGGACCTCCCCCACCCCCCGCCACGCCCACTCGGGGCCCCTGCTCCTAGGACCTGCGGGGGCGCCACGGGGCAGGAGGTGCTGCTGGCTGAGCCAGCCCCGTCTCCCACTATGCCTGAGGGCTCGGTGCCGCCAGCCCCTGCGGGGCCAAGTCTGGGGGGGCGGGGCCTGGGTGTCAGGGCGCACATGTGTCCCTCGCGGGTGTAGCCCGAGAGCCCAGCCGAGGCCACAGCAGGTGGGGAACGGCTTTCTCAGCAGCTGCACGTGGACGCAGTGTGGACACTGGCCTCCAAGTGGCGGCCGGGGCTTCTGCACTGGGCAGGGGCGGGGTGGGCTCGGGGCTGGGGCCCCGGGTCAGGGGACCCTGCAGCCCTTGGCAACTGAGCGTACCCACCGCACCCTGGCCTGGGGTGGGGATGCTGGCGGGGCACACGGCCTGTGCGGTTGAGGGGTCGGCAGCACGGGGACGGGGCTTGTGCTGAACTAGAGGGTCAGCAGCAGGGAGGGCCTCGTGATGGAGGTGGGGCGTGTCTGTCTCCTGCCAGCAGGCTCCTTGTGTCCCCTCATACCGACATCGCTGCCTCACCCACCCCCGCATCCCTGCCTCATTTCCCATCCAGAGGCTTCCTTGTCCAGCTGGTCTCTCAGGGCCTGGAGCTGGGGGTGCTACTTACCCCCTTGGGCCTGGGCTGTGCTGGGGTTCTCGGGGTGCTCTCGGGGCCAGCTCGTTCCTCCCCGGTGTCACGCACACCGCAGTGGGGGCCAGTGAGGCACTGTGCCCGGCAGTCCTGAGCCTCCCTGTGACGGGCAGAGCCAGCTGCGAGGCCTAGGTGAAGGGCCCCATTCAGGAGGCGCGCCCGGGGCTGTGTGGGTTGGCGAGCCCCGCTCCCTGCGGGCCGTCCTGTCACCGCGTCCTTGTTTTGTCAGCAGGCGGCTCTCCTGGGCCAGAGTGCTGGGGAGTCACGATGGGACTTTCCGGCTCTGCAGCTGGAGGAGACAGGCCCTGGCCCCGGGGAAGCTGCCAGCCCGCCCTTGGCCCCTGCGTCCTGGGGGGCCTTGGGGGGAGGGGGATGTCCCACTCAGGACAGAGGCCATGGCCGGGCTCTGGGGCCCTCACCCCACTCACTAGGGGGTCGTCTCCCTGGAAAGCCATGAAGCCAGCCCCTGCCCACTCCGGGCCATCTATGGGTTCCCAGAAGCCAGCCTCTTGTTCAGGGAGCCTGGGCCATGGGCAGCTCCTTCTGGGCCTCCTGGGGCAGGAGGAATCTGGGGGACACTGGTCACCTGGGCCCTCCCTGGTGCCAGGCCTGGCAGCTGCCTGTGCAGCTCCCCCGATGCCAGCCTGCTGGGACAGTGGGGACCAGGGGCTGGAAGCGAGGCCAGGGGCCGCCCCCAGTGTGAGTGGGGTGTGAGCTGAGGCCGGGGCGCCCTGCGTCTGCTGGCCTTGGCGGGGAGCTAACCACCTCCGGCCGCGGGCCGTTGGATGGGTTGGTCCAGGGGTTGGGTGGGCCCTGCCTTGGGCTGGGGGCTGCTGGCCTGCGTTTTCCAGCCCCCAGAGATGCCTCCACCTTCAACCCACCAGGTCAGCAGCTTGGGGGCTGTTAGGGGGGAGGGGGGAGTGGGGGAGGCCTCAAGGCCTGACCCCTGCGTCCTCAGCTGTCTGTGGGTCGGGCGGGCGCAGGCCTCGGGCCGTCTGGACCGTGAGCTAGACCCTGGCACGTGGTGTCCCCGGCCTGTCTGAGAGCGACCCTGAGCTGCTGCCCATGAGGTGACTCTGCCGTGTGGCCTGGGCCCGCCTACGCTCTCTGGGGCTCGGTTTCTAGAGAGGCAGGGCCCCGCTGGCCTTCTCTCCCAGACCCCGAGCTCAGCACAGTCGCCGCACGGAGGCGCGGCCCCAAGCGAGGGGGCTGCCCGCCCCACGCTGACTTTTCTCTTTCCTTGGGGGGACCCTGGGCTTGGCGTTTCTAAGCCTCTGTTTTCCCACCTGTGAGATGGGCATCAGAATACCTAACCCGCTGTGTCCGTCGGGGGCCTGGGAACCCCCAGCTCTCACTGCTGTCCCTCTGCTTGGGGACCACAGGCTGCCATTCCCTGCTGGGTCACCCGCTGGTGTCCAAGCATCAGATGAGGGACCTCGGTCCAGAAAGGCAGGACACGAGAGCCCTTCCAAGGCTGGGACAGCCGTTTCAGCTGGAATTGGCCATGCGGGTGCCTCCCCTGCCCTCCCCTCACAGTGCTGAGCAGCCCCTTGGAGGAGCCGCAGAACCCTGGGGGTCGGGGAGCCCCTCCCTAGGGTGTAGCCTAGGAGCCGTTGGCCTGAGGCTCCTGGTCCCGTTTAGGGATCCATGGGCGTCTGTGTTGGTGAGACCGGGGATACTGAGGGGCCTCCTCTGGCACCCTGAATCTGGGCGGCTGCTTCCCTGCCTCTCCACGCCACCTCCTCCCTGAACGCTTTGCTGTCTCCCTGTGGGCCACGTTCTCACGGCTGCTCTGCCTGGACCAGGCCCCTGCCTCTGAGAAGCCCTCCCTTATCACCCCTCCCGAGGGCAACCTCAGAGGGAGGGGCTCCAGGGGAGAAAAGGGCCAGCTGGAAGCCTCCACCTGCCCATCTCAAGTCTGGTGATGGCCCTGGGCCCAGGGGGAGGGCACAGCAGGGCCAGTTACTGAGACGAGGATGGTGCCAAGCCCCTTGGGGATACAAGGGGAAGCCTCCTTCCCCTGCAGGGCTTGCTGGTGGTCCTGAATTCAGTTGTGGGGCTGGGCAGCATCCCACAGAAGCCCCGTGGTCCCGGCTCCATAGCTGGGGGGACACTGGTGCAGGCCAGTCTGATCATGGCCACAACTGCGGCAGCCCGGGATTGAGCCCAGGCAGGCTGTGGGGCACCCTTCCCAGAGGGGACAATGAGGCTCAGGTCACACGCGGCTCTGTTTCAGGGACCTCTCGGGTCTCCTGGAACGGGGCCGAAGCCTCCACAGTGAAATTGGAGGTTTTCTCCAGCTGGAAACAAAACTGTAGCAGAAAGGACTTCCCCCCAGCGGGAATGAGCCCGAGATCCCCATGTCCTCCTGGCAGTGGTGGGGTCGTGGTGACCTGGCTGCCCGCAGCTCTAGGGGCATCCTTCTGTCCCACCCTGTGCTCTCTCGGGCCCTGGCTAAGGGGTCCTGGGAGTCCTGTGTGTGGCCCTGGGGTCGGGAAGGCCGCAGGGCCCCCCACACGCTGGCTCTGCTGCTGCCGTCCTGCGGGAGGAGGGGGCAGTCCCGCCCCGGTAAGGCTGCAGGCCCTAGCTGTTTCCAGGCCGAGGCACCCCCTGCGACACCGGGAGCGGGGTGCAGAGCGCAGCGGATGGCGGGTCTGTGGCCGGACGCCCCCTCAGGGAGAGGAACGAGGGTGCCCCTGGGCGCAGGCGTGGACGGTGCATGCGGTCACTTGAGTTTGTTCTTCCAGCACCTGCTGCAGACACACGAGGAGGTGACTCATCACAGGCTGGCCAGGCAGCGGGCTCAGGGTGGGCGCCGTGCGGGGGGCCTGGACCGGCCCGCCTGCCCTGCAGGTGACCCTGTGCCCGAGGGCCTCCCGGGGCCTGAGCCTCCTGGCCTCTCGGCTGGGCCTGTCTGGGGCCTGTCCTCCCTCTGCCAGGCCAGACGCAGCTCCTGGCAGGTGGACTGAGGGAAGCCCGGAGCTGCTCCCGGTTGACCCCCGGACCGCTGTTTTCCTGGGGGCGTGCAGTGTGGTCGGGGGAGGCCGGTGCTGGCGGCCTGCTCTTGGCCGGCCGCGTGGTGCTGTGTGTCTCCGGGCAGTCAGACTTGCTGTCTCTGAGCTGCCGCCCTCCACCTGTGACGAGGCACAGGCTCGCTTCTCAGGCTTCTCATGAAGACTGGAGTGGACAGGAGGAAGCGGGCTTCCCCTCCCGCTGTGCTGGGGCCTCAGGCCCGCTGGGACTTAGGGGGCTGCCGTGGGGCTCCATGGGAGAGAGGATGTGGGTCTCGGCTCTGCGGGTGGGTGCAGGGGCCGGCACGTGACCGGATGCTCCCGGGTCAGTCGCCCGCAGCCTGACGATGGGCCACGGCTGCTGCTGTCCTGACCGTGGATGTGGATCCTCTGGGATCCCTCAGGCCACACGGCCGTGCCCCCAGGGAGGCCCCCTCAGCAGCCCCTCGTGTGCCCCACAAAAGGTGGGGTGGCAAGTCAAGCTCTCCGCTGAAGTCCCTGCCCCAGGCCACCCCCAGCTGGCGTGAGTCTTCGGGTGGCCGTGGGGATGTCCCTGGCCCCCCGCACACACGGGGGCCCTGTGTGAGGAGGATGTGCGGCAGGAGGGGACCCTGGGCGTCGGGGGGACACTAGTGCAGCCCTCGCCGTGGGTCCTCGCAGTCGTGGGGGGCTGTGCAGACCCATCGCAGCCAGGGCCCTGGGGCTGCAGGTGTTGGGCCATCGGCCTGAAGTGCTTCCAGCTGGGGAGCCCCCGTCCCTGCACCTGGTGGCCTAGGGTGTGCGGGGGCGGCCGTTGGGGTGAGCAGCCGCTCGTCGTCCGTTTGTGGCGCTCGGCTGCGGGGAGCCGTCCTGGGCCTTCCCAGGAGAGCACGAGCCCGTGTGCGCTCAGCCGTCCGGTGCTCCGGGGAGAGGCCCGGAGGAGAGGGTGTCGTGGACGCTGCGGCATCCGCGCTGGGCTGCTGGCCTCGCTGAGCCTTCACGTCGGGCTCTGTGAGGGGCTGGGGCTGCGGCCCAGGCTGGCACAGTGTCCCCTGTGGCCTCCTCCCGGGGACCACACCCTCATCTGCTGCTGCCATCAAGAACACCCTCCAGTGCTGGGGAGCCCCCCTCAGGCTTTTTTCTGCCCGGGGCCATTGGCCCCCGCCTGGGGTGTGTGCATGTGGGGAGCTGCCTCAGGGCCGTGCCCGGCGCCATTGGAAGGCCCTGTCAGGTCCTGGCTGGGCCCGTGGGGGTGGGGCAAGGAGGGGAAGAACAGAGCACAAGGATCTCCCCTCTTGATACACTCTGGAGGCCTGCATGGGGGAGGCAGCCCTGAGAATTCCATTCACTGAGTCCTGATTGAACCAAAATGTGCCTTCAGTCAGTCGTCCGGCCCCCTTGTCTGTGGGGGAGGCAGCAGCAGGGGGTCGGGGGTCGGGCCTAGGTGGGTGTCAGGAGGGTGGAGGATATTGGGGGGTGGCGGCCGGCGGGCAGAGGGGAGACGGCCGGGGCTCACCGGGGGGTTGTCCTCTGTCTCTCCCACTCACTTGTCCCCCCGACGACGGGGCCTGGATGGTGCAGTGTGCACGTCGGGGGCCTCGAGGAGACGTGCACGTCCTGACCCCAGCGACTGTGACCTCATCTGGAGGGGGTCTTGGACGAATTTCAGTAGCGACAAAGGAAAAGATGAAAGGAGCCGCTGGATGTATTTTAAATTATGTGTTAAAAACTGACACGACGTTCATTTTTCCCCGACACCTACACCGGCTTCAGAAACTCACGGACGTGTCCGTGACCATCATCCTAGTCACTTGGCGTCGTCAACCACCCAGTGTGCGTGGTGCAGGGCCCGGCGCGGCCCCAAGATGTCCGGGTCCCTGGAGCGTGAGAGCGGGACCTTGTACAGAGACCTCATCCTTGCAGGGGGGGCAGGTCCAGCATCTTGAGGGGCAGAGGTGATCCTGGACGCCTGGGGGGCCCTCTGTGCAGCGGTGGGCAGCGACAGACGTCCTCGTAAGAGGCGGGACATGTGACCATGGAGGCAGAGACAGGGCAGTGTGGCCACCAGCCCAGGGACAACTGGGGCCCCAGCAGCTGGTCAAGGACAGAGCCCCTGTCGCCCCAGCCCTCCCCACCCAGGGTGACCCCCTGCCCATGGCTCAGCGAGGTCCACGCACAGCGCAGTATTCCTGCCTGGGGCAGGAGGCCACGGGGGAGGTTCAGTCTCGGCCTGGAGCCGGGCCTGGGGGGGCATCCCGGGGCGGCAGCTTGGGCTCACTGCGCCCGTGACCTGGACAGACTCCTGCTGGCTCAGAACCTCAGTGACCCCATCAGGGGCTGTGACCTTGCTCCATACTCCAGGGCTGCGCGGGATGGAGGGCCAGCGGCACGGCCCAGAACCCCTGGAGAAGGCAGGGCCCCTCGCCCCAGACACCCCTGCCTCATGTGGGGTGCGGGACCCCTGCTGCACAGGGCTCACAGGAAGCAGCACCGGGCACGGGCTGGGCCAGCAAGAGGACCTCGGCGTCCCTGCTGGGCAGGGTTGTCCCCTTCCCTGGGGACAGCCCCACAGGACCTGAGGCCACCCCCTGTGGGAGTACAGTGTCCCAGGAGTGTCACGGCCCTGGGGCAGGGCCACTTGCCCTTCGTTTTTTGGGGGTCGTCCTTTGGGACCTCCCTTCAGGGCAACTTTTGTACCGAGAGAAGCCCCCCCCATACGGCTGGGGTTGGGCATCAGTACCTAATCTGTTGAATCCCATGTTCAAGACCGTGTCCAACCCTGGCTCGAGGTCACCGTGACAAGCCCCGCATTTCTGTGCCGGTGAAGGTCCTGTCGCAGGTGGGCAGGCTCTGAGCCTCGCTCTGCCCCCCTACAGCCTGCCACCCCCATCGCGGCCACAAGCGCCTTTTACTTCTGAAAAAGTTTACAGTTGTGGTAAAATACACGTAAAATTGGTCACCATGGCCACGTCAAGGGTGGGTTCACAGCGTTAGGCAGCTGTCCGCCTTCCCAAACCCACACGCCACCCCTCATGAGACGCCGACCCCCGTCCCTCCCCCAACCCTGGTGCCCGCCGTCCACTCTCTGTCCCTGTGAATCTGGGCACTCCAGGGACCCCTGTGTGAGTGGGTCCCCTAGGACTTGTCCTTCTGCGTCTAGTTTCCTCCTCTCTCACATGAGGTCTTCCTGGGCCGACGGGGCTCAGCCACATTGTCCTCACACACCCGGTAAGTTAAGCCTCCTGGTCCAGCATGGCTCACATCCTCTGGGACCACCTTTCAGCACCCTGGAATTTCAGCTTAAACCCTGGGGTAACCTGGGGGCCCCAAGGGCCCCAGGAGCAGCCTGCGCTTTCTGTGGATCGTCACCGGGAAACATCTGGGCTGGACAGCTGCCTCCCAGCCGTTGGAGACACCTCCCCCGGGGCTCACAGCTTTCCCGATGGCCCTCCGGGGGAGGGCTGTGGCCCCGGCGCCCTGGAGTGCCCCCTGCTGTCTTGGCCCCGGGCCCTGGCGCACCTCCTGCATTCTTTCCCACTCCCTGGCCGCAGCAGGTGCCGCAGTGATGACCGATAACATTCAGGACGTCCCTCCGGCTGGCGCGCGCAGCCCCACCCCCGGCAGCGGCACAAGCAGGCCATTGTCCCTCGAGGCACGGAGCTGCCACCACGCTGGGGGCCAGCCTGGCCTCTGGGGTTTGGCGTCCCTTGTCCCCCCAACCAGGCTCCCATGTCCTCACCCAGAAAATGGGTCGGGCCCCTCCTTTCCCAGGGCTGCCATCTGCCAGCCCTTGGGGTCTGTGGCTGCGGGCTGGGTCGGAGAGGGGTCTATGCCCTGCAAAGACCAGATGGGGGTGTCAGGCACCCCGGGGCCGTGAGCCAGCCCCCCCCCCGCCGCCGAGGGCAGAGGCTATGTGTCAGCATCTCGGAGGCTCTGAGGCCCACCCAGGACGGGACGGAGTAGACAGATGCACACTTGGTTGAATGGTTCTTTTTTAAAAAAATGTTACCTATTTGAGGGAGTGAGAGAGCACAAGCAGGGGGAGAGGGAGAATGAGAAGCAGGCTTCCTGCTGATCAGGGAGCCCGATGCGGGGCTCGATCCCAGGACCCCGAGATTATGACCTGAGCCGAAGGCAGACGCTTCATGGACTGAGCCCCCAGGGGCCCCATTGGTGCATGATTCTTTCTGAAATTAGCAGCACGTGTTAAAATGCCTGATGAACTCTGGAGGCTTCAGGGTACAGCTGGGCTGGGGAAGAACCCCGCGGGGCCGTGCACCACCCATCCCCTGACCCTCCAAGGAAAGTACCCTGTAGCAGCCCCGGTCCTGGCTGGCGGCCACCCCGGGCCCAGAGCCTCTATTTGTGCAGGGGTCTCCCTGTATCTCTGACGGGGAGCTTGGGGTGAGGACCCCCTTCCTGACGTCCCCTCAGGGCCTGAGCCCAGGAGAGCTGCTTGCCTCCCGACAGTGCCCCTACCTCTGGGCTCCCTGTGCTTCCTGAGCACAGCCAGGCCCTGGGTGCCAGGCAGATGGGCCCCAGGGGCGGCCGGATCCCCACCCGCGGCGTCCCCGAGCTGGGGTGCGTGGCGCCCTCCTGCGGGGCCTCCGTGCTCCCGCCTGGTGTGCTCCTGGAGATCTACTGCTTATGTCTCCTGGCTGAGTGCATAAGGATGGTGACAGCCAGGGTTGGGCTGCTGCGGGGTCCCTGTGTGCTGTTGGGGAGGGGACCCGGTGGCTGGCTGGGGTACGGCCTGGTAGGAACAGGGCCCGTCCTGAGAGCCTGAGCAGCCGGAGATGCCTCCGTGGGTCCCCTTTACCCCCAGCTTCGGGAGGCAAGAAGCCCTCGGCGCCCTCACAGACGTCGCTAAGATGGCAGTGGGAGGGGCGGGACGGAGGAGGCAAGATCTGGGAGGTGAGAGCAGAGCTGTGCTACGCGGAGGGGCCCCTGCCCCTCCTCGAGGGCTCAGCCTCCAGGGGGGCCCGGCCGTGCCTTGTTGTCCCCTCCCGTGGCTCCAGGAAGTGTGGGGCCCCCAAGCCTGGGACCCCTGCCTGGGACACTTGTCGGGTGACCACGCAGTGGCGGTCCAGGACTCTGGTTACCGGTTACCAGATGGGACGTGGCAGTGGTGCTTCCTGGGACCCGACAGGGAGGGAGGGCTACACGCCCCCAGGCTGGGGGAGGAGAGGGCACCAGCACTCATTGCTGGTCCCAGGCCCAGTGCCTGAGTCCCTGCTCCGATGTCTGGTTGTGCTGCCGCCAGTAGCCCTGTGAGCTGGTGGCCCAGGGCCCTGGCTCCTGTTGATGGGAACACCGAGGGCTCCACCCAGGCCATGTGGCTGTGGAGGGGCTGTGGGTGGGCACCACATTCCTTTGTGTGGGTGCTTCCTTGGCCTCGTCCACGCCCTGAGATCTGGGAGTGGGGCTGGCTGGGTAGCGGGACTGGAGGGCTCTAGGGTGAGGCTCAGGAGCATGAGGCCCGGCGCACGTGGGGCCCTTTGCCCTTCCGGCCCATGGAAGGTGAGCGCCGAGCCCGAGCGGGGGTCCAGCCGCAGACGGGTGCTCACGCTGTCCATCGGCGTTCACCAGTGTCCCAGTGAGGCTGAAGCCCCAGCTGATTGACCCCCACAAAGGGCTCCAGGTGAGAGACCTGGCCATATCTGTTAGAGTGCTTTCTGGGGGGGCCGGGATGCTGGTTCTCCTCGGGGAGGCCAGGCGGGACGGGACTTGCTCCTTCCCAGTGAGCGAGAGGGCCCGCAGAGCTGAGGTGGTGCAGAGCATGGCTGTGCACGGTCCCTGGCAGGAGGCACTGTGTGCTCAAAGACCCAGAGTCCTGATGCGGACTCGGGAGAGCCCAGGAAGGTTGGGGCGGCAGTGGGTGCAAAGGCCCTGAGGCAGGCAGAGTTGGACATGCTCAGGAAGAAGGGTGGGAGGAGGTGAGTCGTCTGGGCTCAGTGTGATGTCGTGCTAGGGGGAGATTCTGGGGGCTCACCTGGGTACTTGGGGTGGGCTGTGGGGGTCCAGGGTGGAGCCTTACGGGCGTCAGAGAGGGGTCGGCTGGGATCTGGCTTTCAGGGGGAGCCGCTCAGCCTGCATGGGGAGGGAGGCGCTGGTGGCAGGTGTTGGCCAGAGCGGCCAGAGGGCAGGGTGTGGCCTGAGAAATTGGGGCTGAGCTGGTGGGGGGAGATGCAGGAGCTTCTGGGTGGGCGCAGGATAGGCGTATGGCGGTATGGGTGGACTGAAGTCCCCAGGAGCAGGATCTCAGGTTGGGGAGAGGGCCGGCCATCTGTCCCCGGCCACGCTGTGTTCCCTGCTGTCCAGTTGAGAGGGATCCCCTGGATGACTCCCCCAGAATTGCCCCTCCCCCAGGCAGGAGGAGGGTTGCGGGGACCCTGTGACAACCAGGGATGTGGGGGGCATCCTCCAGGCCTCTGGTCCCTGGTGACCGCCAGTCGTTTTCCTGTTCTGTCTCCGTGGCTTCCCATTAAGGGAGCCACACAACATGTGGCCTGTGAGCGTGGCTTCTTGGCACCAGGCTGTAAGGTCTGTCCTGCGGTCGTGGGGGTCCAAACTGGTCCTCCATGGCTGGGTGGGTGTGCCCCGCTCTGGGCACCTGCTCCCGGCTGGCAGGCTCTAGGCTCTGGGGTGCTCCGAGTTCTCAGACCGTGGGGTGGGGGCCGAGCGGGCAGGCTGGCCGCCAGAGCTGACCGCCGTGTCCTCCTGCCCCGCAGCTTCCTCATCGTCCTGGTCTGCCTCATCTTCAGCGTGCTGTCCACCATCGAGCAGTACGTCGCCCTGGCCACAGGGACCCTCTTCTGGATGGTACGTAGCAGCTCGAGGGGCTGTCCCAGCTGCTGGGGCTCTAGTCTCCTGGGCGAGTGGGCCATGGGGTGGATTGAGCTGCTCCTGGCCTTCCTGGCCTGCACAGTGACCCTGTGGTGATGTCCTGTTTGCTGGTCAGCTGCTGTGGCAATGGGAAACTGGAGGTGTGGGGACCCCCACCTTGACCCCTACATTTCCTAGCATGCGGCAGTCTGGCTCAGATGAGAGGAGCCTGGGAATGGTGGTCTGGGAGGGCTTCCTGGAGGAAGGGGCTTCTGGGCTGGTAAAGGACAGCTATGGGCACAGCTTGCCAAACTTGAGCTGTGGCCCCGCATCTGGGTGACTGCTGGCCTGGGCTGTGGCGGCACCCCGACCCTGGCCTCTGCCCAGGACGCCCGGGCCGCCTGGCTGGCCCCTTCCAAGGGCCCCTTCCCCTGCATCCATTCACCCTGACTCGAGGTGCCGTTGTCACTGTAAACCAGAAGTCCAGATGCACACGGGTCTGCTCGGAGACTCTCCCGTCCTGGGGCAGGTCCGAGGTCCGATCCCCCGGGGCCATGCTGCTTCGACGGCCTGACTGGCCTTGCTTGTCCACTCTTCAAGGCGACTGCCACCATCCCCCACCCACCTGGTGTCAGGACCAACACGACAGCATCTGATGGACCCCTCTGGGGACGTGACGTCCGTCCGGGATGAGGTCTTCCCGTCCACGACTGCAGTGTCTGTCTGTCCGGAGGCCTTAGGGTTTCGTGATGTGGGTTTAAGGCGGTCTCCATGACGGTTGTTCCCGGGGACGCTGGTCCTTCTCCCCGCGGCCACCAGACGGGGCTCACTCTTCCATCGTGTACTCTGAAGGTCCCTCCCTCCCTCTCCCCACCTCCCCCTCCCTCTGTCTCTCTCTGTCCCTCTCTGCGTTGTCCCTCTCTGTGTTGGAAGCCCTGATGGCTGTCCCCGCACAGTGTGGTCTGCTTGGTGGTGGTGTCGGTCTTCTGGTCCCGCAGACTTTCCCGCACGCGGGCTCGGCTCGGGGAGGCCTGGCGGCTCTGGTGGCTGCCGGGGAGGCCGGCCTTAGGGTCAGCTGTGTCTCGTGTCCACGGAGAGGGCGGTGACGGCCGGTGTCCTGTGCGTCTGCCGGCCGTCCCACTGTGCTCTGTCTGTGCTCCTAGACTCTGCTTTTCTCTGTAGAAGCGCGGCGAGCTTGCATCAACAAGCAGGTCGGTGCGAGCGCCGGGCTTCGGGCGGTGGCTCTGCTCTTCCTCTGGGTCCTCGGGTCCCGGGGACCCACAGAAGCTGCCACAGGTGTGTCCTGGCCTGAGACCCCGGGGGCGGCAGCGTCCTGGACAAGGTGGGCCGCTCCTGCGTCCCGTGTGAGCTGCCACCGTCCTAGAGGCAGATGTCCCCAAAGCCCACCCTGATGGGCCCTGGTGCTGGCCAGGGAGTGGGGTCCATCTCCCCGGTGGCTGAGGGGTGGGCCGAGCTTCCCGCCAGCCGGCACCTGCTGCCCGGGGAGGGGACGGTCCTTCCCAGCCGTCAGCCGGCCGGGGAGCTGCTGGTGGCGGGGAGCAGGGAACGTGGGAGGCTCTTCAGCTCGTCCCACAGCCCACCGAGCCCCGGCCTGGACCCCACAGAGCACGTCTGGCGTGCGAGTTGCTGGCGAGTCCCCTCCTCTCCACATGTCTAAGGGAACCCAAGCTCCCCGAGCCAAGGCTTTGGGGACAGTGGCCGGACTCCAGGGCTCCCTCCTCCTGGATGGAGGTGCTGCTGGGCGCAGGGGCCCAGAGAGAGACTGGGGCCTGGGACCGGGGCCTGTGAGCCCCTCGCCCCCGTGCGAGCGTCCAAAGCCGTGCAGCCCTGGGGCTCAAACAGCATTTATCTCCCCACCCCGGAGGCCGGAAGCCAGAGATCAGGCAATAGGAGCCCCCTGTGGCCGCCGTGTCCTCACGTGGTGGGAGCCCTCCGGCGTCTGTCCTTACGAGGACGTGGATCCTACAGCTTCTGGCCCCGCTGTAGCGACCTTGTGTTACCTTAGTCACCCCCTTCGTGACCCCATCTCCAAGCAGAGTCCCATTTGGAGGCGCTGGGGTTGGGACTCCAACCTGTAGTTTGGGGGGCACGCAGTCCAGCCATCAGCCCCCCCAAGCGGATTCGGTCAGTTACTCTGGTACCGGCGTCTCGCTCTGAGGCTTTAAGGGGCTCTGACGACACCGAGTTTCTGTGTCGACACGCGCCAGGGGTCCTGGGCTCCAGTGGTGACTTACCATGTCCCGTGGGCTGAGGCAGGGCCCGCAGGTGCCTCTGGGAGGGTGGGACAGCCTGGGGAAGCCGCCAGGTCCGGCTGCTTGGGACCCTCGCAGACACGGCTGCGCCCCGGTATGTCGGTGGGTGTGTTCCTTGTGCTGGGCATGAAACCAGACCGCCAGGGGCTTACGCCCAGGACAGCCCCGTCGCGGGGGGCAGGGGCGGGCCTCCCCTGGTGTGTGCGGGCCTCCGCTCTCCTCTTGTTGGCCGGGAGCATCTCCCTCCCTGACACGGGTCCTCGCATTCAGAGCTCAGAGTCGGTGCTGTGGCCTGGGGGTGGCCCCGAGCTGCTGGGGTGGGGGGCAGCTGAGGGCTCCATTCTCCTCCCGACAGCTCCCCTATCCCACCTGCCCCTCCAGCGTCCTAGCAGCCCCATCACACCCACTCCTTCAGCGCCCCAGCACCCCAGCGGCCCCCCCATCCCAGCCGCCCCCGCCGGCCTTCTCTGCCAAGCCTGTGGTCACAGCATTTCTGAGGTGCGCGTGCCACCTGGTGGCCATTGTCTGAACTGCAGACATAGTTCCCCAAGCTGAGGATGGGGGCTCAGCGTGCGGACCGGGTCCTGTACCCCCTCCCCTGGGGCCCAGAGTGGGTTGCCAGTGAATAGGTCCCCTCCCGTGAGCAGAGAGCCTGCTCCTGCTGTGTCCCACCTTCCTTCTTCCCCTTGGAGGACAGAGACCCCGCGCAGCCCCCCGGGTCCCCACCTCCTGCCCTCTCCTGCTGCGGGTGGGGTGGGCGGTGCATTCCAGGGCAAATCTGACCATTCCCCAAGCTCTCTCTCGTAGAGAGAACTTGGCTTCTCCCTCTGGACCCCCAAGATGTCTCACACTTGGCAGCCCTGTCCCCATAACTTTGTCTCCCTCTCTCTACCTCACTCTCTCCCTCCACTCCAGTGCGCTGTGTGCGGACCCGCGGGTGGTCCTGGCTGCCTCCGGGCCTTTGCACGCACTGTGTTCTGGACCTGCTATTTCTTCGACACGTCGCACGACTGGCTTCTCGTCTGGTTCCGGGTCTCAGAGCAGCCGTCGCTGCTTCTGAACCTGCCATCTGGGACTTCCCCATTCCTCCGTCCCAGGACACTGCTCTTTCCCAGTTCGGGCGTGCGGTGGGCGTGGGGAGCTCTGCGGGTGGGTTTCCAGCTTTGCGTCATTCGTGCTCTCCGAGGGGAGGCACCCGGCAACTGCACAGACCCCATGTGCCCAGAATGATGCTTCCGGGATTTGGGCCCCCACCTTTGAGCCCCTGGGTCCAGACCTGCCCCCACAGGACACTCCAAGGCCTCAGCCCTTCCCCCCGCTCCGTAAATTAGAGGGGGTGGTCAGGACGGCCTCAGACTTCGCGCTCCGGTGGCCTTGCTGGGTTTCCAAGGACTCCCCAGCCTCGTGGCTGCGCGCCGCCCAATCTCCGAGGGGGGTCTGAGCTGGCTGGGCCCGGCTGCCTCTGGAGAATCGTGGCCCGTGGAGGGCGGTGGGCACTGGGGAGACAGGGGCGTGGAAGGAGACCGCTGCAGCGCAGCCTCCGAGGGCACACGTGCATCGTGTCCCATGTGGGTCCAGGAAGTGCAAGGGGAAGAGGAACCAGGGTGGGCTGTGTCTGCAGAGACGCTTCCGGCTTCTCCGGGGAGGGGAGACGGGCAGGGAGGCGGGCGAGGCCCGAGGTGGTGGGGACAGGAAGGGACCCCTCCCACAGCGCGCAGCCTCCAGGGTGGACCGGGCAAGCACGGAGCCCCTGGGGAGGTCAGGGGGCTTCCTGGGGATGTGTCAGATCCCAGGCAGATGGAGACCCCCGTGGGCAAGGGGCTTGGGTTAAGGAGCCCTGTTGGAAGCCCAGGGGGCGGGCGGGCACGGGGCGGCGCTGCCGGCCACCAGGTGGCGCGGCTGTCCACGGAATGCGGGCGTCCCTGGCCGGGAGCCCAGAGGGGGTGCGGGAGCCAGAGCAGCGGGGAGCCCGGGAGGGGCCGAGCCTGGGCTCCGAGCGCGCCTGGTGTGTAAATGGTGGAAAAAAGTCACTGCAAACTGTGTTTTCCCCAAGAGCCCGTGTTCCTGCCTTTCCTTCCCGGCGCTCGGCCGGACGGAGCTGTGAGCAGTTCCCTGGCCGGGGCGAGGCAGCCCCGCGGCCTCCCAGGGACGAATCGATCTGCTGAACCAGGCCGTTCAGCGCCTGCAAAAGCCATTTTGGGAGGCTGCCCCCCTCCGCGGCGGGCCGGGCTCTGCGTGGCCCCACGTGGGGCCTGGGGGTGGTTGGGGGGCTTCCCGGGCTCAGGGCTACCCCTGCCACGGGGGAGTGAGTGCCCCGTGGCCCGCATGGTTGTGGGGGGGGGCGCGTGTGCCCCGCGTGTCTGCTTGTGCGTGTGTCCACGTGGCCATGTACAAGCTTCCCGCCTGCGACCCGAGGGCAGGCCCGGGGTGGGCGGCGGGGACGCGGCAGGCCCCGAGGAGGGCCCGGGCGGTCCCTGCCTGGCGGTTTCTGGAGCTGCTCACAGAGGGGCTCGCGAAGGCATGGCACAAACTGGGGGATCCCGTGCCTGCTGGTGCCGAGCGACCCGGGGAATCGTCCTGCGATGCTGTGGTTAAAAACCCCGTGAGCCGCGGCCCGGAGGCCTGGGGGATGAGGTCATCGCTCGCAGCTTCCTCCCTCGCTGCCGCCGAGGCTCCCTTGGCCCCGCTGCGGTGACCTGGCCCTCCTGCCAGCTGGCTGCCCCCCCGGGGCTCCTGCTTCCCCGAGACCCTCCCGCCCTGCGGCCTCAGTGTCCCAGCAGCACCAGGAGACTCCCCACCCCAGGACTCCAGACCCTTTGACAGCCCTTGATGGGTCCCCATTTCCTGGAACAAGGTCCAGGCTTGTCCCCGGCCCCCCCGGCCCCCCAGCCCCCCCAGCTCCAGCCCCGCAGACCCGCATGTTAGCAGCCTCAGCCCTCCCCACCCTTCCCCTGCCGGCAGGGGAGGCTGTGGCGGGAGGCTGCTGTGCGCCCACCCTCTGCGGTGACCTTCTCTCGCACGGAGCTCAAGTTGCTTGTGGCCGTGGTGTTGCTAACCCCGAGGTCTTCTTTTCTCAGGGGCTCCCTCCCACCCCGAGGGCTCTCCCCACTCCTCCCCCCACCCCGCCTCCTCTCTCTGCTTTGGAACTTTGCGTTCCTTTGTGTCTGTCCCCAGCACATGGGAGCCGCTCAGGAAAGCTGGGGTCCCGCCACTGGGCTCCACTCTGATGTCCCGCCATAGAATGGGGGCCCCCCCCCGCCCTGGCTAGGAGGCCCCCTGCACTCCTTCAGCCAGCAGACGTTTATTAAGCACCTACTACATGGTGGGGGAAGGTGTGCGGAGAGTCGTGGCCCTCCGGGGCAGGACGGGGGCTTCGCAGCCTGCAGGGCCCTGCCTGAGGGGGGCTGGCCCCCAGTGTGGGGAGACAGAGGCGCGCACCCCCTCTCCCGTGGTCTGCGTGCTTCTGCACTCACATTCTGGTAGGGCCACAGCTGGGCATTCGGATTGTCCCTCTGCTGGAGGGGCTCTCAGCTGACCCTGGGTGACCGGACCCCCACAGGCTGGCCAGAGCAGCTGCTCTCGATGCAGACTCTGAACGCAGCCGAAAGCCTTAAGCAGCTGGAACCCGCATTCTGGGTGTTTCCGTGCCCAAAAGAGGGAGGAGGGCCCCGGACAGTGTTGGAGGGCTGCTTTGGGGCGATCTCTCTTATGCTGGGGCGTGGGGGAGGCCCCAGCTTCTCTCCCTCGGTCCGGGTCAGGCCCCAGCTCCCCCGTATGTGTCTGTGAACCATCTTAGGGGCCTTTTTCTGGACTTGGAAACTGTTGCTCTCAAGAGACTTGGTCAGGATGTCAGAGCCCCAGGCCGGTGGGGGTCCCCGAGAACGAGCCCGCAGTCCCCTGGTGATAGCACCAGCTGAGCCACCCCAAAGTGGGGGCCCCATGCTTAACACCTGCTCACTGGGCTTCACCCCACTGTCTGACCCCCGTCCACACTTGGGGCTCACTGGCCACCCCAGGGCTGCACGTGGTTTCCTCGTCAGGTACGGTTGTCATGGGTTTTGGCCCTCCTGACCAGGCCACTCCTTCGTGGCCTTTCTTCTGGGCTTTGGGGAGACAGTGCCACTGTGCCTGCTTTAGAAAGGGGCCTGCGCCCCAGCCCCCAAGGACATCTGAGCAGGAGGAAGCCAAAGATCGAGGCTGCGGGGCCCCAGGGTGGTGGGTGGGGCCGTCCCCACCAGCAGGGGACACAGTTTCCACCCCACCTGGGACCCCGCGCCTGGGGAGGGCTCCAGGGTTCGGACTGGCTGCGTTCCTGGCCTGGAGGCAGCTGCTCCTGGGGGGACAGCTGACATTCCTTCATGCGGGGGTCTGCACTGTGCCGGGAGCTGCGACAGCAGGAGTCCTGGCTGTAACCGGGACCTTCCGCTGGCACACCAGGACCCTGTGTGTGCACAGTCCTGCACTGGCTCGTTTTCTGGAACAAAGACATCCTCTGTGAGGCCCATGGCCAGGCCCGTTATCTGTCTCCAGAACTGTCCTATCGATCAAGTCTGCTTGGGACGACTTGGGCGGGGGCTTGGGCGGGGGCTCACGGAAACGGCCCCAAGTATCTGAAACCTCCTGAGACACCCCATGTCCCCCACAGATGCCACTTGGGGGGAAAGGGGAGGTGGCCCCCAGCGGGTGTGCGTCTGCTGGCGCATCTCTGGGGCCTGGGGGCGAGTGGCTGGGCCCGGCCGGCACCGGCGTCTCCTGCCCTAGGAGTTGCCCGCGTCTGGGCCTGAGCTTGCCCGCACAACACTTCCTGTTTTCCAGCTGGAAAGCCCTGTGATGCGAGCTGTGCCGGCGTCTTCGGTGGGGGCCCCGTGACAGCCCTGGCCGGCACCCCTGTCCGTCTGCACTGGGCTCCGCCGGCCCGTGTGACCCTGCTCCCCGGGGGGCCATCTGCCCCATCCACAGGCTCCCGAGGACAGAAACGACCGGCCTGCCTGCCGGGGAGCAGGAGCGCTGGGGCGGGAATAGCCCGGCTGCGGGTCGGTGGGCCCCACGGCCTGTCCCGGCACCTGGGGTGCGTGCGTGCGCGTGGTTTCTGGGCTTTTCTCCCCAGAGTGGCCAGGTGTCTGGGTGGCCTCTTCTGCCCCGCCGTGACCACTGTCTCCTCTTTCCTCCTTTTGGACGTTGTGACGATTGAGCTCTAGGTCGGTAGCCAGACACACAGCCGCCCTGGGTTGGGGTGCAGGGGGTGGGGGGACGCGCGGGGTGTCCCTGGCTCTGCACAGGCAGGGGGCTCAGCTCAGCCTCCAGTGTCAGCAGGAAAGGAGTCCCTCCTGCCGGCCTAGAAAGTGACGCCAGTTGGGGGCGGGGGGGATGTGCACCTGTGCCCGGGACACCCATCCCCCACCCCCCACCCCGTGGGGGAGGGTCCCCTCAGGCACAGCACTCAGGGTCTGCCAGGAAGGTGTGAGCCTGGGAGGGAGGCCTAGACTTCCTGGCGCTCCCAGGCCGGCCCAGTGTCTTCCCTCCTGCCGGGCCCGCCAAAACCTGTTGTCAACGTCTCCCCGAGGCCCAGGACAAAAGTCAGAGGCCGGGGTGGGGGCCCCTTGCTGTGGGCCCCAGGCTCCTCCGTTCGGGACTTAGCGGGATTAGAGTGTGCCGTCCTTGGGACAGGTGTTTTCTTTATGCTCTGCCTGAGGGCTGCAAAGACACTCGTCATTAAGTGCCACATTCAGTGGGGGTCTCGGGCACGGGGTAGCTGGAGGGCCCGGTTTTGTGAGGGCCTTGTTCTCACATCTGACCCTGGCCAGCTGGAGAGCCTTGTCTGAAGCACGGGGTAGCAGCTGACATAACAGAACGGGGTCCGGGCTGAGCAGGCAGGTTGTCGCCGGGCGCAGGCGGAGCCTGGCACTGACGCTCGGTGGGGGGCTGCCCTGGGGAAGGCGTCGGGGTAATGGGATGAGCCCGGAGAGGCCTCGTGGCTGTAGGGCGTAGTGTGTCGGTGTCTGCCAGCTGTCGCCGCCCGGACGCGCGCAGGCCGCCGGGGTGCCTGGTCGCTGGGCGGGGGCCATGGGCCCGTGCAGGTGTCCAAGTCACTGCCCCGGGGTACGGCATTCAGACGGGTCATAATCATGTTCTCTGCCTCTCGGGGTCACGCGGAATGAAAACCAGAGCCCCGGCTGTGCGGCTGCTGAAGTGTGTTATTGTGTGACTTCACGGGCAGGAAGAAGGGGGCTCCGGGCAGCTTTGCGGGGTCGCGAGCTGCGGCCGCACGCCTGGCCCCCTCCCCCTGCCCCCTGCCGTACTCAGCGGACCTCAGGGCTGGGGCGCGGCCATCCTTTGCTGCCGTTTTCTGCTTTCTGGTTGTAAGATCGAGTGCTGGTGGGGCAGACTGGGGGGAGTGAGTGGAGGGGGTCTGTTGGAGACCCCCAGGGTTGCTGCCGGCCCTTTTTAAGAACGGTGTGGAACTGGCCTTCACTGGGGTCAGCGCAGTGTGTCACCTGTCTGCTCCTTCTGCGCCCTTGGGCTTGAGGGCTCCCATAGCTTGGAGGAGGCCCGAGAAGCCCATGGGGCGTCTTCAAGCTCATGGGAATTGGGGGTGATGCTGCCCTTCCCGGTCTGTGGCTGCCGGCCCCCTGGGAAGGCGAGTCCCAGGCCCCCCCAGGCTGCTGGCTGCAAGGCACAGATTCCCAGTCCGAGGCCCACGGTGAGGGGCACCACGATGGCTTTCTGGTGGACTTGACCACTACCGGGCTGAGAAGGCTCCTCGTGCAGAAAGCTGAGCTGGGGCGCCCACGGCCAGCGGCTCTTCTCCCAGCTCGGTCGAGGTCAAGTTTGAAGGAGCGGATCAGAAGACGGGCCGGGTGTGGCCCCCAGGCCTACCCCGGAGGCGGGCACACGCCGGCACGCACGGGTATGCCGAGGTGCACACGCACATACGGGCACGCACGTGGAGGTCCCCGCGTGTGGACATGCTCACGTGGCCGGTTCGCTCAGGCACCTCCACGTGTCTGCACGCACACGTGCGCACTCATCCCTGGCACTTCGGGCCGATGGGGAGCGGGGACCCCTTCGGGGCCGCGTTCCATTTGCACATTTAATCCAGAAACTGTCAGCACGGAAGCCTGGAGGAGAACAAAATGTCAAGTGTGTGCTGAGAGGCGCAGCCTGCCCCCTTTCCTGGCGGGCGATGATCTGGTCAGTTTCCGAGCACGCCGAGCGAGAATAGGCTGTGCATTCAGAGCGGCCGGGCCGCCTGGGGGAAGGGCGGGGAGCTCTGCTCCGCTTTCAGCTTCTGGAGCTGTCCCGCCGCTTCTTCTCGGGCCGCTCTCCGCACCCGGCCGGGGCGGGGCGGGCTCGAGCGCCACCGGCCTCGGGTGCGGGGCCCGGGCTGGGGTCTGCACGTTACTCGTTTCTCAGTGTCACCCACCCCGTGAGGTCCCTGCACCCGGCATTTGCCAGAAAGCCTGGGCTGTACCGCCGTCCCCATGACCTCGCTATTTCCAGGGAGCTGGGGAGCCGGGCTCAGTCCCACTGTGGGATCCTCTGAACTTGCCCCGACTCATCCCCTGCTCACGTGGGGTCTCTGTCTTCATCTTGGGTTCAAGGTGACGTCCTTTTATTTATTTATTTATTATTTTAAAAAGATTTTATTTATTTATTTGTCAGAGAGAGAGAGAGAGCAAGTGAGCACAGGCAGACCGAGTGGCAGGCAGAGGCAGAGGGAGAAGCAGTCCCCCCGCCGAGCAAGGAGCCCGATGTGGGACTCGATCCCAGGACGCTGGGATCATGACCTGAGCCGAAGGCAGCTGCTTAACCAACTGAGCCACCCAGGCATCCCGGTGACATCCTTTTAAATGAGGACATCTGCTAGGCCACTCGGTAGCTCTGGGACATGGGGAAATGCCTCTCATTCTCGGGGCTCCTAAGAATCTAGCTTCTCCCTGGTGTTCAGAGGCCCCTGTCCTAAGATTCCATCACTGGTTCCTGGGGAGACGGACAGTGAGGTGCACCCCCTCTTGAGAAAGGGCAGCACGGGGGCAGCTGGCCTTCCTGGTCTGAGAGACGCTTGCTCCTGGACATGGCTCTTCAAGGCCCCAGACCTGGGGCCCCATCAGGGAGCCTAAAGGAGGTGGTTAGGGTCCAGGCCCCCGAGACTGCCCAGGGGCCCACACATGTTACTGACCTTCCCTGGGCCTCAGATCCCTCATGTGGGAAAGTTGAGTGATGCTGGTGGCTCTGACACCGGGGGCCGTGGGCGTTCTCAGTCCAGCGGGCCAAAGGCACGGCGGTGGAAGGCAGCGGACGTGGTGGACGGCGGCCTCCTTGTCCAGGCAGGTGTCCAGTGGCAGGGTAGTAGGGGTGCTGGGGAGGGGCGTGGGAAGGCCGTCTGTACCCAGCACAGGTGCCCCGGTCGCAAGGCAGCGACCCCACGGCCACGCAGGTTCCTGGACCGCCACGAGAGGCCTTGCCCGATTACCTCTGCGGCTCTCACCGCAGACCAGCCATAGCGAGGAGCGACAGGAGCGACAGGAACCGTATTTCACGTGCAAGGTTTGGAGAGTTTTGACCTGTGTAGGCACCCTGAGAGCGTCCGGGCAGCGGACCCCGCATCACCCCTGAAACATCCCCGTGACCGTGGGGTGAGCTGCCCCCACCCAGGAGCCACCCGCCGACGGGCGCTGATGCAAGTCCGCACAAACTGGCTTGTGTTTTCTAGAGTTTTCTAGCGCCGTCCTGCCTGGCTCCTTTCACCCGCCGTCATCCTTCTGAGGTGCGTCCCGGCGGTCGTGGGTGTGCCGGGAGCCCCTGCCTCGTCACTACTGGGTCGACTCATATTTCCTTTTTCTCGGGTGAAAGCCCGGGAAGAGGCTGGCCGCGCAGCGTGGTAGATGTTTAACTGTGGGGATGCGGGCAGTTCTCCTGCGCTCCTGCCGCTGCCACGGGCCCGGTACGCCTGGTGTGGCCGGTCTCTCGGTTTGACCCGTGTACGTGGGTCATGGTGTCTCATGTTCCAACCTCGATCCTCCAATGACGGATGGAGCCGGGGACCCTCTCGCACACTCCACAGTCCTTCCTGGAACTTGTGAGGGGAGGTAGCTTCTCTGATCTTCCATTGAAAATTCGAGTTGTCTTATTGTTAGATTGTAAAAAGCTCTTTACATATTGTAGATATGTGGATGTCTGTTCACAAATATTTCTCCCCTGTCTGCAGTTGCCCTTCTCATTCCTCCGTGTCTTTTAAAGACTAAGTGTTCTCCGTTTTCACAATGTCCAGTTTACTGCTTTTTTCTTTTTTTTGTGCTTTCCATGTCTAAGAAATCTTTCCCAAACACGTGATTGCTTAGATTTTCCTCTGGTAGTTTCCGTGCTTGCACTGAGGTCCGCGACTTAACATTTGTCAGCCATGTAAACTGTGGGTTGAGGTTCACAATTTGATACGTGAGTGTTCAGTCGTTCCAGTTCCACTTGTTGAAAAGAGTGTCCTTGACCCAGGGAACCAGGTGGACGTCTTTCGCAAAAGTCAGCTTATGAGAACATGGGACTGTTTTTGGACCATCTGTTGGGATGCCCTGACCGGCTCATCTGTCCATGCTTCGTTACAGTAGCTTTAAAGAAGGCTTGCAATGAGCTAAGATAACCTGCCAGCTTTGTTCCTCTCCTTCACGTTTCTCTGTGTGACCTACGCTCTTTGCAGGTCTGTATACATTTTAGAAGCTGCTGGTCAGCTTTTTACAAGAAGCTTGGTGGGATTTGGCTTGGGATGGCACCGAACCCTGAGACCAGCAGGGGAGGATTGATGTGCCCAGATCGAATCTTCTGGACCATAGGCATTGCACACATTTATCAAGACCCTTCATTTCCATCCAGATGTTTCGTAGTTTCCAGGACAAAAGTCCTGCGCATCTTTTGTCAGGCGCCTAAGTGTTTCCTTTGTTTTCTGCTGTGGCCCGTGGCATTTTTTTCCTGCGTTTGGTTTCTGGTTGTTTATTGCTGGTGTTCAGAACCATCATTTCGGTATCTTGTGTCTCGAGACTTTCCCAACTCAGTTCTTACTTCTAGCAGCTTTTTTTGGTGGATTCTGTGGATTTTTTTTTTTTTTTTGGAATTGATAATCCCATCTTCAAATAAAGGTCATTGCACCTCTTCCTTCCCAGTCTGGATGTCCCGCTCGTGCCTCTTGTCCGATTGCACTGGCCGCTGGTAAGTTACGTTGATGGGTCTTCAGACGCTGAATGAAGCTCGTGTTGCTAGATAAACCCTAATTCCTTCGTGTCATCTTACTCTTTCTATACACTTCCGGGTTTCTTCATTCATTAAAATTTTGCTAAGGATGTTTGCATCTCAGTTTATGAGGGATATTTTCTAGGTTTTCTGATAATGTTCTGGATTTGGTACCAGGATAACACTGTCAGGGTCAAGTGAGCTGAGCTGTGTTCTCTCTTCATACAGAGAAGAATCTCTGCAGAATCAGTCTTATCTCTTCCTTATGCACACGGTGGGATCCATCAGGAAAGCCGTCTGGGCCCGGGCTTCCCTTTGTCAGATGGCCATTCGCTAGATGTTAAATGTCCTTAATAAAATATTCAGGCTACCTGTTTCTTCCTGAGTGAGCTTTGGTATTCTGCATGCTTTTCTTTTTTTTTTTTTTAAAGATTTTATTTATCTATTTGACAGACAGAGATCACACGTAGGCAGAGAGACAGGTAGAGAGAGGAGGAAGCAGGCTCCCTGCTGAGCAGAGAGCCCGATGTGGGGCTTGATCCAAGGACCCCGGGATCATGACCTGAGCCGAAGGCAGAGGCTTTAACCTGCTGAGCCACCCAGGCGCCCCAGTATTTTGCACGCTTGAAGGACTTCGTGCACGTCATGCAAGGTATTAACATCTGTGGGACATGTAGTGATGTCTCCTTTCTCGCTCCCAATGTTGTTAATATGTGCTTTTTTTTTAATGATCAGTCTGGCTACGTGTTCAGTGATTTTATCGATCTCAAAGAACCAACTTTTGAATGGGGTTTAAGTGTTTCTTTTTTGTGATTTCATTGGTTTCTGTACGGATTGTTCTTTTTTTTTATGCTTAGCTAGTTTACTAGGCTGCCCTTTTTCTTGTCTGTTAAGACGGAAGCTGAGGACACTGGCTAGAGGTCCCTCTAATATGGGGACTTGGGGGTATGCCTTCCCCCTAAAGACTGCAGTTGTACCCCACAGATCTTGATGCATTACATTAGTTTCATGCCACTCGAAGTATCTTCTGATTTTCTTTTTGTTTTTTTCTTTGATGCCTGGATTATCTAAGAGTGGATTCCTTCCCAAACATTTGAGGATTTTCGAGATACTTTTCTGATACTGATGTCTACTTTAATTCATTGGTGGTCAGAGAAAATACTCAATATGGTTTGATTCTTTTTAAGTGCGTGAAGACTTGTTTGATGACCCAGCATATGGTTTGTGCTGGTGGACCTTGCACCAGGCACAGGGGAAATAGTGTGTATCCTGCTGTTGGGAGGACTGTCCCATCAACCTCAACAAGGTGGATGCGGTCAGCAGGAAGGGCCTGCTGCGTCCTCTCTGGCGTCCTGGCTGCTCGTTGTGCTGATGCCCGCGGGCTCCGAGACCTCCAGCTTCGATGGTGAGGCTCCGTGTGTGTTCTTCCAGGGCAGGTCACCCTTGCACAGTGCAGTGTGAGGCTCTGCTGTTGGTGTGTTGGTATTTAGGACCGTTATGTCCCCTGATGGATGGGCCCCCTTATCACTTCGAAGCCGCCTTCTTTATTCCCCGTCACGTTCTTTGCTCTGGAATCTACCTTGTGTGATACTAGCGTGGCCCCTCTGCTTTCTTTTCCTTAATGTTCCCCTAGTGTATCTTTTTCATTTATTTTGCTTTTAACCTATGTGTGTCTTCCCGTGTGAAGGGTGTGCGGGACCTTACTCAGTCCAGATGTTCTTCTCTGCATGGGTCAGAGTTCAGCTCATTTGCACTGATTAGCATGACGTGTATCCTTGGTCTCCGCTCCGTTGTGGTCTTTCAGAACCGGGTTGCATTTTGTCACAGTTGCTGTGTTCTCGTTTTTCCTGCAGGACATGCATGCCTTCTTCGGTCCGCAGAAACCCTCTGGTTTTCGGGAAGGCTCGCACTCCTGTTCTAACGGCTGCTTCTCACACCTGTCACCTTTCCCGGCCTTGTTTTCTCACGTTAACCCATCACAGTGCGGCGTGCTGACCCTCATCCACACCCTAGGAAGTCCACCAGCTCCCCAAACACGTGCGACACACGTCTTGTTTCAGACCTCAAAGCCTGGGCGGACCGCTGGGTGCCCAGCGGGGAGACTGTGAGGTGAAGTGGTTCCCGTCCTGAGTAGAGGGGTTGCGGGGGGCCTCGCCGAGCAGCGTGGCTCCAGGTGAAGGTGAAGGACTGAGTTATGCCTATATTTCCATCAGGAGCATTCCCAGCAGAGGGGACAGCGGGTGGGTCTGGCCCCAGCCTGGCTGGCCCTTCTTGTGCCTCAGCTGGATGGGGCGTCGGTCCCCTTCCTGTGCCCACTGAGGGAGCCTTTGCACCCTGCTACAGGGTGTCAGGGGCCTCGGAGCTTGTGGGGTCCCCATGTGTAACTGTGGGCTTCACGGGGACAAGAAGACCTGCTGGGACACGTGGACACGAGTGGGCAGGGTGTGTGCCAGGATGTCTCTTTAGCATTTGTTTTATAAAACTAGTAGACTCTTTTCCCCAGGGTTTTTAAGCTTACAGAAAAGTTGTGCAGAAAGTACAGAGGTCCAGGATTCCCACGCCCCACGCCGTGTCCCCCGCCACGGCCATCGCGCATTAGCACAGGGTGGTTTTCACAATCTGTGAACCGACGTCACTCTGTTCCTGAGCGCTCACGTGTGCATTTGACATTGGGGTCACTCTTCGTGCCCCTTTCTGTGGGTGTTGACCCACGTGGAAGGGCGTGTCCTGTCACACAGAGGAGTGTCACTGCCCCAAAGGCCCTCTGTGCCCCGTCCGTGCCTCCCTCCCCGCCCTGAGCCCCTGCAAGCCCCGGGTCCTCGGAAGCAGACCACGCCGGCCGTGGGGCTCAGCCCCCGGGTTGGGGTGCTCGGCACCCTTGCTGCTCCTGGCATCTCCACACACAGCGCACGGGCTCCCACCCAGTGTGCAAGCGTGCCCTGGGCTGGGCAGGCCAGGGCCATCTGACTCTGCCGTGGGCGTGTGAAGAAGTGGGGCCCTGGGCCCATGTCTCGGCCTCGTGGGCGGGTTGAGCCCTGACAGTCGGCAGCCTCGAGCCAGCCCGCTCTTCTCCTCTGTCTCCCATAAGCCTTGGCACTCCTTGGCCATGAACCGGGCTATGCTCTGAGCGTCTCCGGAGTGAGGGTACCGCCCCCACGACCTCCAGCGGACAGGTCTGGGTTTGGCTGTGTTGGGATAAGAGGTCAGACTCTCCAACCTGGGGCCACGGGGCTCGGTCCCGGGCAGCTGTGTGCCCCGGGCCCGTGTATGCCCTGTCACATCTGGGCATGGGTTTCTCTTCACCCCTTGTCCAGAGCGTCCTGGCTGCCTGCCTGGCCCTCTCCCGCAGGGTCCCTGCTGGCTCTGCTGGCCCCGCCCCCCAGACTTGGCCTCCCCGACTTCCCACCTGCACCACCGTGCGCCCCCCTCCCCGCCTTCAAGCTGCAGCTCTCTGCCTCGCTTCTCTGGGAGGCCCTCCGCCGCCCCGTCACCCTCACGTACTCGCCAGCAGTGGGGTCCCCGCGACGGTGAGCCTTTTCTGTCCCCAGCCTGGGGTCTCTGCAGGGTAAGAGCCCCCGATCCTGTGGCTGGCCTTCTCCTGTGTGGGGTACCCTGGTGGTCACCCTGCCGCCCCCACGTCGGGTCGCTCGAGGGATTAAGTGCAATGGTGTGGGCGGAAGACGGAAGAAGCCAACATACTTCGAAGGTCACAGAAAGCTCTGAACTCTGCAAATTCCCTGAGCAACGCTGAGTGTGCATGTGGGGTGGGGTGCAGTGGGGGGCTGGGGAGCCGCCTGGAGTGAGCAGGGCACCCGCGCCAGTGGGGCCGGGGCCGTACCTCCCAAGGTCAGAGTACCGGGATGGGGACCGAGCCAGCATGTGAGCCCGGGTCCCCCGAAGGTGATGGGATGTGGGCTGTGAGTCTGGGGCTGGTGGAGAGGGCTTTCTGAGTGGGGCACGGCTCACGAGCTGCTGCAGGGAGCCCAAAGGGCCCCACTCGGCAGCAGGGCGGGCTGTGGGTGGCCCTGGGCTCAGCCCAGGATGGGGTTGCAAATAGGGTTGGGGTCTCAGGTATGAGGTTTGGACAAAATCTGGTCGTGGGGCTTTGTGAGTGCCTCTTTCCCATGTCTCTTGTGCACCCAGCCCGGGCTGTGGACGTGAGCCCGACCGAGGGTGAGGTGCCCTTGGGAGTGTGAGATGGTGGAGGCAGGTGGTCACCAAGACGCGAGGGGAAGGCGTGCTGCACTCAGTCCCCAGGGAAGACACCGAGGAGGAGAGTGGGGGTGTGGGGACCCTGGGGGGAGGAGTGAGCAGGGCCAGCAGCCCAAGCCCCGGATGGCAGAAGCTTGGTGGGTCTGCTGAAGGCCAGGCGTCCACTCTGGGCAGCTGGGGAGCCAATCTCAGACTCGGGCTATTTAAAAAAAAAAATCTCCCGAAACCAACTCTTTGATTTATTGCATCTCTCCTTTTACTGGTGACCCGTCTTCGACACAAGGCTCGGTCTGCTTGTGTGTCTCAGGCGTGCTGCGTCCTTCGTCCTGTTTCTCACGGAGCGCCCACTTCCCAGCGGCGAACCCGCCTATCCATGAGTGTCCGGGTCAGTGGGTCGCGGCACACGGCTGTGGTCCCCCGGCCGTGGCCGCAGTCACCGTCTAGAACGTTCCCATCACCCCCGAAAGTGCCTTTGCACCCCTTGGCAGCTCACCGTCGCCCCCGCGCCCAGCACCTGGTAATCAGGGATGTTTCCTGTCCCCGCGGTCTTGCCTTTTCCAGGACGTCATCCGAAAGGCATCTCGCCGCACAGAGCCGTCGTGTCTGGCTCCTCTCAGACGCAGAGCACACTTGAGCCTCGTCCCTGCTCTGGCCTGTGCTCACTACGTGTTTCCTTTTCATTGGAAAGGATAAAACGTACCATGGTTTGTTTATCTGCTCACGGGCTGATGGACACTTGAGCTCTTTCCAGTTTTCGGCTGTTATGATTAAAGGCGTCCTGATTATTGCACGCGGGTTTGGAGGAGCCTGTGCCTCCGTTCCCCACGGGTAGACCCCTCGGCGCGCTCCACGCCCGCTGACCTCGCTAAGGGACCGTGGGCGCTTCCCGCAGAGTGCTCCGTGCCGCGTTCCCTCCATCCGCGCACCACCGTCCTGCTGTTCCGGGGGGTCCTCCGCACTCGAAACCGCCCGGACAGCCCCGTTGTAGCGGACCCCGTGTTTCCCATGGCATTTCCCCCAGGGACACCACGGACCTCAGCCACGCGCGCACACGGTCTGACCAAGGGCACGTCTGCCCGCCCGCCATGGTCATCGTGTCCTTTGTCTCACCCTGAGTCATAGGACTGGTTCCTGTAATCGAGGTGTGAGTCTGGACTCCAGGTCTGGACAGTCAGATATGCCGTTTTCTAATACCCCCCGCCCCAGCCCCTGATCTGTGGCTTCTCTTTCCTCCCAGCACTGTCTTTCCGAAGACCTGAAGTTTTTAATTTTGACCAAGTGCAATTTTCCAGGGCTTGTTTATTTTTTCTTTTCAAGGTTCATGTTTTTTGTATTCTAAGAAATATTTGCCTAATCCAAGGTCGCAAAGACTTTTCTTCTATATTTCTGTAGAAATTTTCTAGTTTCACATTCTGTGTTTATATCTGTGATTCATTTCAGGTTTAATTTTATGCGCAGTGACAGGTATTAAATCTTTCCTGCGTGTGGTTATCCGATCGCTCCTGCGCCGTTTTCTCATCGAATTACTTTGACACCTTTGAGGAAAGTCAGCTGACCGTGTGCGTGGGTCTGCTTCTGGACTTCTAATCTGTCCAGCCACTACCACGCTGTCTTGATTAATGTGACTTTTATAGCAAGCCTTGAAATCAGGCTGCGTTAATCCCTCAGTTTTGTTCATTTTCAGAAGTATGTTGGCAGTCCTCGCCCTCTGCATTTCCCCCCCAAAAGCCTGGAGGCCGTTTGTTAATTTCAACCAAAACAAAACCAAACAACAAAACCCCTGCCTGAATGTTGGTCCGCCCGGGGCGGACCGCACGCTTCAGTGGGGTGCGTGACTCCGGAACGTTTAGCTTTTCTGCTTTCTGAACACGGTGGGTCTCTGTGCCTCCTCGGATGCTTTGCACACGTGCACCCGTGTTGTACGGCTCCGAGGCCACCGATCTCTCACGTCACTTCTATGGCTCGTTACTTTCCGTGTTTCTGACACCGAAACGTGACGGCTCTCTCAATTTCGCTTTTGGACTGTTCGCTGCTGCATGTCGACCCTGTATCCTGTGGCTTTGCTAACCTTATTAGTTCTGGAAGCTTTTTGGGGGGGGTAGATTTTTTAGGATTTTCTATGGAGATGATCGTGTTGTCCCAAACAAAGTCAGTTTTGTGGGTTTTTTTTTTTTTCCCCTTTTCAGTCTCCATGCTGTTTTCCCCTTGTTCTTGCCCGATGCTCGGGCTCCCACCACGACATTTAGTCCCAAGGAGAGAGCAGCCCCTCCTCGGGTGCCTGGTCCCGGGGGCACGTCTGGCGTCCCACGGAGAAGCGAGATGCGAGCTGTGGTTGACAGGCGCCCCGCCGCCGCCGGGGATGCTCCCTCCGTCCGTCTGTGGCCAGAAGAGTGGCTCTCGGGCCTGGCTGCTGCGTTTCATGCGACGCTTTTTCTGTGTAATTGAGAGCGCTGCCTGCCTGCCTTCTTTCTGCTCCGCGGGGACGGTGAGCGCCCCTGAGTGATTTTCAGAGCGCACCGACCCCGGGTTCTTAAGAGAAAGCCCACTCGGTCATGAGGCATTTCTAAAACACATATTGCTTCATTGGATTTGCTCAAATGCAGGGTCGAGTTTTCGCGTCTGTGTTCACGAGGGACATCGTCTGCGGCTGCTTTGCCCGTAGCGTCTGCCCTCGGTGCTGGGCGGCCGGCGGGAAGCGTCCCTGCCTCGTGGTTCGCACGACTCAGGACGTAGCTGCTGTTTGCTTCAGTGTCTCAGAAGTCGCAAAGCCGTCGGGCCTGGGGCTCTCTTTGGGGGGAAGTTTTCGGTTAGAAATGGTTTCTTTCGCAAGTTTAGGGCCATTCCGTTTGTTTCTTCCCGAGTCACTTGGGGTAGCTGGTGTTTCTGGGTCCGTCTCCGAGGAGCGGGAGCCTCCACCCATCTCATGGCCCATGTCCGTCCCCTCTGTGGGATCGTGGGCACTTGGGGCCGTCCGAACACGGGGACCTTCCTCGGCGCCCTGACAGGGGGCACGGGTTGGTGGCTGGTGCCCCAGAGTGGTTCCCAGCCCCCTCCCAAGCCCCTTGCTGCTGGCCGTCCAGCTGGGCAGCCCCTGCGGCCACGCTGGTGACAGGTCACGGTGGGGGGCGGCCGGGGCTGGGGCGAAGATCGGACCTCTGTTTCCTTCCAGCCTCGGGAAGGCCACCCCTTCTCAGAGGAATGAAATTCAAGTCAACGACCCTTGGAGCCCACGGCCCGTCTGCTTTTGTCTTACGCTTTTACTCTGTAAACTGCAGCCCTAAAACAACACACATCCTTCTGAAGCTGTTCACATATTAGCTCTTAAAACAGCAAAATCCGTGCACAATTTCCTCCCAATCCCTTAAAACATTCCTGAAAGGGGGAAAAAAAAACTGTTTAAATTCCCCGCCTGTCATTACAACCTCTGGACGTGCGGAGCCGGCGGGGGTGGCCAGCCGCCGGGCCGCGGAGGAGCGGGGCCACCGCGCGCCCCGCAGAGACCCCAGACAGACGCGGGCCTGCCCGCCCTCGCCCAGGGTGGCAGCCCCCCGCCCGCGGGTCCCCGGGGCCCCTCCGCCTCGGCTAAAGTAAACACCATTCAAACCAAAGCAGAGCCTTTCAGCACTTCAACTAGATAATTAGAAAGGGTTTTCATCCCCGAGTCTCTCTCGGTTTGGTAAACTTCTCGTCCTGGGTAAATTCTTAAATAAGACATTTTTAGAAGCTCGGACGCTCAGCAAATAAACCTAGCCCCCCCCCGCCGCCCTCGCTCCCCCGTCCCCACTGGCTAAGGTGGCCATCACAGGGGTGGGGCTTCTCTGGGGTTAACGGCCTCAGCAGTGAGGTTCCGGGGCTGAAAATAAACCCCCTTTAGCCGGCCCGTAGACGGAAATAGCCCCGTCTGGGGAAGACAGGAGATTTGCTTTAAATACGTGTAAAGCTGGCGGGCGGGCGGCTAACGGTGTCTGCAGCCGGGCTCAGGCGGCCTCTGGGCCTCCTGCTCCCCCACCACAAATTGCAGGGTGGCCCTCCCAGCTGCTCCTGCATGCGCGAGGCCCCAAGTGTGATTCACAGAGCCCTGAGCCCCAAGGCCATGTGGTGGGGCTCGGGGGTGGGGGGGTGGTTCGGGACCTGCTTTCCGGAAAACCCCACCTGCCTCTTTGACTGTTCGGACTGGACACTACCACCCCCCACGCACCCACGGCCAGCTTCTTCTGCCCCCGGGCCTTTGCTTTTGCTAATTGTCAGCCTGGGATGCCCCCTCCAGCATTTTGGGTTCTTTCTTCAGAGCCGAGATGTTTTCCATGCCACGGGGAAGGCGTAGGCCGGTGTTCACCTATGCAGAGAAGGACACCGTCTCACCAACGCCTGCAGGACCCCTCCCCAGGAGGAGAAGGCTTTGGGGCTGTGACCCGGACACCCACGGGGACCTTGATCCAGGTGACCTCGGTGATAACCTGGAGCCCCCAGGGTGCCTGTGCTGTCCTACTCAGGCCAGAAGTGTGCAATCAAGGTGTTGGCAGGGGGATGACTTCTGAGGCTGGGAGGGGAGGTCTGTCCCAGCTTCTGGAGATTGCTGGCCATCTGCGAGGTTCCTTGGCTCACGGACGCATCACCCCGTCTCTGCTCCATCCTTGCATGGCTTTTTCTCCGCATGTGCCCATCTCCCTCTCTTTGTTAGGACGCCGGGCTTACTGGATCAAGGCTCACCCTAGTGACCTGGTCTTAGCGAATTACATCTGCAAAGACCCTATTTCTAAATAAGGGCCCATTCGCCAGTGCTTGGCCCCAGGACTTTAGCACATGAGACTTGGGGGGGACACTGGGGGTCATTCTGACTTCTTCTGTTCTGGTATGAAAGGCACATGGCCCTCGGGGGCTGTTGTCACCCATGGTGCCAGTGGCTCCCGGCCTGTACCCTGCATTTGATGCTGTGCTCACAGCCAGGGACTTGATCAGAGGAAGGGAGACAAGAGAGGTCCCTGTGCTCAGGAATTCTTGAAGGTGCTGCAGGGTTTCATGAAGTCTATGGAAGTGATGTTGGAGAGCCATTGGTGGGGGTGAGGGGACGGACAGGCAGGAGTTGCAGTCACACAGAGTCCGGCAAAGCCACCATAGGGGAAACTATGGTGGGAGCTCTTCCGATCGGAGCAGGGGTGGTTACAGGTTTCAGGAACCGAGAGCACTGAGTGACGGACAGATGGGCACGGTTCAGTGAAGCGTCCACACTCAGGAACGAGGAGAGAAAGGGTAATACGTTGACCACCTCTCCATCTCAAGGAAAACGAAAGAAACAACAACATAAAATAGCAAAATAGTGGGGTAGGAAGAACCACACCGGATGTTCCAGTTTTACACTAAACGTAAATGGCCCGAATACCTCTATCAAAGCAGAGGACTGTGACAAAGGTCTTTGTCTTTATTTTTAACAAACACATTGTTGAGAGGAGTTCAGTAAAGCAAGCTGGTAACGGACAGTTGAAAAACAAAGGAACGGCCAAATAACCCCGGGCCGGTACACACAAAAGCAGGGTGAGCAGTGCCCGCGTCCCCGTCGAGACAGGCCTCCCAGGGCACCACTTCTGGAGGAGACGCATTTGTGAACTCTGGTGTGGTAGACAGCGGAAAAAACTGGTAAAATGGAAGCTACTGGAAACGCAGGGCCACACAGTTTTAGTGTGATCACTGCGGGAGACCTTAATGCGCCTCTCAGAACAGGACAGTTCTGGGGGACACAAAACGAGCGAGGGTGTGGACAGCTCGTGTTGTGGTGGGTTCTAATGGTAACCTGAAACAGTGGTCCCTGTTACCTACAGCCGTGGAACAAGCCCGCACAAGCCCCGTGCCTCCCCACGCCTGTCCCGAGGAGCTCCCTGATCCATGGTGTGGGCAGGGCTCTGTGGGGGCAGCCCCTCCCTGCCCTGCCTGGCTCCGTCCGGCTTCCTTCCAGCCGGGTTTCCAGGATGGGAGGTGCGCAGGCCTGGAGAGTGGGCGGGATCATTCCGCCACCTTCTTGTGGTGCATGGAGCCCAGACAGCAGGGGGAGCGGCGAAGAAGCTCGGGACCACGTTTTAGAGCTGGCATTGTAACTGTGGGTCCTGATAACGGAGAGGTTCTCTTTCCTTATGCCCATGGAACACCAGCAGAACCAATCCTTCTGCTTGGCTGGGAAGAAACACCTCACAGGTTTTGAAAGGTTAAGACGCAGTTGGCTGTGACCAAAACCCAGGACGATTAGAAATAAACAGCTGTGAGTTTACCACACAGGCCCTGCAGTTTGGGAATTAAGCATTGCTCCTCTCGGTCACCGTCAGGACCAAGAGGAGATGGATGTGAGCGAGGCTGACACGTAGGGTCATGGCAGATCGATCCCCCTGTGTGGTAGGAAGCGTGTTCCAGGCCTGACCCCCAGCACCGACTGTGGACACCCGCATTCTTCATACCATTGCCCACTCTTACTAGTGGCTTTTTTGGTTGGCAATCTTGTGTCTGCATGCGGCTTGAAATTCACTTATTAAAAGCTGGGTCCCAGCACCAGGGCACCTCGCTGAACTACCTGAAGCCTGTGTGACTGGAGTTGGCCTCAATAGGGTACCTGCGGTCCCTGGGCAGGGACAGTGACCGGAGGGCAGCCTTCCCTCAGAGGCCAAGCTGGGCATTTTGCGATCCAAGGATGATGGGTCTGAGGCTGTTAGGGCCGTGGGTGGGTGGGCCCAAGTGTCTGGTCTTGGTCTTCCCCTCCCTGCCCCCCACCGAATACACACATTGCTGTGGGGCTTGCTCCCCTCTGTGGTGCCACAGGCAACGCATGTCCCTGTGGACCTACGGACAGAGGAGGAGGAAGCTGGAGGCCCCCAGGAGCTGGGGGGCTCCTGTGGACAAACCAGCCCAAGCTTCGGCTGCAGGGACCACTGGCTTGAAACCTGTCCTTGACTCCTCATGCTGTCCCCTAGGCCATCAGGCCTCCAGTGGAGGCTCCCCAGGCCAGGAGAAGGTGCCGTGTCTGCGAGGCGGGACACCCGCCGCCCACCCCCATCGGTCCCTGAGCCCAGGGGGTGAGACCGGGGTTAGGGGTGCAAGGGCAGCCCAGGGGCCTGACCCCAGCCAGGGGGCTGAGGAGAGGGTCCTCGGGGCCTCACTGCACCCACGCACATGAGGGAGGCCACCAGCCCGACAGCAATCCGCTCAGGCAATGGCTGGGGTGGGGGACAGTGTCGCAGCCCCTCACCAGGCCAGGGGGCTGGACAGCAGCTGTCGCCCCCTTGCAGGGCCCAGTTACTGGGTAGATGGGAGCGTCCGTCCCCACGGTGACAGGACAAGTCTCCCGGCCTCTCCTGCTTGGCCTGCAGAGCAGCCACCCCAGACAGCTGGCAGGTGGGGCTGGTTCTCGGGGGAAAGTGGCCCCACGCCTCCTGAGGCACCCCAAACCCGTGACGACCTCCCACGGGTGAGGAGGCTCCCACGGTGGCTGGCCGGTCCAGGCTTTCCAGCCCCAGGCAGGGGCTTCTACCTCCTCACGGGGCCCTCTTGGGAATTTGGGGTGGCTGGCCCACTGGGGAGAGGCTGCAGGGGGCCCCAAAGCACCAATGACTTTGGGCAGGTGGGCCCCAGACCTCTGTGGGTTTGGGGGTCCATGCGGCACCCACAGGGGCATAGTGCCTGACCTGGGGGCACCGTGGGTCCACCTGGGTTCCTCGGCCCCTAGACTGTGGCACCCATCCAGGGTGAGGGGACGCTGGGGAAGAAGCAGGCATGGGCCACCGCCCAGAGTTTGCCATGTGGCCTTTCGAGTGTGGAAGGCTGCCATGCTTGGGCTTGGTGCTGAGCCGTGCTTGCAAAGTGAGGGCAGACTCTGTCCTTGGGGAGATGACCATTGGTGGGGGGAGGGGGGGTGGTTCCCACAGCCGGGATCCATCCTACTGCTCTGTCAGGAGCCTGGGCAGGCCAGGGAGACACAGGTCAGGTCTGGATGGACATGTTGACGGCTTGGGATGCCTCATACAGGGTAGGGGGACGGGTCAGGAGGGGCATCTGGGCCGTGGGCAGCCTGGGGGTCCTGAGACAGGTCTGGGGAGGCCTTGGATGTGCCAGACCCTGACCAGGTGGGGCTTTTCTCCTCCCCATGCTGCACCCTGCTCCCCACCTGCCCCTGGGAGGACTCTCCTATCTTGAGCCCTTTCAACACCACTGTGTCCTATAGGTCCTTCTGTGGGATTTCCACAGACCCAAGGGGCTCTTCTTGTCTCAGACCCCCGCTGCCCCAGGAGGTGGGCACCCCCAGGACCCTCGTTTTGTTGATGAGGACGCTCAGATGATGGAAGAGTTGAATGGCCCACTGGTGTCCCCACCCTGGGGGTTCGGTGATGCTGGGTCTTGCTGTCCTGGGGGGCAGTGGGGGCATTCGGGGGCCTGCCCCGCTGTCCCAGCCCAGAGCTCCCCTAGGGCATCAGGGTCCCCTTCCCTGTCCTCCCGGTGGCTGACTTGGGGCCTGGCCCACAGGCCCTGTTAGGGCCGCTTCGGAGAGCCAGGACCTCGGGCAGGAAGCAGAGGGGTCTAGGGCCAAGGTTGTGGGGCTACACATTTGGGGGTCTGTGGGGCAGGAGTGGTCCCCACAGTGGGGGGAGGGGGAGTTGACCAGGAGAGGCAGGTGGGGTACGTTCCCCAGCCCAGCATGGGCCTCCTCCTCTGGGGGGCTGCGCCGTGGTGCCTGTGCCGTGGTGCCTGTCCCAAGGTGGGGTCACTTGGGGTGGGGCTGGTGTCCCACGGGGTGGGCAGCAAGTGTGCATGGAGGGCCCCAGCTGTGCTCCGCACACGTCACCGGGAGGCCCAGGAGCCCTCAGCACGGGCATGCGGCTGGGAGCAGCTGGCCACAGGCTGTCTGCGAACAAAGGGTGCTCTGAGCGGTCCGTAGACCTGCTTCGTGCTCTCGGGCCAGCTGGGAACGCTGAGACCAGCTCCCCCTGTGGCTTATCTGCTCCCACGTGGAGGTACAACAGCTGGGCCGGCCCCAAAGCCTGCTGTCCAGGCTCTGGGCTGGAGGGACCGCACCCTGCACCCCCCGCCCCGTGGGGCTGCCTCCTGGCCCCAGGCTGGCCCCCGGGTTTCCCAGGCTTGTAGGGGGAAGGAGGGGAAGGCCCTCACGCTGGTCACCCATGCCTCTCCCAGTCTCTGCTCCCCCTTCTCTGCCCGGCGATGTCCCATCTGCCCTGGAAAGTCTGGGCATCCTTCTCCCCGAGGAGGCGTCTGGGGGGACCGGGAGTGCCTGCAAAGCCGTCCCCAGGGTGCGTCCCCAAGCCGGCCAGAGCCAGGAAGGCGGCGGTGCTCTTGTCCTTGGCCCCAATTTCTGCTCTCTCCTCCCCCACCGACAACCTGCAGGGCCCTCTGGCCTGCAGTCCCCAGCACTTAACCCTTAGGGGCTGGCCGCCTGCCTCTCCTGAAAATTTTTCATGTAAAGATAACGGAGTAGTAACATCACAGAACCCGGGGGCCGGCGAGAGGAAGGGTCAGGGAGGCGGCCTTTACTGTTTAGCCAAAGAGAAAATATTTTCCCTGCCCGAAGTCGGTCTGTAGGCTCAGCTCATCTGAGCGGTGTAACCTTCAGGCCGCCCTGCTGCCTGTCACACGTGAGCATCTCGTGGCCAGGACGTTCCCGGGGCGTCCGCAGCCCGCGATGCCGGCAGCGCCGGGCCTCAGAGCACACGGGCTTCGGACCATCTTCCCGCCGAGGATTCGCAGGCTGATAAGGAAGGCGTAGATAAGGTGACCAGTGGCCTCCATCCCCCTCCCGGCACCGCGGTCCCCGCTTACGAAATGCTTGAGTCATCGCCAACCTTTCCCCCGTGTGCGCTGGCAGGGGAGACCAGATAAGCACCTGCTTTTCGGAACCTTTATCTCCCCTCCCGGGATTGGCAGATCTGCTGTCATAACCCCGTCGCCCCCAGACCCCGAGGGCAGGTGCAGGCCGGTGTGTGGGCCACGTGCACCTCCTGTGACTGGGGCTCTTCTCCCTCAGTCAACTTGGACCTGGTATTTGTCAGCCAGATGGCGGGGTTTCGGGTCCGGGCCTCTCGGTGCCGAGCCGGGGGTGGGCGCGCCTGGGCTATGGCACGTCCGCGCCGGCTCGGGGCCCTCGGGGAGCGCCACGCACACCCGGGCCACACTGCGGTGAAACTGGGCAGGGGGCAGCGGGGAGACCCCCCTCAGTCACGGCACCGCCCCGAGCTGGCCCTCTGTGCCTCCCTTCCCCTGCGGTCCCTGCGGGAGGGGGCCCCGCGAGGGCCCGGGCGCCGGGCACTCCCCTCACCCGGAGCGAGCGGCGTCGGTGAAGACGGGGACACGTGCCCTACGGCCGCACCGAACCACGTCTGGGTGCCCAGCTCCGGGCACTGCACACATCCGTGCTGTGTGGCCGTCCCACCGCCCGTCTCCGGGCCTCTTCATCTTCCCAAACAGAAACTCTATCCCCATGAGATACTGACCCCCCAGCCCCGGGGCTCACGGCGCTGCTTTCTTGTTTAAAAAAAGCAATGTGTCCTTTCTGCTCCCCTCCCCAGTCCGCGCTGTGGCCAACGGCAGGCGCCAGCTCCTGTGCTCTCCCCTCGTCCTCACGCACCCCTTCTTTCTCCTCTCACCCCCCGGGGACAGGAGGGCGGCGTGCAGGGTGGCCATGGTCAGTGTTACCATTGTGAAGGCGGGGGGGCGCGTGTACTTGTGGAATTAGTGCCTTTGTTTCTTTTGGGGAAACACCCGGCAGTGCCGCGGCTGGGTCGTCGGGCTGGGTCGACTCTCTGCGGACCCTCCGTCCCGTCCTGCAGAGCGGCTGCCCCAGCTGCCGCTGCCCCCAACAGAGCGGAAGGGGTCCCCTTCCCCGCGCCCTCACCAGCACCTGTCTCCGGTGTGTTTTTGACGTGAGCCGCTCCGGCCGGTGCGAGGTGGCGTCTCCTCGTGATTTTGATCTGGGTTTCCCTGTTCCCGGGCCAGCTGGAGCCTCTTCTCACGTGTCTGTCGATCCCTCCTATGTCTTCTCTAGAGAAATGTCTATCGGATCCTATACCTGTTTTTTAATTGGGCTCTTGCCTAGGAACTGTGTGCTTAAAAGTCTAAATCATACCCACGACGCCACCACGGATCAGCCCTTCCACCTGCCGCCAGGGAGACCCACGGGAGGGCCCGGGATCAGCCTGGATTGAGGCCCCTGGGACGACACTTGAGTGGGGGCTGCTCGGCCCCTTGGGGCCCTGTAGGTGCTTCCGTCTGCACCTGTCTCCGCACCCACCGTGGCTCACGGGCCCTGCAGCGGGGGGCGGTTTGGTCTGTCTGTATGACGGTATCTGGGGCAGGAGGGGTCCCTTTGTCCCTCTGGTTGGACTGTGGTCTCGGCGGGATCCCGGTCGCAGGCACAGCCTCTCTCCTCGTGTCCGCGGGGCAGAGCTCAGGGCCGTGCTCCACCAACAGCCCAGCCTCCTGGCCTGCATCCTTGACCCGGGTGCATTCCCAGGGTCAGGCGGGCCCAGGCGGAGCTGGCCGAGGGCGCCTCCGGGCTGGCTGTCTTTGGAGGGGGAGCCAGGCGGCTTGCACGGGGCTGGTGGATGGGGCTTCCGGGGGGTGGGGGCGGGTTGAGCTGGACTGAGAAGGGTGTAAGGACCCAGAGAGGGGCTATGTGTGTGGGGGTGGGGCACAGAGCACTGGGGGGCTGGGGTCGGGACAGCATCTGGGGTATGGGGCTGCCTTGGGGCGATGGGAGGCTCTCAGGGTGGGCTGGGGTGAGGCCCTGGGAATGTAGGGACACTACGGACAGCGGAGCACAGCGTTCAGGGGAGGTAACAGCTGTTGGCAGGCTCTGCAGGGAGCCTGAGGCCCCTTTCATCCACCTTTGGGCTTGCTTAGGGCTTGGTATGTGAAGACAGATGGCCCTTGGGCCTGTTCCTGCCAGAGTGGACAAAACTGAGAGGGTGGCGGGTGGGGGTGGGGGTCACCCCTCCTTGGTCTGGGCCCTGAGTCTGGAAGCTGGTCTCCCTCAGGCTGGAACCAGGAAGAAGGGGCCCTGCCCTTCCGTGAGCCTGCTGTGCACGGGGGGTCCCTGAAGCAGGGGTGGCACCAGGGATGACGGGGTCAGCCCTTCTGCAGGACCCATACCTCCCCCCACCCCCAAGTCTCCGCAAGTGGACGGTCAGTCGCGGCCACACCCCCCATGCAGCCTCCAGCCTGAGGCAGCCAGGGCACCTCCCATGACATCATCCCAGGGCCCTGCTGGCCCAGAGCTGTGGGCTAGCCCGGCCAGCCCTCCCAAGCCCAGGTCAGTGGACAGGCGGCTCTGAGAGCGAGCACAGGGCCAGGCTGCCCAGGAAACCTGTTTCTGGGAGTGCTTGAGCCACAGGGAGCTCCCGGAGGGCCCAGCCAGCAGTGTCTGGGTCTGAGGCCGTGGCTGAGGCCTTGACCCTGTGTGGCACCCTACCCAGAGTCCGAGGCTGCCCATGGTAGAGGTCATTTGGTCTCTGAGCAAACGTCCATCCTCGCCGTCTCATGCCTCTGGACAGTAAAGGGCTCCTTCCCGTCCTTCCCAGCGCTCCAGCGTCCGTGAACTGGGCCCTGCCTGGGTCTGGGCCTGGCTCGGACTCCGTGAGTGCCCCGTGCAGCCAGCCTGCAGCCCGCCGGGCCTCGTGCTGCTTTCCAGCCTCAGACAGGATTTGAGGATTAGAATGGTTTCAAGTTATTCCTACACCTGAGCCCTCCAGAGGGGAACCCATGTTCTCAGACGGCCGGCCCTGGGAGGCCAGGGGTAGCTCTGAGCAGCGGGCCGGTTCTCCCAACATATGAGAGCAAGACAATTTGGGAAGTGGGGGAGACACAGCCACCCCAATAGTTATTTATTTAAAGGTTTTGTTGTTGTTGTTGTTTTTAATAAGACGTTTTTAGTGCTTTAAATCTCTTTAGGCCACAACGGGGGAGGGCGCTTAAGTAACAAGCAAATGAGACAAAAACCACCGAGCGACGAGCCCGGGTGGTGAGTGTGGAGCTGGGACGGAGGCACCAAGGGCGGCTCCTCTGGGGACCACCTGGCGGCCACGGGGGCCCAGGACAGGGCAGGCAGCCAGACGCCTGACCGCTCTCTCCGTTCCCCGCGAGCTCCTCACTGACCACGGGCTCATCCCACCTCCCGGGACCCGGCAGGGCCAGGTTCTCGGGGAGCATGTTCACGAGACGGAGCCCTGCGCACGGGCCGCGCTCCGCCTGCTCACCGGTCTGTCTGCCCCTTGCGGTCGTTCACTCAGGAGATCCGCGTGGGGCTGGGGCTGGGGGGTGCGCGTGGCCCCGGCCCTGGTGGGCTCAGCCAGCCTCCAGCCCAGGCTGCGGCCCCCCGAGCCAAGGGCGGGGTAGGACCCGACGCCGGCCCGAGAGGTCATGGAGCCTGCAGGTTCTCGCCCCCCCTGCCTGGCTTGCAGCCCTCCTGCAGGGTTCCACGTTCCGGACGGAGAACTTCTGTGCAAAAGGGAGGAGGTCACCTTTCCTGCCCTTCCTCCCGTTCCCTGCCGAGCTGACCCCCCACCCCGGCTGGCCGGCAGAAGCATCCCAGTCAATGATGCTGGGGAGCCAGAGGGCCCTGTCCAGCCTCCCCCTCGTGGCAGGGAGGGCAGTGGTGGGGCCTGGGAGCAGGGGCCTCCTGCCAGGGCCAGACCCCAGGGGCAGGATGGGGCAGGGGGCCGTCCGGAGGCCAGCTCGGCTGGTCTCTTTCCCTCGGCAGCGCCCCCGGATGGCCCTGCTAGGCAGGTGTCAGCACCGCTTCCGTCTGGAAGGCCGAGTGATGGTCCCTTGTGTGGACAGACCCCATTTTGTTTGGCTCTTCAGGGTTCCTTGAGATGCCACATGAATTTAGAGTAAGTTTTTCTATTTCTCTAAAACACACAAGCAAACAAAACAAGCCGTGGGGGCTTGGGGAGCGACGGTGTTGCATCTGTAGATAATTCGGGGGGCGTTGGCCTCTCTGCCTCGTGCACTAGTGTGTCTCCTTCCGTTCCTTGTCCCAGTATGTCCCCGTTTTCACTCTGCAGGTCTTTGGCCTCCTTGGTTAACCCACGACTGTATTGTTCTTCTCGACGCTGCTGTAAGCGGCTGCGTTTCTGTCTTTTCTCGGGAAGGTGGTTCGTTGGCAGCGGAGAGAGAACGATGGTTCGTGCGGGAATCCATGGAGTTTCCTACACGTAAGGTCATATCCCCTGTGAACAGAGGTCGTCTTACTTCTCCTTTCCAACCTGGACACCGTTTCTTTCCTTTCTCGTCTCCTTGCTCCGACGGGATCACAGAGCCTGGTGTCGCACGCGCGGGCGGCGGGGGTGTTCTGCCTCACTCCTGACCGCAGAGGGGTAGTTCTGTCATCAGCGGTGAGCTGCTTACTGTGGAGTTTCCAGATGTGGCGTGTGCTAGGGGCCGGTGGTCTCCTTGTCGCCCTGACTTGTTTCCTGCTTGCAGCACAAAGTGCTGTGGCATTTCCTCACACTTTTTCATGTCAATGGATGTCATGCGTTTCTTTTCCTTCTTTCTGTGAACACGATGTGTTCTAGGGATCGATTTTCTTATGCCGAACCATCCTTGCATTCCAGACGTGAATCCCACATGGCCGTAGCGTGGATCTCTCCAACACGCTCCAGAAGCATCTCGGATCCTGCGCTGGGCCCCTCTGCTCCTCGGGGCTTCCTCTGGCTTTGCTGTCAGGGGCTGCCGGCCTCATGGGATGGGTTAGGAAGTGCTCCCTCTTCCTTTTTTCAGAGAAATTTGAGGAAGACTGTGATGAGTTCTCCTCTGAACATTTGCTAGAAATCACCAGCGGAGCTTCAGGTCCCCTCTGTTGACCGACAATGGCTTCTCTTTGATGGGAGAGCGAGATCCCTGGTCCAGTCTCCTCACTAGCTATGGACCTAGTAAGGGTTCCTAGGTCCTTCTGAGAAACCTCGGTAGGGTTGTGTCTCTTGGAACCTGTTCACTTGGTCTGGGCTGTCTGATTCCCTTTGGACTTGGTTCTTATACCGTGTCTTCATTTGTCCACTCACCCCCCCAGCAGTCCCCCCAGCAGTCCCTGTGTCCATGGCCCATCCATCCTCCATGGCCTGGACATGAGCCCTCGGCACTCTGGCTTCCACTCCTCGGGTTGGCCTGGCTGCAGACTGGATTGGGGAACCGCTGTGCCCCAAGCCCTGACTGTGGTCAGCACTGCTGAGGGGCACTGGTCCACAGCAGACCTGGGACCCGCCCTTCCTTGGAGGGGACAGCCAGAGATGGCCTCTGAGACCCCTCCCCTCCGCCTCCGGGTGCCCACCCCCACCCAACCACCCTGGGAGCTCTTGCGTCTCGGCCCCAGGGAAGGCGGCCAAGCACCCCTGGATGGGGCGTCCTGGGTGGTGTGGGGGCTCTGAAGCAAAACAGGGACCACTCCACGAGGACGGGTGTCCCCAGCACCCAAATCAAGATGTATGGCTTGAGCTCTGGGGACTCTGTGGTTCATGTGAGTGCTGGCCGGAGAATGTGGGCCCCAGGACACCATGTTTCTCATGTCCCTGGGGGACGTCCTTGGTGTGGACATCCCCTGGGGCATGCTTGGGCCCTGGTCGGAAGAGCAAGTGGGTGTCTGCTGCTGGCGGACCTGGCCTCGGGCCGCCGGCCTGTCCAGGTGGGCCCCGCGGTTGGCGCCCCCCACCCCCGGCAGACCAGGGCCCGGGCCGCTGCTCTCGGGCGTCTCTCATGGAGGCCCCGGCTCACTCCCCTCTGCCCCGCAGGAGATTGTCCTGGTGGTGTTCTTTGGGACGGAGTATGTGGTCCGCCTCTGGTCAGCAGGCTGCCGCAGCAAGTACGTTGGCATCTGGGGAAGGCTGCGCTTTGCCCGGAAGCCCATCTCCATCATCGGTGAGTCCTGCCTGCCCCCGGGGAGCTTCGCCCCCAGCTTCCTGGCCCCGGGTTGGGCACCCTCCCCAGGAAGGGGGATCCGGCAGGGCGGGTTCATCGTGAGCGCCAGCAGACAGATTCCCCCTGAGGCTACGGGGGGACCCTTGAGCCTGGCTGCTTAGGAGGCAGCCTCAGCCGCCACTCACGGGGCCGGCGTGGTCACACTGGGCACGGCGTTGCGGGGGGATCTGTCGCCCCAGCGGCCTGGGAGGTGGGCCTGGGTGTGCCTGCGACAGAGAGCCGGTCTCCCTGTCCGAGGGGCCATGTCCTCCTGACTGCGAGGCTCCTTCTCCTGAGCCGGTGCCTGGCTGGGTGACATGCCATCCCTCCCCAGACCTCATCGTGGTCCTGGCCTCCATGGTGGTCCTCTGCGTGGGCTCCAAAGGGCAGGTGTTTGCTACCTCGGCCATCAGGTACAGTGAGCCGCAGGCTGTCCCGGCTGGGCTCTGAGAACCGCAGGCAGCGTGCTGGGGGAGGGGGCGCAGGCTCCAACCCCACACGGACTTAGGTTTCCCCGGGTTGGAGGCCCAGCATGAGCCCTTCTAGGACTTGCGCTGGGACCTAATCTTCTGGGGACCTCAGTCTGCTCATCTGTCAACTGGGGTGATCCCAGGGCCTCCCCCGGGAGCAGAGGAGTTTGGAGACCTGAGGGTTGGGTGGGGCCCCCCACCCCGTGTTTGAGGGGGCAGCCCCCGGGCTGGGGCTGGGGGGAGGGGCTGAGCGGGTGAGTCGGGCACAGGGCACAGCAACGTCTCCCCCACAGGGGCATCCGCTTCCTCCAGATCCTGCGGATGCTGCACGTGGACCGTCAGGGTGGCACCTGGAGGCTGCTGGGCTCTGTGGTCTTCATCCACCGCCAGGTGGGTGGGCTGGGTAGGGTGCAGGGGCCCCAACGGCGGGAGGGGCAGTGCACAGACGAGGTAGCCGCGCCCTCTCGGCCAAGGGCAAGAAGCCGGGGGCAGAGTGCGGGATGGGAAAAGGGGCTCAGAGAGCTCAGCACCGCGGACGGGAGCCATCCTGCGAAGGCGAGGCACGATCGGAGCCTGTGCAAGCCGGCCTGTCCCTCTGGGCAATGGCCGTGGCCCAACACGGCCACGGAGGCGAGGCCATGCGTGGGGTCCGGAAGTCAGTGCGGGCAGGGAACCACGCGGGAACCCACGGGGATCTGTCGGGAGAGCCCGGAGCTTGCCCAGGGCTGGCCCCTGGCCTGCGGTGTCTGTCCGGGGGTCACGGAGGCCTCCCCTGACGGGCCCTCTGCCTGCCCCGCCCTAGGAGCTCATCACCACCTTGTACATCGGCTTCCTGGGCCTCATCTTCTCCTCGTACTTCGTGTATCTGGCCGAGAAGGACGCCGTGAACGATTCTGGCCGAGTGGAATTTGGCAGCTACGCGGACGCCCTGTGGTGGGGGGTGGTGAGTGGGGGCGCGCCCCGGGCTGCGGCGGGGCCGAGGGGGTTGGGGCCTGGGCCCGTGGCAGACCCTTCATGCCCAGAGGACCCCATGGGAAGGTTCTCGGTCTCTCGGAACTGGCATAACGGGCGTCTGACGGGGCAACGGGGTGTGTGCGGAGGCCAGGAACTCCTGCCTGCCCCCAGGTTGGGCTCTGTGTGGCCCGACCCCGGGCACCAGCCATCCATCCTTCGCCCTGGCCCCATGGGGAAGGTAGGGTCAGGTGCAGGGCCTGTCCAGGAGGGTCCTTGTGCTGAGGAGCACGATGTTGGATGGTAAACAACCCAGGATGTCCTCGTGGGAACGGAAGAGTGCTCCCCTTTCTGGACAGTGCACCGGGCCTGTAGGTGCGGGAGCTGGGCCCTGCCACCCGAGACGCGAGGGCTCCCCCGCAGGAGCCCCGAGGCTCCCCTGGCTGTAGAGATGGGCTCCTTGGGCCCATGACGGGGTGGGGCCCAGCACCCCGGCTTCACTTGTAAGTGGCCAGAGCCCAGGCCGGTGGCTCCAGGCTCACTGGGCTGCCAGTTTGCGGGAGAAGTAGACGTAAGGTGGGCGGGTTCCCAGCAGGCCAGGCTTGTGGGAACGGGAGACATTCCACCATGGACCGCGCTTGGCTGTGGACAGCCAGGCATGGCCTCCGCCAGCCACACGCGTCCCGAGTCCTGCCTGCGTCCGTGCCGTGTGGCCCGCGGAGCGACCGCCGAGGGCATGAAGGGCTCCCGTGACAACACCCTCCACCGCAGCTTGGCCTTGTTGGGAGCAGGGTCCTGGGCACTTCTATGTGGGGTGGCTGGTAGCTCCCCCAGCCGCAGGGACTGCGACCAGCCCGGGAACCACGTGGGCAAGGCCGTGGCGCAGCCCGGGACGGACAGCTGCTGTGGGGAGGGATGGGGTGTGGGCCACAGGCCAGGCCCTCACGCTTCCCGCCGTTCCCTCCTTTAGAGTGCCCTGGGGCGCGGCCAGCTAGTGCCCCGGCGGGCTCTAGGACAGAGCCAGAAGCAGCAGAGGACAGTGGCCCCCATTACAGGCTGAGCGTGGCTTGGTCGGGAGCCCCTTAAAGCTGGGGGCAGGGCGGCAGACATTCGGGCTCGTTAGGGTCGGGGGGTGCTCGTTAGGGTCGGGTGGTGAGGCCTTGGGGGCAGGACAGAGTCTTAGGGGCACTGGGCGGGGCTAACAGCCATGGCAGGCCCCAGCCAGGTCTGCCCCCAGTCTTTTCCCTTCCAGAAAACATGGGCCTTGCTCTCTCCTGGGGCTCGTCACCCTCTTCCTGGAAGGAGGGCCATCCCAGTTTGACTGGGGGGGTTGGGAGGCCTTGCTATGGCCCCCCAGGCCAGCCCACACCCCGCCGTGTTTGTGTCTCACGCCTGCAAGGCCAAGCACACAGGGAGGGCCCCTGATGTTGGCAAGTCTGTGTCTTTTCTGGAAGCTTCCGGTGTGCCAGGCTGCTCAAGGAAGGGAAGGACATGCTGACCCAGCTCTGGGCTAGTTCCAGCCCCGGTTCCGGGCCCGGTTCTGGCACCCATGAGCCCCCTCGGCCCAGGTGCGGCAGCTCCTAACAGGTTAGGGCGGGAGGGCTCAGCCCCCCATGCACAGCTTGCCGGTGGTGGGTGGGGGGCCAAGTCCCGGTGACGGGCCCGTGGGGGTCAGGCTGCCCAGAACCAGGAGGAAGTGTGTGGGTGATCGCCCGAGGCCCGGCTGATAAGTGGTGCCCAGCCTTGGCTCTGCCCTCCCTGCCTTCGCGGGCGGCTCCAGGAGCAGCAGGCGCTGAGGCTGCCCCCCTGCCCCCAGCCCTGGGCCGAGCAGCACCCCCACTCCCACACCTGTGCAAACATCCGCCCGCCGGCCGGGAAAACAGCCCCTTTGTGCCCAGCTTGGCACCGGTGCCCCAGCCCTCGCCGTCAGCTGCAGCCCCAGCCTCGGCCACCACGGGCCCTGGCCTGGCCATTGTTCCCGCCAGGCCCTGCGCCTCTGGGCCGCCCCGGGCCCCCCGCCCCCCGGGGCTCCGGGGCAAACGGCTCCCATTCATAGCCGCGGCTGCCCCTGCAGCTGTCCGGGCAGGAGCAGCCCCCAAGGCTTGAGTTATGGGCTGTGTTCCTGGCGCGTCTCGGACAGAGCTCAAGAAATGCAAGACGGGGCCGGCCCTGATTGGGGCTTTCACACAACTGTGCCCAGCACGCGTTCTCTGCCCCTCCCCCATGTCCTGACTCCGTTTCCCTCTCGCAGGAAGGGGCGCCGGCCCCGAGGTTCCCTGTCCGGGGCAGACAGGAGAGGGGGTGCTGCCCTGGGACACCCATGCGGGGGTGGCAAGGGCCGCATGCCGGACCATTTCTGGTCTGCACACTGTGTCTGCCCCAGGCTTCGTGTGCCCTCCCCACGCCCCTCACGCCCCAGGCCTGGGCTGGGGACAGACCAGAAGCCAGACTGGCTTCTCAGGGATGCGCAGGGGATAGACCCTAAAGCCGGGCGTCTGGGCCACCGGGAGGTGGGGCGGGCCATCGCCTGCGTGGGGAGAGCAGGGGAGCTGGTGCACCGAGGCCCTCGAGCCCGTCCGGGCTGGGGGTGTCTGGGGGGTGGCCCCAGGCGTCCTCAGCCTCTGGGCTCAGCGGGGGCTGTGGTACGGACAGATGACTGAGTTCACGAGCCACGGGGACAGCGGGGTGTCCACCTCTCGGCGAGGCTGTCGGAGTCCCACAGTCTGAGACACTTAAGACAAGAGCAGCGCAGTCTCTCCCAGTCTGGAGACCAGAAGTCCGCGATGGACGCGTGGCAGGACCGCAGTCCCTCTGGAGGCTCCGGGGAGGGTCCTTCCTGCCTCTTCCAGCTGCCGGGGCTTCAGGCCTCCCTGGGTGTGTGGCCACATCTTCTGTCTCTTGTAAGGACACTTGTCTTTGGTTTAGAGCCTGCCCGGGGAGACCAGGAGGGTCTCCTGCAGCCACCTAGACAGAGGTCTTGCTTCCCCACACGCTCCTGTTCTGAGGGTCTGCGTGGGCGTGACGTCTGGGGGGACACGTTCAGCCCAGGATGGCGGAGTCCCAGCCAGACTTCACGAGCAGCCCCCCCGCCCCCAGCCTCGGTTCTAGGTCGTCTGACGGGGCTGTCCGCTCAATGGCTGAGTGTCTCCTCTCGTCCCCCGGCCCGGGGGGGACGCCCGACGCTGGCGTGAGTGCTCCCTGCCCCCCCCCAGGGGTGGCGCCCCGTGCCCGGCTGCTGAGGGAGGCGTTTAAGACTTTTCTTCGCCCTTGGAACAAAATGCGTTTGTTTGTGTTAAAGTTTGAGTGGAGGGAAAAGCCGTTTTTGCAAACACGGGCTCCTCTGTTTAGTGCCCGGGGGTCTCTCAAATCCGGGGGCTGCTGGGCTCTGTTTACCCCGTGCTCTAAATTTAGGCTTTTTAGAGCGAATGCGCTGGAAGCCCGTCCCTGCATTTCAACCACCATTTAGAGTCTGATTCCCGTTCCCTCTCTCCTCAGCCGGCAGTTCCAGAAGGGTCCAGCCTCCAGGGCTGGACTGCCTCCTGGCCAGGTGAGGTCAGCTGGTCCTGGGGGCTGAGTAAGGGCCTGGGTGAGGACAGGACCCCCCCCCAAGACATTCACACGGAAGCCCCGTCAGCACCACCAAGAACACAGGGCCAGTGTCAGGACCTCCTCTGTAGCTGGAAAAACTGAGGCCGGTGAGCCCAGGGTTGGCAAGCCAGGACCCCACCCCAGCACTCAGACCCCACCCGTTCTGGGGCTTTCTCTGCCTGGAGCTCTCTGCAGAGCCTGCGGGTGCTGTGCGGTTGAGAACCAAAGTCTGAAGGACCCCAGCTTGTGCCTGTAGACCACCGGGTGTGGGGGAAGGACTGTGGGCTCCTTCCCCGAGGAAGGACCTTGGCGATGGGTTTTGCAGGTTGAGTAGGAGCCCACAAAGTCAGTGCGGCCTCTTGTACCTCCTTCCCATGGGCTCATACCTGGGGGGTGCGGGGGAGTTCTTCTGTGACTTGGCAGGCCCCGTGAAGGTAGGAAACAGGGTTCATTTCTCCTGAGGTGGAGGTTCAGCTCGTGTCTGTGAGGGCAAGAACGTTCCAGGTTCAGCCCTTTGGGAGGAGATGTGGTCAGCATGAGGGAACTCTGAGAGACAGGAATCCCGGTGACTCCATGATCAGGAGCTCCACCCCCACCACCTATGTGGCCTGCACAGGTTGCCTGACCTCTCCAGGCCCATTTGTAAACTGGGTAGCAAACAAGTACCCACACCCAACAAAGCTGGAGAAGTCACATCAGCAAGGACGTGGGAAGCCTGGGGCCCCGGGCACCCAGCGAGGAGGCGGCAAAGGCTGGCTGTGAACCATGGGGGGCCCTTGCCAGCCACAGTTCTCTAGGCCTTCCCCAAAGCCAGGCACTTGGGTTGGACCCGTAGCAGCCTAATTCACACTAAAGTGTTTATGGCTGCCATGGTCCAGTCACACCCCTGAGCCCTTCTGGTTTGGAGAATCTCGCTCTGCCCCGACCAGCTCCCCACTTCTAGCACTTTCAGCCCCTTTCAGAGCAGGTGTTTTGGCCCTGCTGACCCCAAGGGCCTCATGTTTCTTACCCCAAGAACGTGGGCAAGGCCAGCCACACGGAAGGGGCTCCTGGATGCCTCAGGAGGGGTGGGGGTGGAGATGAGGGGGGCAGACCACAGCGTCTACCTCCAAGGATGTCAACTCAGCGGCACCGTTGAACTGGTTCTGGGGCCAGTGAGCATGGGATTGTTCCATTCCTCAGTTTCCCCATCCGTAAAACGGCGAGGCCGCAGAGTACCTCCTCGGGCTGGCGTGGGGCTCGCCAGGGCCTCAGACCCAGGAAGGCCGCAGATGAGGACTCTCCTTAGACTGTCCGGTCCTCCCGGGGAGGCCGGCTCTTGGCAGGAAAGCCTACTTCTCCACGCACAGATGTGATGGTGCGTTGCTGCCGTCCTGCCCAGCGCCAGCGCAGCGACATGGCGAGCAGCCCTCGTCTCCTGCTCTGGGAGCTATAGCCACGGTCTGCACAAGGTGATTTTCAGGGTCCCTGGAGGACCTTCTCTGCCCTGGCAGTCAGGGAGGGCTTCCTGAGGCGGTGACATCTGAGCTGAGACCTGAAGCGGAGTCACCTGGGGCCCGGAGCCCTGCTATAGGGTGGACACATCAGCCTCTGTGCCGGGCTCTGGGCTGTGCACAGGAGAAGGGCAGAGAGGGGTCCTGGCCACCCCCTGTCTACGGCGCGCCGTCTGCAGGTCCTGTCCGAGCCCGGTTGGTGTGTGGGCCCATGAGCCGTGCGGGGGCAGGGTCAGAGCCCGAGCTCCCCATGAGCGAGACCGCGGACTCACGGGAGGAGAGGCTCCGGTCTGTGCGGGTCTGTGTTCAGGGACTTTGTTCTGCCCGCGGAAAGGAAATCCGTTTCTTTTGGGGTGTTTGCTGTCTTTTGACCCATCGTTTGCCTGCCTGGCCAGGCGGTTCCCCAGCCCCCGTGTGCCAGCATGTGTCCCCTTCGTGGCTGTTTCCCACCAGCCAGGCCAGGGCCCCCAGGGCAGCCCCATGGTGGCCGGGGCCAAGCGTACCCTCAGGACCAGTGCCCGAGGACCCCTGCCCCCACCAGTCGCGGTCCAAGACCATCCTGCCACCCTGACTGCCCCCTTTGTGTCCTCCAGGCCTCCTCCAGGCAGGTTGGTGGCCCGTGGTGGCACGGCAGTCTCTGGCCAGGGCTTTGCTCTGCAGCCTTGCCGTGTCGTGGTGTGGACCAGTGGGTTGTGCCCGCTCAGTCACTCAGTGATAAGACCTCGCGCACAGCGCCTGCCCTTGTCCGCCTCAGTTTCTCCTCCATAAGCTGGTCCCTAACTCATGACACCATCCCAAGTTTGCCAAGTGGATGTGCCACTGGTGTGAGTCCCTCAGGGTCTACACCAGCGCTGCTGTCACACCCACATGTGGACAGATGGCCGCGCCGCCTCCCGATGGGCCGGCCGACCCCCCAGGGCAGCCCGGTTTCTGGGCTGGGCCTCCCATCTCGTTGGAGGTTGGCCTTCCAGAGGCTGCTTTAGAGAGGAGCACAAAACACCCGGGCCAGCTTCTCAGGGGATGGTTCTAGAAGGTTCCCTCAACCTCCTGTCCCTCGAAATGTGAGCAAAGACACAGAGACAAACACACACACACCAGCGCCAGCCTCCAGAGGATGAGGACGGCTCGGTTCCCCCCCCCGACTGCCTCCGCGGCCCTGCCCCTGGTGCCACACGCCTGCAGGCTTACATGTGGCCCGCCTGGGCCACTGCCTGGTGGCCAGCCCCCAGGGGAGGGCCGCAGGGGCTGTGCTGTGTCTTCCCATGTCTGTGGGCCCAGGATGTGCAGCTCTGCACCCTGGGCCACCCTGGCTGGGGGTGGGAGGCGAGCACGGTGGCAGGAGCGGGGCCGCCCTGAGCTGCCCGAGTCTGTGATCTCAGGAAGAGCAGCAGCTCTGGGGGGATGGGCCTCTGAGAGCTGAAGGACGTCGGTAACAACGTGGGTCTGTGACCTGGTGTGAGAGGCATGTGCCCTCCGCGGGGTGGGGGACGCCTGGCTGGACACCCGGTGTCTGCTGTCCCGCCGCAGGGAGCCCTAGTACCCCAGCTGTCGTGGGGCTGGTTAGTCTGCTCAGGGAGATGGTCTTGGGGGCCCTGCCTATGCCCCCCCATTTGCTTCCCCGTCACCAGGAGTTTTTTTTTAATATTCATTATCATCATTTAAAAGGTTGTATGCTTGAGTTTTCTGGGACGCCCTTAAACCTAGCCCCCAAGGTGGGAGCCCCCACCGGTGCCCCCGCCCCACCCTGCCCAGTAGCCGCTCGCACGCGTACTGGTCTCAGGTGCTTTCTGCACTCTTAGCGGCCACCGTGGACCCCAGAGGGCCTCTGTCCGTGTGGATCATACCTATCCACGCTCAGCACAGAGGAAAGTACCGCTGAGCCATTTTAAGAAGTTTTCTTGTTTATTTATTAAAACGGCAATAGACCTGTTCTACGTTTGTTTAAACAAAAAGACTTTACGAACTTTATTTTCTCGGAATGGCTAGGTGCAGCTCTAACGTTGCCCTCCCCCGTTGGCAGCCCCAGACCTGCCCTCGCTCCGCACGCCCAGGTGCTCTGCACAGGCAGCTGCGGCCCAGGCCTCCCATGTGGGGCGTAGGCCGTGGGAGAGGACGCCCTACAGACGAGGGGGCTCCAGGCTTCCCCGGGTCCTCTTACCTGCTGGTCGTCAGGCTGGCCCTCAGCTCGGGTGGTCTGGTTCCACCCTGCAGGCACCTGCGCCGCGGTCCGTGTGTGCATACGCGCGTGTGTCTGTGCATTTGTGGGTGTGCACGTGTGGTGCCCCAGCTGCGTGGGAGGCACATTTATGGGTCCACACCCGCCTCCACGGGCTCAGGTGTCCCATGTACAGGACGGGGCCGTAGGCAGCACCATGCGTTCCATGTTGGGGGGGTTGGATGTGTGTTTCTGAGGGTCGGTGGCCTTGTGGAAGTCCCAGGACCCCAAGCAGATGCGTGGTTAGGCTGCCGTGGGCTCAGCAGTGCCCAGCCCTGGCCGCCCCTAGCGCTAGAAGCTGAGCACTTGCCCAGACTCACCTGCCCGCCGATGGGCTCATTGTCCCGCCTGCCCCCTCGCCTGCCTGCTCCAGCGCTGTGAGCAGTCCCATGGGTGTCCCTGCCTGGCTGTTGGCCGCTGGGTCTCTCCCACCCTCTGAGCTCCACGTCTGGTGGGGTGCACCCACCGGGGTCCCGGGATGGACAGTCACTGCCGCAGACCTCACCATGTCCTGTCTGGCCTCACCTCCCATTGGCGTCTGTTCTGTGGGCTGCCCTGGTTCTCTGTCCCCCGTTGCCCACACTGGCTCCTCGGGGCCGGGGATCGAGGGAAGGCTGCGTGCAGACCTTCCCAGGCCTGCCAGAGGCTGTTCTCGCCTGGCCTAGCCTGGCCTGGAGGCTCCAGAGGGGAGAAGCCAGGCCGCTCAGAACAGGAACCACATGACTGCAGGGCGGGCAGGTGCTGGCCAGGCTCACCTACAGAGGCAGGAAGCCACACGAATGCTCTTGGCCACTGTGCCTGCAGGTGTGGACGTGTGCCCACAAGATGTGGGACCCGGGCAGCCTTGGTCTGCTGGCCAGGCTCGGAGCCCATGCTAGCAAAGCCCATGGGCAGCCCCAGGGCCCAGTGTCCAGGCAGGCATGGGCCCAAGGGCGTCAGGGCTGAGCGACGGGCACAGCCAGGCTGGGCCGTCAAATCCTGCGGGATGTCGCGTTCAGGCTCATGCTGGAGGCCCCCGGCAGCCGATCTCAGATGCTAGCAGGACGGGAGCCTGGGGCGGGGCGGTGCCCGTGGTCCCACCGCCAGCTCCGAGGTCGGCGCCCCCACTGAGAAGAAGGCTTGGGCTGTGTCTGGTTCTCTCAGAAGAAGGGGGACTGAGCCATCTGGTGCTCCTGGTTGAGGACCAGCCTTGGTGGCAGCTTCCGGCCTCCTGGGCGGCGGCCCTGCTGTGGGCCGGGGCAGATGCTGCACCGGGGAGTCCCGCTGGGGCGCCCGCCCCTGTGCGCACCCACGGTCTCGCCCCGTGCGCGGCGTCAGCCCTGGGAGACACGGCTGTCCTCTGGGCAGGAGCCCCGTGTCAGCAGAGCGGTGGGTTCGGACTGGACCGTCACGTGTACTGAGCTTCCGGGCCTGACCCTCGCCCCGGCCCCTCTCACAGGTCACGGTCACCACCATCGGCTACGGGGACAAGGTGCCCCAGACGTGGGTTGGGAAGACCATCGCCTCCTGCTTCTCGGTGTTCGCCATCTCCTTCTTCGCGCTCCCGGCGGTAGGTGCTGCGTGGCGGGGCCGAGCGCGCACTCCCGGCGGGGCCCCCCGAGCACAGGGCCCGCTCACTGAGGCGCCCCCGCTCTCCTGCCCCCAGAGCGTCCTTGGCAGGGGTGTGGGCAGGGGTCAGTGGGGGCCTTCGGTAGCAGACAGTCGGGTGCAGGCGTGGATTCACCCCGAGGGGTCACGGGGAGGCCCCAGCAGCCCCCGCCCCGTGATGGCGGAGGCGGAGTCCGTGCGCCTGCTGAGGCCTGAGCTGGGCCTTGACCCACGTCCTCCCCAGACATTGTGGACCATGAGGGTTGCACCTTCTAGTTGCCCGTGTGAGCACATGTGTCCGTGTGTCCCTGTAGGGTGTGGGCGTATGTGACACGTCACGCCCCACGGGCACGTGTATGGATCCCGTGCGTGTGCGCACACGTGAGTGCGATTGGTCTCCATTGTGGACGAGGGGCTCGCTTCCCGCCAAGCTGGTCCCGCTTAGCCTATTGGCAATCCCGGGCATGCAGCTGCAGACCTTCTCAGACTGGGCTGCCTTCCGCCCAGGCTGGCAACCAGGCGCCTGCCCTGCGCCCCTGGCGCCTGCCGTGTCCCCCAGGCCGGGCTGGGCAGCGGCTGCCCGAGTGGACATGAGCCCCGGTCTCTACTGCTTCCCAGGGGATTCTCGGCTCTGGCTTCGCCCTGAAGGTCCAGCAGAAGCAGAGACAGAAGCACTTCAACAGGCAGATCCCAGCGGCAGCCTCGCTCATTCAGGTGAGGGTGCCCACCGTGGGTGCGTGTGGCCTCGCGTCGGCGGGTCGACATCCGCCGGATCTCAGTGCCCGTTCTGAGATCCCAAAGCTGCTCTCGGCCGTGATGCTCAGAGCAGATCCCTCTGGAGTCGAGATGCAGACTGTGGGGCCGTGCCAACTAGGGGGCCCAGGAGCGCAGGGTGCCCGGCTCCCTCCCTACAGGGTCCCGCAGAGGGTCACATGCTTCGGGGAGGGCCGGGGGACATGGATGCGCCCTGACCAGTTCCCCGGGCGGGGGTCTTTCCATGGGCCCCTCCCCTCCCAGCCACAGAGGCCGACCTTGGTGTCTTGTTCCTCAGCCTCCTTCCGTGGCCACCCCCCCCGCCCCCTCCACCGCCCTGCACTGGAGCAGGTCTGGGAGGGAAAAGGGAAGGATCCCTGTGTGCCCGTCCCCCAGGAGGGGGGCTGGGGCCCTGCTTGTGCAGTATGGGCACCTTCTAGGTGTCCCTGGTACCCCATGGAGCTTGGACCCCCCTGTGACAGCAAGTGGGACTGGTGAGCCGATTGCATGGCCACACCCTGGGTTCCAGGGCCCCACGGTGGCTGATCGGCACCCTGGGGCTGCTGTGATGAGGCCTGGGGACTGGAGAGACAGAGCCTAAGAGCAGCGGGGGAGGAGGAGAGGCCCTGAGTCCCTGAGCACCTGCTCCGCCCCGAGAACCAGGGCTCCTGGAACCCACCAGACAATGGCTGTTTCTTTTCATGCCAACAAAGGCCAAAAACCATCTGAAAACTGGGTCCCAGGGGGTCTGGGGATGGAAGACTGGGGAGGACCAGGCCCAGGGCCAGCCTGGGGAGTAGTTGAGGGGGACCCTGGGGTGCAGGCGTGGTCCGTGTCCAGCCGTGGATGTGGGGCCCTCTGCCCGCTGGGGCAGCTGCACCCAGGACCTGGATGCCCCCTAGGGATGCCCTGGGGTGCCCCCCATGGCCTTGTCTCCTGTGCCCTGTGCGGCCCCGTGAGGGACGCCAGCCAGCAGGCACTGCTAAGCCTGGGAGCCAGAGCTCAGCCCCGGGCTCCCCCGCAAGCCTCTGAAGCCCTTCCGGAACCCGCCGTCTGGGGCCTGGACATGGACCTGGACGGGAAGGAAATAGCAGGGGCCATAAAGCTGAGGGGCTGGGCCCCCGCAGGCCTGGTTTTATGGCCCCACAGCCTTCTCCTTTCGGGGAGACCATAAATCAGGCCGTAAAACCAGCCCAGGCCGCTATGGGCAGACTGCTGGTGGGAAGGGAGTGCAGTGGATTCCTCATGGAGTCTGGTGCCTTGGGGGCGAGCCCCCTGCGAAGCCCACGCTCGGGCAGGGTGTTCAAGGGGCTGCGGGCATGCCTGCAGCGGGAGGATGGGCCCCCGGGGAGGTGGGAACCGCTTAGTTCCTGGGCATCATGCTCATGGGCAGGACACGTGCCCGCCGCTGGGGAAAGTGGGCCTCGGAGGGGTCAGGCCTGTGTGGCCTTTCCCGTAGGTGGCACGAGGGCTGTCCTGTCTGCCCAGGTCCCCATCATGGGTGGTGTCACAGCCGCCTGGGACCTTGCCAGCCCTGCTGCCAGTACAAGGCCCCCAGGGTGTGTCCTCATCAGCGGCTGTCCAGAGGCTCCCCGTGACTACAGACGGCACCAGGCCCCGGGACCCCACATTTGGGCCTCTGGGAGGGGCCTTGCTCCCCCACCCCCCTGCCAGGTGCCCACAGGCCTGGGTGTTCTGTTTCTGAGCCCATCCCTGAACCTGCCATGTGCACCCGCCGGCTGTGGCCCGAGGAGAGGCAGCCGGCGGGTGGCTTTGCCTCTACGAGGGGATCAGGCGGGGGGAGGGGGTGGCAGGTGCGTTGGGGTCACAGACGAAGACCTGCGTGGCGTCCGAGCTGTGAGTCTCAGGCAACGCATGAGGCCCTGGGAAGTGGGGGACTGGCCTGCAGGCTGGGGTGCAGGCAGATCCCACTGGAGGCCGTCCGGCGGCCAGGCCGCTGACTGCTTCTCCTCCTACTGATCAGACAGCGTGGAGGTGCTACGCGGCCGAGAACCCTGAGTCCTGCACCTGGAAGGTCTACGTCCGCAAGCCGGCCCGCAGCCATGCCCTGCTGTCCCCCAGCCCCAAGCCCAAGAAGTCTGTCATGGTAACAGCCCCTGCCTGCCCCCCGGACGGCATCCCTCGGTAGCAGGCCGGCAGGCCTTGGGGCCACAGCTCCCGGCCAGGCTTTGACCCTGGGTTCAGCTGAGCTCTGTTAGAGCAGCCCCCCCGCTCCGGGCCCGGGGTGGGGGTGGGGGAGCATGACCGGGCGCTGCCCTCCTGGGGTCCCCCTGGCCCCAGGGGTGTGTGGGATGGGGGCTACAAGGTCGGGGCTGTGGGGGGAACCGAGGAGGAGCCCCAGGGTGCAGGACGGGCCGGGACCTGGTCTGTGGTGGCAGAGAAGGCTCTCGAGAGGGCCCTGGTGTCAGGCTGTGTCTGCGGGGCACGGTGGGCCGGGGAGGAGGTGGCGTCCCGGCTCGGGGAAGGGGCCTGAGGTCGTGGTGCAGGGGGGCTGGGCAGGCCTCGGGCAAGGATGTCGTTTGTGATTGTCTGCTGTGCTGAACGAGGTGGCCCTGCCCATACCTGGTGGGGGTGCCCAGCTGTCCCCAGAGCCCCTGCACCCTCCCAGACCCCATCTCCTTACCATTGACCCCTCAGAGCAGCTCTGCCGGCCGCCCCAGCACATGCCATCGCTCCTGGCGGCCTTGTCGCCCCTGTGCGCTCTGGGACGTTTACCTGTTTGCCGGCTTCTGGCCACCTGCTCCTCGGCCCAGGCCCCCCCGCAGGACCCCAGCCTCTCCACAGGGCCATGGTCCCCTCCGTCTGCATGCACCAGGCCGGTGCTTGGCCCTGAGGCCTGGCTCTCTGGCCGGTGCCCAGCGGGGACTGCCAAGGGGTTCTGGGGCTAGCGGACGCCCAGGAACCATTGGCTTATTGCTTGTCATTTTAGGTAAAGAGAAAGAAGTTCAAACTGGACAAGGACAACGGGCTGAATCCCGGAGAGAAGGTGCTCACGGTCCCCCACATCACGTGTGAGCCCGTCTCAGAGGACCGGAAGCCAGACCACTTCTCTGTGGACAGCTGTGACAGCTCTGGTGAGAAGCCTTCGCCCTGGGTGGCAGCGTGGGGACGGGGACGGGCACATGGCATCTGTGGACCTGGTGTCTGCCCCGGGACATCCTGCCCCCCACCCCCCAGCTCAAAGGCAGGTCCTTCTGAGGAGGCGGGACCCCACCCTGGAGGGACCCTTCCTCTTGCTCTGTTCCACGCGCTGGGCTGGAGGGACCAGCCCTTCCTCAGTCGTGATGTGTGGCTGGCACCCCGAGGCTGGCAGGATGGAAGCCACCCAGGCGTGTTGACCCCCCATTCCCAGTGGAGCAGGGACAGGACCTCCAGAGCCCACTCTGTGCACCCACCCTCGTCCCCTTCCTCAGCGCCACGTGTCTTTGCTTTTTGGGCATTTCTGTGTCCGTCTCTCCCTTCTGGGACCGCTTCCTGGCACCCAGCGGAACATGCCTGCTTACCGGCTGCTGTAAGGGCAAAGTCACAGTCTCAACTGTGGCAGAGAGAGACGGGCTCACGTTGGTCCTGACGCTTTGTGCTGACGGGTGCTGACGGCCCACCAAGTGCTGGGTTCTCAGGCGGTGACCCCCTCATGCATCCCCCTGCGTGGGGTCCCAGTCCCCTGGCAGCAGGGTGGAAAGTGCTCCGGAAAGGGGCCATGGCCGCTCCCTGCGCCTCGGGGCTGCCTGTGGACTGGGCCAGGGCGCCCACCCCGCTGGGCACTGGGCCACCACGGCCCCATCCCATGCAGTTGGGATTCTGCTCTGGCCTGAATCTGGCCACTTCGCTGGTGAGCCCCCGTGACGCGCTCCCCGCTGCCCCCCGGAGTGGGCACAAGGGACAATTGTGCCAACAAATGCCCGCCCGCCCCCCCCCAGCTCCGGATCCAGGGGCAGGACCATTGTCGCGGTGCAGATGGGGGCTGTGCGCAAATGCTAATGGGCAGGTCGGGCGTGGGGAGCAGCATCTCGGCTGTTTGCTGAATGTGGGGCGCCGCATTCAGACTGTTTGCTGGTATGAAGTGCCCGGGACGCCTGCAGAATGGTAATGAGGCACAAGAGCGGGGAAGCCAGGCTCCCTTTGTGGAATGCTTTTGCACGGAGGAGTTTTGCTTTCCCACCGACACCATAAGTCAGCCCAGCCCAAGCCGCGGTGTTGCTGGAGCCTGAGCTGTTGGCCTGGCCCCCGGGGACCCTGTGCAGCCCCCAGCCTGGGGGTGGTGGCTGAGGCTCTCCAGATCCCTGGTGGGGGACAGGGGGCCTCATCCCGGGCAGATGCCGTCACGGGGAAGGGCCCTAGCCCTGGTCCCAACACAGCAGGGCGCGAGCAGCCAGGCTAAATCCTCCCCCCACCCCCCGGCCGGATCCAGGCCTTGCACCCGAGCCTCGCCACGTGCACGATGTGGGTGCGCCGAGGGGTCGTGGGAGGCAGGCACCCTCCCTTTCCCGGCTCTGGCCTGCGCACGGCGCCCCACTTCTGCGGTTTCTTGGGCCCGTGGAGTCTCTGGGCTTCTGTCCTGTGACACCTGGGGTCCTGGGAAGGGCGGTCCACCCACGTTCATGGCCTCTAGAGCCTGGCCTGCACCCCTGTAATTCCTGAGCAGGTCTCCCGTGTTCGTGGCCGCAGGAGGAACTGTGGCTGTGGCAGGCCGTGTGGACAGCAGGAGGCCTGCCCTCCGGGCTCCCACCTCATGCAGGTTCCAGCCCTCCCATCCCTGCTGCTCTCCCACCCCTGCTGCTCACACCGTCCTGCTCACCGGGGTCTGTGGTCAGGAGCCCACCCTGTGCAGGGCCAGCGGGACGCCCCGGGGTTGGGGGGCGGCGGGGCCTCCTTGGCATCTGGGGAGAAGGAAGGGCCCGAGCAAGGGTGCTGAGCCTGTGGGCGTCTGGGGGACAAGTGCTGGGCTCAGCCTGGTCTGGCTCAAAGGCTTCTTGGAAGAGGTGGCATCAGTGCTGGGTCGAGCAGTCTGGGAGGGAGGGAAGGAGCAGTGGCTGGGATGAGGGAGGGGGCAGCCATGCCCCTGTGGCTCCGTGTGGTCGCCAACCTGGGCATGCCGCGTGCCGTCCTCCTGCACCCTGGGAGTGAGCCCGCCTCCCCCGTGGAGAGGCCTGCGGGGGCTCCTGGCGGGCGGGTGCTGACATCATCCTCCCTTCCAAGACCGGAGTGGGCCCCGGAGGCTGCAGATGCTGGGCGGGCTGGTCCCTGAAGTCCTCAGGGCACGAGTGGTCCTGGCTTTGTGCTCCCCAAGCCCCACGCAGGACAGCATGGATGGGGAGTGGATAGGACAAGCCCGTGGGCCCGGCCCACGCCAGCTGCGGTCCCGTCGGAGGAGCCAAAGCCAGTGGGAGGGGGCCTGCAGCCCCGGGCAGCGTGGGTACGACTCCGAGGGCAGGGCAGAGCAGAGACTCGGCGGGTACTGCGGAAAGGGAGGCCTCCCCTTCCGTCGCACACTCGGCAGAGGGGAGCCGGTCCAGGGACATGTGCTGGGGAGACGCCGGTGCAGAGCCTGGCCTGCGACGGTCGGGGGGTCTTGCTGCTTCTGCTCGCAGGTCATTTCCAGAAGAGCCTAACTCGTGGCGCACCGTCGGCGGCCGGCACAGTGACCCTGGCCGCACACCCCAGGCCTCCCCTCTCGCACTCCCCTCTGCGGGCGGCAAGGGTCAGATAGCGCTCTGCCCGCTGCCGTCTAGGGGCCTCCACCCCAGGTCCCACCCTGCGCCCCGACCCATGCTGCCGTCCCTCGTGTTTGCGTTTTGCCTTTTTAAATTCTCTGCATTGGCCGCTTGTGTGCCGTCGACACCGGCTCGTGCTCGCCGGCAGGTTTGCTGGGTTTCTGCTTCGGAGTTTGGGCTTAACGTCCTTCCTGAAGGCCTTCAGTGCTTCCCTCAGGGGAGGTCTGCGCGCCGTCAGCTCGGTTTTCGTTTGTCTGAAACTGGCCTATTTTTGCCTCTGCCGTTGGGGGGTGGTCGGTTGGGGAAGAGGTCGCGGGCTGAGGTATGGACGCCGCGGGGTCCGGTGTCCAGGTGTCATCCAGCTCCTTGGCTCCCGTCACCCCCTGGGACTCTGGTGCTAGGTCGTGTCTCCACAGTGGAGCCGGGGCGGGTGCGGCGAGCTCTCTCCGTCCCGCCGTCCGCCGTGATCCCTGAATCTGAGGGCCCATGTCTTTCCCACAGTGTGGACATAAGCACCAAGGATCGCCACCCTCGTGGCTCCAATCGGCCCTGGGAGCGTCGGCTCGGCCATCTCAGTCCGTCCGCCTCGGCTGTCCCTCGTATTCTCCTGCCCTGTCTCCCGGCCACCCGCTTGGTGGCTTCTTTCCGGGTTGCTGGCTGTTCCGATGCGTCTGACCCACTGGGTAGTCCCGGGAGCTCCCATCCTCCACGCCGGGGCGCCCTCGTGTGAGGGCTTGCTCGGTCCTTGCAGCTTGTATCTGCCTCGGAGCGCACGACGTCGAGTTAATCAGTCGCTTGAACGTGCTTGTGTCAGCACCTGTGTCGTGACGTCAGCGTCCGTGCCACGACGTCGTCGCCTATGCCACGACGTCGTGATCCACGTCACAGTGCCATCATCCTGGTCACGGCGTCCTTCTCCATGTCATGATGTCCTCATGTGCATCACGATGTCGTCACCCACGCCATGATGTCCCTGTCCACCGTCCTCGGAGGGTCTGTCTCTGTTAGCCGTGGCTTCTGCAGCGTTCCCACGGCGGCTCATTCCCTGTGGGCTGTGGGGGTCTCTAGCGAGGGCTCCCTTGTGTCCTCTTGCGGGGAAATTGCTCTGGAGACATCGTCCCCTGGACGGGGTAGCCCCGTGAGCCCCTCCAGACGGCTATGGGGCGGGGTTTCCTGGCTGCCCGCTGTCCCGTGAGAACCCGCCCGTCCCCACGTGGCGACAGCGGACACCTCACCCGGGCTCCACGAGCATAGGCCGCCGCGAACCGGCTCTCTCTGCTCTGCGTCCGCCGCGCCTGGGTTGGTGGGTCTCCGCTTCCTTGTTTCTGTGGCTCGAGTCTGCTCGCGGCGTGTGTTCGGCGTCTCTGTGCTCCGCTCCTGCCTCGCGCTCGTCTCGGCCCGGCCCTTCCTCCGGGGCGCACCGCAGCTCCCCCCGGTGAGGGGACGCCCGGGACCGCCGGCGTGCAGGGTCGGCGCTGTGGCTGCTGGGGCCCTGGGGGACCCCCGCCGAGCCCGTAGAAGACGTTTGTCACTTCAAGTGAGCTTTGTGGGGAGTTTGTAGAGAGAAGGTTTTGATGGCATCGGTTTCCGGCTGGAAACAGAAGTCTTCGTCTTGGGGACAGAGTGTCCCTGGCAGGGGAAGCCGGGAGCTCCCTGCTGGCAGAGGGCCGGGCCATGATGCTCTAGGCCGGAACCCCCCTGGGGCCCCCTCGAACCAGCAGGAGAATTTCAGAGGCTGTCCCTGGAGATTGAGTCACAGGGCCTGCGGGGAGCCCAGGAGTGTGTCTGTAAACGTGCCCCCCACTTACTCTGGGGACTGTCCCTGGGGACCCCAAGGACGAGGCCCAGCCCTGACTGCAGGGGACCAGAGCAGGGGTTCTGTGACCCAGGTCTCACCTGGGCCTCCCTCCTGGGACCCGCAGCGGGGTCCAGGTCAGCCTCCCGTTTCGAGAGCTCCCCGCAGAGAGAAAGTACAAAGGAGCTCGCTCCGTGCGTATGACTGTCAACACATAAACGGCAGCTAGGACGCTTCACCAAGAAAGACGGGATGCTTTCCCCCGAAATCGGGAGGCACGACAAGGACAAGGCACACAGCTCTTGTCACCCCCGGTGCACGTGAACCGGGAGGCTCTAGCTGGCGGAACGGTCAAGAACAAGACATCGCTGACGTCCGGGGTGGAAAAGAAGAGGTGAAGCCCTCTCCGTGGGCGGGCGGCACGGCTCTCCGTGTGGAACCCTGGTGCGTGGGCAAGATGACCACAGCGCGAGCGCGTGAGCGGAGGCCTGTCACACGCAAGCGTCCTACCTCAGTTCTGCCGGCAAATAATGTGGAGCCCGGGGGCTCGGTGGGCGGAACACCTGCCTGCGGCTCGGGTCGTGATCCCGGGGTCCTGGGATGGAGCCCCGTGTCGGGCTCCCTGCTCCGCGGGGGGCCTGCCTCTCCCCCTCTCTCTGCCCCTCCCCCTCCACTCACGCTCGCGCTCTCGAAAATTGTTTTTAAAAAGGCCACTTACTGTAATGTTAAAACCACGAAATACTCAGAGGACAGTCTGACGGGAGATGCGAGCACTGAGCCCTGGAGGCCGTAAAACGTTGCCAGGAGACGTCACAGAATCCGCGGGGCCGGGGAGAGCTGCGCCGCACTCCTGGGTCACCAGCCTCATCTCTGGACTCAGTGCAACGGGCACCGGAATCCCACAGGCGTTTTGTGGAAACTAACGAGCCGGGTCTGAAATTTGCATGGAAATGACCCTGGAGTTCCAAAACAATGTTTGAAAACGAGCAAAGTTGGAGGGCCAGCCCTAGCACGGAGACGAGTAAATAGAACGATGGCAGAACAGAGTCTGCGTAGCCCTACGGGCCGTGGGGACAGGTGACTTGTGACCGAGGCGTGAGGGCGGGTTGGTGGAGAAAGGACGGCATTCCACAAACCGTGTGGGAGCGACTGGAGCATCCACGTGTCCAGTGCTGAGCTTGGAGCTACATCTCGCCGCATATCCGAGAATCAACTCGAAATTTATCACAGCAATAGAAGCCTGAGAGTTACAGAAGACGACGCGGGAGAAAATCTCCGTGACAGAGCTGAGCTTGGCGAACACGACCCCGGCAGCATGAACCCTGATAAGAACCAACCGCTTGGACTTTCCAGAATTAAAAACCTCTCTTTGAAAGACGGTATTAAGAGGATAAAAAGATAAAGCCCAGACAAGGAGAAAACATTTCCAAATCAGCCATCTGATAAAGGATTTGTGTCCAGAATATGAGAGGGATGCTTATGGCTGAGTAATAAGACAAAAACAAAACCAGGCAAACGGTTTAAACAGACACTCATCAAAGAAGAGAAACAGGGGGGCCTGGAGGGCTCAGTCAGTGGAGCGTCTGCCTTGGGCTCTGGTCATGATCCCGGGGTCCTGGGATCCAACCTCGTATCAGGCTCCCTGCTCAGCGGGAAGCCCGCTGCTCCCTCTGCCTCCCCCACCCTATCCCCTCTTGTGCTCTCTTTTTTGCTCTCTCAAATAAGTAAACAAGATCGTTAAAAGAGAGAGAGAAATGGGTGAGCACCAGAAAATATATTTGATATCATTCGTTATTAGGGAGACGCAGTTTAAAATCACAGTGAGGGGCTCCGGTTGCCCCAGTCGGTGGAGTATCTGCCGTTGGCTCGGGTCGCGGGCTCGGGTGTCCCCGTGGGGTGACACGCCCCCACTCAGAACCAAGCGAGAATGAGCCATGAGCACACACAACGGCTTTGGGTAAATGGCAGAATAATTATGCTGAGTGAAGGAAGCCAGACAAGGAGAAGGAAGGAAGGAAGTGAAGGAGAAGGGGAAAGAGCTCAGAGTGCCTTATTCTGTTTGTGTGAGACTCTAGGAATCGCAGACTGCTCTAGAGCGAGGGCGGGCCGAGCACCGTCCTGGGATGCATGGGGGGGAGGTCGGGTTGGGGGGAGCCCAGAAGGCCACAGAGAGACCCGGGGGGCGGATGTGACGGGGATATTCGTGACCCTGACTGCGCCGGCTGTTTCCCGTGTCCAAAACCACCAACATTGTACACTTTCATCACGGGCAGTTTGTTGTGCGTCTAGGATGCCTCGATGAAAAAAAAACACAAAGATATTTTGCACAGCAAAAAATACCCCAAGTAATTTTTTTAAATGATAATCTGGGGACGATGGTCACACACATCGGGCTCATCTCATCAGGCTGCGGGGAACCTGTACGTCCTGAGGACATAAGGACAGAAGAGAGAAGCACAATTCAAGAAAGAAGATACTGAGCTTCGGACAGAGGACCAGGTGCCGCAGCCTCCGCTGTGACCATGGGAATGTCAGCTAAAGCTTTGGGGGCTTGACTTCTCTGACGGCTGGTGGCCCGTGGGCCGGTGAGCTTGGGAAGCCTCAGCCCAGCCGTGGACGCCGGGAGGATGTGTGAGGGCCGCCGCTTTGGAGGCGCGGAGGGTGGTTCGCGTGAAAGCTCAGGACACACATGCCCCCCACCCCAGAATGACCCTTGGTTGGAGACTGATTCCTGCAGGTTCCAAACAGCAAAAGATGGCGAACCACCAGCATCCCCAAGTGGAGCTCAGCTCCCGGAGGGTGTCGTCCGCGCACCCAATAGCCACTGACCTGGCGAGAGGGTCCCCTCCATGCTGAGGAAAGGCGGCATCCCCGGCAGCCTGCGCCTTGGGCTTGCAAGAGGAGGACACCGGCCAGCAGGTGTGCACGGATATAGGGTTGGAGGAAGGGGAGCTCCGCCGACCTCTCCCTGCGCCCCGGGACGGCCTGGGATCCACCTTCTCTGAGGCTCAAAGGCGCAGCGAAGTTGGAAAACCGTCCCGGCTGGTGCATGTGTTAAAGGAGATCTTTAATCTCCTTTTAGCCTGTTTTATGCTAATTTGTTCCAAATCATCGTGCTGCCTCTCTTGGGGGTATATTCATTGCTATTTAATCTTCAAAGGTGGCAATTATGTTGCCACTGGGAGCAACAGTTATTTCTAGTGCCTTCCGTTCTTCCGCCCAGGGCAGCTTTGGCTCTTACGGTTTTGCAACACCCCTCCCCCATCTCATGAGTGGTTGGTCTGGTTTATTTTATGTTATTATAGACTTTCTTATCCAAAAACTACTTTGTACCCCTGGGGATAAAAATATGTTTATAAAAAAATAAAAAATATAAAAAAAAAACAAACTACTTTTTTGCTTTTTTGCTTTCTGTTTTCCCGACCTGGGCTTTTACGTCGATTCGTTCCCTTTCTCAGATTAATTCACTTTTTTTAGAAAAAAGCATAGCGAAGAATGGCAGTGGGCTGATTCGAAGTGTGCGCTGCACAGCGCCGCAGAAGTCGGACGTGCTCCTGGCGGCAGGGTTGGCCAGGCTGCACGTCTCGCCGGGAAGCATGTTCCTCGTCTTTGCTTTCTTGATCGTGTTTATGTTTTGACTTTCTCTTTCATCTGAAGAAATGTTTTCTCACTTTTTAAGCAGAACATTTTTTTTTAATCTCTGTTCCAGTTCCTAATTTAACGGGCTTATAGGGAGAAGATACGGCCTTTGAAATAGTTGCGTTTTTCCAGTAAAGATTTTCTCTGTGTCCAAGTACAAACATGAAAGCATTGCTTTTGTAAGTGGTCTGCGGGCCTAAGCTAAGATACATTCTCTATCTGCAAAACACAGACTTTCATTTGTATACACAGATAAAACCTACATTACGACAGATCTCGCTCACACACGCACACACACACGCACACACACTCACACACGCACACACACGCACGCGCACACACACGTACGCGTCCGTGCTATCATTCAACCCCGTCCCACCTTTCCTGGCTTTGGTTACTACTGTTTTTAAACCTGACACCACATTCTGCCAAATTCGGGAACAGGAAAATTAAATCCTTCTTCCTTTGCAATTTTGTCTTTAGAAGTTGAGGGTCAGATCCGTGGGGTACTCTTGAGCGCAGCCTCACAGCCGGGAGCTCTGGCCTTCTCTGCTGTGTGACCCTAAGCAAGCCACTGCTTTCTCTGGGCCTTGGTTTCTGGACTTGTGAAATGGGGATCCTAGCAGGGCTGCACCCCGGATTGTGGGGTTGACCAAGCAAGTTAGAACATGGGAGTGCCCACCCTGGGCCTGTGTGTCTCTGGCTTCCTGGGCCTCTGGCCCTCCTCCCCTGCCGAACAGCCCCCTCCCCACCGGACTCCTCATGCCACAGATCGTGGGGCTGATCTCTCTTTTGTGGCTTATTGAAATTGTATCGTTTTATACGACTCTGGGGCTGGGTGTGATACGTAGGCTTCGGTGAGTTCTTTGGTCCTTGTTTGCTTGGTGCCCTTCGCCTCTGGGACCCCTGTGAGTAGTCTGGGGTTTACTCTGGTTGTCCCCGTGCTCCGGCTGGAACAGGAGCTGCTCGCTGCTGTCCAAGCACGTGGCCTTTGGTCACACCTGCTTTCCTGTCTTTCCCCTTCGGTGCACACACTGACACGGCCCCCAAGGCCGCCGGGGCAGGCCGTCCTGAGATTCTGGTCTCTCCTTCGTCCCCCACAGTGGGCATGAGCCACCGCCTTTCCCAATGCCAGGGATCTCCGTTGCTTCGGGCTGGACCAGTCTTCCAGAAACCTCCCCCGAACCCCACATCCGAGTCCTCTTGTTTCTTTGTCCTCATGGCCGGGATGCACGAGTTTGCTAGAGGCTACGTAACAATACTACCGACCGTGCGGCTTAAGCCACGGAAGTTTCCGTCGCTGTCCCAGAGGCGGAAAGACCAGATCGAGGCATGGCCTGGGCTCGGTCCTGGGCTGGCGGAAGGCCACCTCCTCGCCTCTACTCACAGAGCCCTTCCCCGGTGTCTGTGCAGCCCCGTCATCCCTCTCTCTCCCTCGTCCAAATTTCCTGCTTCCCTAGGGACGCCAGCTGTAGTGAGAGTGGGAACCACACTAATGGCCTCACCGGACCCTCCTTCGAGGCCCCTTCTCCAAAGGTCACCTGCACGGGTGCTGGGCCGGGGCGCTCGGAACTCTGAGCCTCAGGGACCCGCTCAGCCCGTACCCCGGAACGGGTTTGTGACAGACATCAGTGGGGGCTGCTTGGCCTCGCCCTGCCGCGGGGGGCTCCCCTCCCTGGCACCCCCTCCAGCCGTCCGCAGCAGGGCAGCGTTCTCTCTGGCCAGGGGAGGGAAGGGGGGCTTCTCCCCAGCAGCCCTGCTGACATCTGGGGCCACATCAGACTTTGTGGCGGGGCTGCCGTGGGCGCCACGGGATGGCAGGCAGCATCCTGGCTCCGGTAGGGCTGTGTTCCGATGAGCGGGACGTCCCTAAATCGTGCCTAGTGTCCCTTGGGGGAGGGGCGGGTACTGCTCCCAGTTGAAGACCGCTAGGCTGAAGGTACACCTTGGAGCTCTTGGAGGTTTGGGCCCTTTTAACCCGTTTACTTGGACGTGATTTTGAACTGCAGGACGACAGCAAGAACACGGATGAGGTCGAAACCGTCCACACGCTCCTCCATCCGCCGTCTGCCCATGGGTCATAGTAGGGCCTCGCCCCTTACCGCAAGGCCCCCACTAACGTGGACAACCATGTTCTGGTGGCTGAGCCCTTGCCTCAAAAGCCACATGCCCTACGGACCTTTGCCCTGACCCTTCTGCCAGGTGGTTCCTCAAGGTGAAGGGACCCCCTCTTAAAGTGATGGCACACTTCCCAGCCTCCGCCCGCAGACGTGGGTCCCGTCCTTTCCCCTCTCGACCGTCCATGTCCCAGTACTGCTGGTGGCCGTGGCCGAGCCTTTCACATATGTCCCCCTCCGGGCCAGCGTCCGATCCGGGGGGCGGCCAGCTCTCTGGACCTCTCTACTCTGGAGCATGCCCGGTCTCTGCCTCTCATGACATTCAAGTTTCTGGGGGGTGACAGCCCTGCCATTTCTTGGGGGTTTTGCTGCATGTTTCCTTCTGGTTGGATCTGGCTTGTGCCTTCCCAGCTGGAATGTCCTGTCAGCGATAGCGTGTCCTTCTCGGGGGGACCCACCCCGAGGCCCGTGATGCTTTCCAGCCCTCACTGGTGATGCAGCTTTAATCGCCCGTCAGAGATTCATTCTGTGCTGCTCTGCCGCTGATAAGCAACTGGGGGACGTAATCTAAAGCCGCGAACATATCCTGTTGCTTATGAACAAATGTCTCCTGGATTTAGAGCTTTCCTGGAACCGATGTTTATGAGGCTGATTGCAAAACACAGCTTCTCCAGCCCTAGCCCTCTGCCACCTACGTACTAAGATCTGCCCAGTGAGAGTGGTATTCCGAGGCAAAACATCTCAGCTTTGTCCTGTGGGAAAAGCTTTCCTTCGCCCCTGTTTATTTCCTTCTTTTGAATTATTACCTACATGCGTGGGCTCGTGGATTTTTGTAGGCTACTTCTTACCGTCCTGAATTCTGTCGCTACTCAGAGTCCCAGATGTGGCCGCCGGAAACCCTTTCAAGCTTCTGTGTCCTTGTGACATGCTCACATTTTTTATTTATTTTTTAAATTTATTTTTGGGTGTTTGTTCTTTAGCATTTCTTTATGTTCCGGTAAAACAAGATTCCGGCTTATTTCCTACGCACTCTGCTCCAGCCCGAGAGACCACCAATTTTCCAGGGAGCTCTGGTTGTTTTTAACGGGTGGGGGGTGTGTGTGTGAAATTATTGGAAACCAAACTCTGGGCCCTGGGTGTGCCTGTTGCTACTTGGCGTTTTCTCTTCTCGTCCCTTCTGTGCACAGAGCTAAGGAAATGCACATGAATGGATACACCTATAAATATACAAACGCACCCAGACACGCGCGGGGGACATCTGGAACCCATGCCTGTGTCCCTCCTGCTCCTCTGTCTGCACCGAGTGTCCCTTACCTGGGAGCCTCCTTCGTCCCCGGTGAGATGCTGCCTCCGGGCCCCACCAGCACACAGACTCCCGGCTGAAAGCAGCTGTAACCTGCCGGGTTAGTCGCTTTGCCCTCGCCGCTGCCCAGTCACACCTGCTGGCTTGTTAGTAATTCTCCGCCTGCTCCCAGTCGGTCCAGATTAAAGCCGATTAATCAAGTACTATGGCCTCAACGTGCTTGGGATAGTGGTTTTCTTTTCCCGCTCCCCCTCTCGCCCTTCTCTCTCCTTTCAGTGTGTTTCTGTCACTCGTTTGAAAATTAGTTCTCTGCCTTCATTTTTTTTTTTTACTTGTTTTTCAAAACACCACGTCATGGAGGTATAACTTACGTACCATAAAATTCTCCCATTTTCAGTGTGACCCCAGGAAATTTACTGACTGTGCAGAGTCGTCGCTGCGACCTAGGTTGGGAGCACCCCCCACCCACCGTAAGACCTGCCGCGACCGTGCGGGGTCCACTCCTGTCCCTGTCCCCACGCCGGCCCCCAGCCACCCCTCCTATAGCCGCAGCAGACCATGGATGTCCCTGATCTGGACCATCGTAGAAAATGTGATCTTTGTTTTCCCGGCAGCTTTCGGCATGCTTTTGAGGCTGCTCCAAATTATGGGACCTCAAAATATTTCATTCCTTTTTATCGCTGGGAAGTATCTGTTACGTGGACAGCCGCATCTTTTGCTCACCCACTCCCCAGGTGAGGGATTTTTTCACATTGCTTCACGTTCCTGCCTGCCGGGAACGCGGTTCCGAGCTGTGTGCGCGCTTCCCTCCGCCCTGTGGAGATGTCTCGCCGCGGGACGGCTCCAAGGGGGCCTCTGTTTTCTTTCTTGCGGAATTGCCCGGCAGCTCTCCGAAATGGACGTACCCTTTTACCTTCCCAGCAGCAGTCGGTGAGGGTTTCTGTTTACCCCGAACATTCCGATCGTTTCCCATCTGTCGTCTTTATTCTCGCCTGCAGCTTTGGTTCACGCTTCCCTAGTGGCCAGTGATGTCGGAAATTTTTCACGGGCTCGTTGGCCGGTTATGTATCTTCTTGGGTGAAATGTCTGTTTGGATCTTTCGCCCATTTTTAAACACTAAACTTAGTATTTTTAGACATTCTGATACAACCGTAAGAGAAAGTGCGGAGAGACCCCACGCGCCCTTTACACAGTGGCCCTGGGGGTCCCGTCACTGGAAAGCAGAGTCCGTAGCACAACCAGGACAGTGACGCTGAGACAGCTGAGAATCGGGCCGTCCTGTGTCGGGCCCTGGTGTGGCCTCTTCATAGCCACACTGACTTCTCTTCCGCTCCTGTCCCCCCTTAATCCCCCGAGACCCCTCACCTGCTCTCCACTCCCATGACGTTGTCATTTCGAGATCAGTGTATGAAGGGACCACACAGCACGTGACTGTTTGGACTTGGCTCTCCCGAGGTAGCGTGACCCTCAAGATTCGTGCTGTCTGGGCCTATCTGTCACTCGTTCGTTTGTGTCGCCGGTGGCACTCCAGGGCGTGGACACACCCGTTGGTTTAACTGCTCGCCCGCTGAAGGACAGTTGGGGGCTCCCAGTGTGCTCCTTTCACAAGTCCTGGTAGGCTGACTAGCAGCCCCCAAAGCTCGGAGGTCCTGAGTCCTGGAATGGTCACTGTTGTCCCACAGGGCAGAGGAGATGCTGTGTACATGCATAAATTAAGGATATTGAGGTGAGGGGGTGATCCTCGATTATCCCGGGGTGGGCAGCATCGGCATAAATATCCTTGCAGGAGGGAGGCGGAGGGGGGATTGGACGGCAGGAGAGGACAGTGATGTATCACCGGAAAGCAGAGGGGGAAGATGCGGTGTGGGTGCGAGGAGGGGCCACCAGCTCGTTAGACGGGCAGCTCCTAGAGGAAAGTGAAACAGGGAGACAGATCCCACCCTCCCGTGAGCCTCCGCAAGGAATCACACCTGCCCGGGACCTCCGTTTCCGACATCTGGAACACGTCTTCGGAACTGCGAAAGAATCAGTTCGTGTCATCTTAAGCTACCAGGTTTGCGATCTTTTATGACAGCGGCCCCAGATAAAGTTGGCAGGAGCACCCCCGGACGGGTTTTGTGTGGATGTGAGTTGGTTTCTCCTGGTGTAGTCGCTGAGTCCGTCCTCTAGAAAGGGCAAAGCCCTTCTCCCACGTGGCTGTACTGACTTCCCATCCCCTCCTGCCGTGTAGGGGTGACCCCGTTTCTCCGGGCCCCTGCAGCGTCTGGTGTGGACGCCGGCTCTCTTCCGGCCTGTTCTCATAGGTGGGCAGCTGTATGTCATCGCTTGGAGTTCATGTCCTCCTGCCGGCTGGGGACACCGAGCGTGTCAGCCCCATATCTCCTCCTCGCCGAAACGTCCGGGTCATCTGCCCACTTTCCAATTGGACTGTTTCTAACTCTTGAGTTGTGAGACGTCGGTACTCATTCTAGATACTAGTCCTAAGCCAGGAATGTCACCTGTACCTGTCCTTCCCCAGTCTGGGGTTGTCCTCGTCCTCCTCCTCACCAGGTCCTCCACAGAGCGAATGTTTTAATCTCAGGGAAGCCCGGGGTACCCTGTATGTGGGTTGTATTTTGCTGTCAAGTCTAGGGACTGTTTGTCGCAGCCTCGATCCTGAGCATTTTCTTCCCTTGGTCTCCTTGGCAACCACTCTGTTAGGGTGTCATTCATGTCCCGTACAATCCAGCCACTTGAAGTGTCCCATTCCGCGGCATCACCGCATTCCCAGAGCTGTCAACTGCCACAGCTACAGAACCATCTCTCATCGCCCCCAAAACGAAACCCAGCCCCCTTTAAACGCCGTGTCCCAGGCCCCTGTTCCATCCCCGTACGCCCTAGGTGACCCCTCGTCGGCCTCCTGCCCCCATGGACTTGGCCGTTCTGGGCGTTTTACATAAACGACGCCATCCCGAGTGTGGGCGTTCTTGACTGGCTGCTCCGCCGGGCGTCTTGCTCGCCCGGCGCGGTGGTGCGCGTGGAAGTACTTGTTTCTCTTCACAGCGGAGTGCTGTTCCGGTGCACGGACACACTGGGGGTTCTAATCCATCCATCAGCCAGTCGGCATCTGGGTCACGTCCCCGCACTGGCCGTTAGGAGCGATGGCGGACGCGAGCGTTGGTGTAGGCGTCTCTGTGCGGGCGTCTCCCTTCTCCTGGGGAGACGCGTGGCCGAGGAAGGTGGAGTCAGGGTAACTCCAGGTCTCAGAGCGAGTGTGCCGGTGCCCATTCCCTCCCTGGGTGTGAACACGGCCCCGTCCCTCTCTCTGTGTGAGCACTTGTTCTTATCTGGCCCGTTATTTAGGCCACTTTGTGTGCGAGAAGTGGAGTTCCTACGGGCTGTTGACTAGCCTTGCCTGTGACTAGTGACACGGGGCGTCTCCTCGCATGCTTCCTGACCATTCGTGCATCTGGTCTTTTGGAAGAAATGACTATTCAGATTCCTTTATGTGTTTCTAAAAATAAGAATATTTGTCTTTTTGTTTTTGAGTTACGAGAGTTCTTCATGTATTCTAGCCACCGTTCCTTGTCAGATAAATGATTTGCCAATATTTCCTGCCCTCTGAGGGTTTCTTGTTGTTTTCTTTAGGATGTCCTCTGAAGCACAAAGCTTTAATTTTGAGAAAGTCTAATAGAGCTTTTCTGTTGCTTATGCTTTTGTTATCTTAAAAAGCATTGCCAAATCTTGGGCCATGAAGATTTATCCCTATGTTCTCTTCTAAGAGCTTTGTTGTATTTTGGTCTTTAATCTAGTTTGGGTTAATTTTTGCATATGGTGTAAGGAGGTGGTCCCAATTCTTCTTTTTTTTTTTTTTCCGTATAGTTCCAGCATCATTTGCCCAGAAGGTAATTCTTTCCCCATCGAATACTTTTGGCACCCATGGTCAAAATCAACTGACCATCGATAGAAGGCTTTCTTTTTCAGACTCTCTTCCTATTCCATCGATCTCAATGTCTTGTGTCTTGTCTTATGCCAGGAACCACACTGTTTTGAACACTGTTACTCTGTAGTAAGTTTTGAAATCGAGAAGTATGAATCCCCCAACTTTACTCTTTAAGATTGCTTTGGCTAATCTAGGTCATTAGAACTTCCATACGAATTTGAGAATCAGCGTGTCCGTTTGTGTAAGGAACTCAGCTGGGATTCTGGTGGATATTGTGTTCAGTCAGCAGATCAGTGTGGGGGGGGTCTTGCCAACAGGACAGTATTGTCTTCCAATCCATGAACATGGGATGTCTTCCCTTTATTTAGATCTTTTCTTTCAATAATATTTTGTGGTTTTCAGAGTATATGTTTTGCATTTCTTTTGTTCAATTTATTCCTGAGTATTTTTTTTTTTACTTTCTTTGTTGTGGTAAAGTATATGTAAAACAAAATTTACCATTTTAACTATTTTTAAGTTTACAAGTCTATGGCAGTAAGTATGTTTACATTAGTTGTGCTTTATTCTTTTTTGATAATACTGTACATGAAATTTATTTTCTTAATTTAATTTTCTGTTTATTGAAAGTGTATAGAAAAACAATTGGTTTCTCTAAACGAATGTGTCTTGCAATCTTGCTGAACTTGTTTATTAGTTATCATAATTTTTTGGTGGCTTCCTTGAGGTTTTTTATATATAAAATCATGTCATCTGTGAATGGAAATACTTTTACTTCTTTCTTTTCAAATTGGATGCCTTTATTTTTCTTGCCTAATTGTCCTGGATAGAACCTCCAATGTAATGTTGAACAGATGTTGTGGGAGCAGACGTCTTTGTCCCGTTACCGATCCTAAGAGGAAAGCACTCAGTCTTTCACCAGGAAGTACCATAGCAGCTGTGGTTTTGTACCAAATGCCCTTTTTCAGGCCGGGCAAGTTCCTTGCAATTCCTAGTATCCTAAATGCTGTTCTGTCCTCAGGGAAGGGTATGGGATTGTACTAAATGCGTTCTCTGTGTCGTTTCTTCTCTGGATAATCATGTCGTTTTTGCTCTTTATTGATCTGGTATATTAGATTAATTGATTTTCAGATGTTAATCCAACCTTGCATTCCTGGAACAAATCCCACTTGGTCCTAGTGTATAATCCCTTCTGTATAGTGCTGGATTTTATTTGTGGGTATTTTGTTGAGGGTTTTGCATCTATTTTCATAACAGTTACTGTTCTGTATTGTTCTGTAGTTCTCTTTTCTTGCTATATCTCTTTCTGGTTTGGTAACAGGGTAATGTTGCCCTTGCAGACTGTGTTCGAGAGTGTTTCCTCCTCCCCCTCCTCTTTTACTTGCTTCCTGGAAGAGTTTGTAAAGAATTTTTATTCTTGGGGCACCTGGGTGGCTCAGTTGGTTGAGCAACTGCCTTCGGCTCAGGTCATGGTCCTGGAGTCCCGGGATCGAGTCCTGCATTGGACTCCCTGCTCAGCGAGGAGTCTGCTTCTCCCTCTGACCTCTCCCCTCTCATCCTCTCTCTCTCATCCTCTCCCTCTCTCAAGTAAATAAATAAAATCTTTTTTTAAAAAGAATTTTTATTCTTTATATTTTTGGCAGAATTTGTCAGTGAAGCCATCTGGACCTTGCGGGCTTCTGTTTGTGGAGAGTGTTTGGATTACTGATCCTGTCTCTTTACTTTTTACAGATCGGTTGAAATTTTCTACCTATTCCTAGTCAGTGTTAGTAGCTGTTTTGCTTTCTAAAGAATTGTCCATTTTATCTAAGTTATTTAGTTATTGTTATAAAATGATTTATAGCATTCATTGAAATCCTTTTTATTTCTGTAAAACCAGCTGCAAAGTTCTCTGTCTCCTTTTGAATTCCAGTCATCTGAGTCTCCCTCCTGTCAGCCTCATCGAGGGTTGTCAATTTTGTTGGTCCTTCAGATAATAAACATTTGGTTTTATTGACTCTATTACTTTTTCTCGCCTCTATTTCATTAACTTCATATTTCATTTTTTCTGCTTGCTTTAGGGTTAGTTTCTTTCTTTCTTCCCTCTTCCTACAGTGGAGAGTTATGTTCTTGATACGGGGTCTCTTGTCTTCTTTAATGTGGGCACTTGCGACCAGAGATTTCCCTTTTAGCACTGCTGTCTCTGAATCCCACCAAGTTCTGGTATATTGTGTCTGTACTTTCATTCACCTCAAAGTATTTTCTAATTTTTCTTATGAATTTTTCTTTGACATATTGGTCATTTAAGAGTCTACTGTTTAAATTTCACATATTTCTACTTTGGATCCATTGTGTTCAGAAAACAACCCACATTACAACCCTTTAATGCTGCAGATGGTCCCTCTTGGAGAACGTTCCATGTGCACCTAAAGGTGGCCTGCTCTTTGGTTGTTGCTCATAGTGTTCTGTCGTTATCTGCTGGGTTTGACTGGTTTATGGTATGGTTCACATCTTCTCTTTATTGATGTTTTGTTTATTTGTTCTATACATTATTGAAAATGGAGCATTGACATTTCCAACAGCTGTTGCTTTGGCTGTTTCCGCAGCTGCTTTGATTTCGGGATGGTGCTCCGGAGCATGTGGTTACTATTCGTGGGATACATAGGTTTCTATCCTCTTACGTTCAGTCTGTTTGTATCTTTGAATCTGAAGCATACTTCCCATAGACCTGTATTGTTGGGCTTTATTTTTAAATTCTGTCTGATTAGCTCTACCTTTTGATTCTTTTTTTTTTTAATTTATTTATTTATCAGAGAGAGAGCGAGCGAGCACAGGCAAACAGAGTGGCAGGCAGAGGCAGAGGGAGAAGCAGGCTCCCCGCCGAGTAAGGAGCCCGACCCGGGACTTGATCCCAGGACGCCGGGATCATGACCCGAGCCGAAGGCAGCTGCTCAACCAACTGAGCCACCCAGGCGTCCCTGCCTTTTGATTCTTTAACACAACCGTGCTTAATGTTATTGACATAGCTGGCTTTGTCTACAACTCGGCTTTTTGTTTTCTGTCTCCTGTATTTTTGTTTTCCCCACTTCTCCTTTACTGCTTTGTTTTGCAGTTAGTGAATATTTTTGAACATATTTAAGTTTCTTTAGTGATTTTTCACTACTGGAGTCATTTCCTTGGTGATCGTTCTTGTGTTTATCAAACCCATCCTCATGTCAGATTTCTACTAAGCTAAGGCTGGTTAGGTACAGAAGGGACTCCTATATGGCTTTCTTACATTTTACCCATTTCTGTGGTATTGTTCTTAAATATATTAAATGTACCTGTTATAAGCCTGATAATACACTGTAATAATGATTATGTCGTGGAACTTTGTCTATATAGAAGCTGAGGGGAACAAAGTATGTAGTATTTGATTCATTAACCTTCACACTTAACGTTTTTGATCCTCTTCATGTGTTCCCAAGGATTCAGATTACCAGCTGGTGGCATCTCCTTAGCTCAGTGCAACTTCACAACAGCAACTCCTTTGAGTTGATGTTGGTCAGTATTTTACATTCTAGACTGCACGAGTGCAACAACACAACTAAATACGTGTTGTTTCACACAATTACTTTCTTAAAGATTTTTTTTATATTTATTTGACAGAGAGAGATCACAAGTAGGCAGAGAGGCAGGCGGGGTGGTGGGGGAAGCAGGCTCCCCGCGAGGCAGAGAGCCTGACGTGGGGCTCAATCCCAGGACCCTGAGATCATGACCCAAGCCGAAGGCAGAGGCTTAACCCACTGAGCCACCCAGGTGCCCCTCGCACAATTACTTTCTAATTCAGTTAAAAGAAATGGGATGAAATACGCATTTATATGCATTTATATTGTCTTGGATTAACACATAATTACATTTATGGATGCATTTTGTTTAAGATTTGTGTATTTATTTGAGAGAGAGAGACAGAGGGCACAATCAAGGTGAGGGACAGAGGCTGAGGGAGAGAGAGAAGCGGGCTCCCGATGCGGGACTCGATCCCAGGACCCCTGGGATCATGACCTGAGCTGAAGGCAGACGCTTCACCGACGGAGCCACCCAGCACCCCTCATTCTTGTTTTTTATGTGTGATTTTGATGTACTCTGCGGAGCCGCTTCCTGCCTGAAAAATGTCCTCCAGTTGTTCTTACAAAATGGGGGTGCTAACAAGGAATTCCATTTTTGTTTACCTGGGAATGTCTTTATTCCGGCCTCCTTTTGAAAGATAGCTTTTCTGGATATAAGATTCTTGGTTAATTTTTTTCCACAGAGACATCGAACATGTTGACATGCTGTTTTCCGGGGACCATTGTTTCTGACGAAGAGTCACCTGTTAATTTTTGGTGGTGTTCCCTCTTTCCTGTTACTGCTTTCAAGATTTTTCTCCTTGTCTTTGGCTCTCAGTGCTTTTACCATGATGTCATCTTCAAATAGTGCCCTTTTTTTTTTTAATTGTTTGTTTTCTTTGGGTCGCTTCTGCTTTTGGCTGTTGTGTTCAAGGCTGCTACAAATATCCTGTCAAGTCCCTGCTCTCGGGTCCCTGGAGTCTTTACCCAGAAGTGGAATTGTGGGATCAGATGGAAATTCCATTTTTAATTTTTTGAGGAACCACTTTATTGTTTTCCGTGGGGGCTGCACCAACTCCCATCCCTCCGAGCAGCCCGTAATAACCATTCCAGCCTCCCTACATCCTCACAAACACTATTTTCTGTTCATTAAAAGAAATATTCTTAGAGTAGCCATCCTAATGGGTGTGAAGGAGTATCTCATTGTGGTTTTGATTGCATTTGCTTAATGATGAGTGATTTGACTCTCTTCTCATGCGCGTACTGGCCATCGGTTTATTCTGGTGGGAGAAATGTCTGTTCAAGGCCTTTGCCCTTTTTTGAGTTTTTATTTTGTTGGTTGTTGTTGAATTGTTGGAGATCTTTACATATTCTGGATGTTACACAGTTTCATTTTTCTTTTCCAGTATGTATTTCTTTTATTGACTTCTCTTGTGTTACTGCAGTGGTTATAACTTCCAATACTACATTGAGTAAAAATGGTGAGGGAACATCATTGCCCTGTTCTTGATTTAAGAGAAAATCATTCAGTCTTTTACCATTAAGTATAATGTTAGACATGAGGAGTTTTTTGGGTAGGCGGTGTTTATCAAATTGAGGATGTTCCCTTTTCTATTTTCTTCTGAGCATTTTTGTCATGAGAGGATGTTGGATTTTGAAGGCATTTTGTGCATCAGCTGAGATGACCATGTGATTTTTATTATTTACCTCTTCATATTGTGCATTACACTGCATGATTCTGAATACTGAACCAACTTTGCAATCCCAAAATAAATCCCACTGGTCATGGTATATCGCTCTTCTCATATCTTGCTGAATCACATTTTCTAATTTTTTTAAATATTTCATTTATTTATGACAGAGAGACACAGCGAGAGAGGGAACACGAGCAAGTGGAGTGGGAGGGGGGAAGCAGGCTTCCCGCTGGGCAAGGAGCCTGATGCGGGACTGGATCCCAGGACCCGGGATCGTGACCTGTGCTGAAGGCAGATGCTTAAGGACTGAACCACCCAGGCACCCCTATTTGCTAATATTTTAAAGAATTTTTGCATCTACATTCATGAGGGTTATTGGTTTGCACTTTTCTCTTTTGGTAGTTTCTTTGGTTTTGTTATCACGCAAACTCTATGTAAAATGAGTTGGAAGGTAGTCACCCCTCCTGTGTTTTGGAAGGGGTTGCGCAGCATTGTAATTAATTCTTTAACAGCTTCAGAGAAATCAACAGTGAGGCCATAGGTATTTGGGAGTTCTTTCTTATGAATTTTTAAATTAAAATTTTAATCTCCTTAGAGGATTTAATCTCCTTAATAGTTAGAAGGCCATAAAAATTGCCTCTTTCATGTGGCATGGGTTGATTGGAGTCTGTGTTTTTTGAGGAACTGGTCCATTTCACCTAAGTTGTCGTACTCATGTGTGTGTAGAATTGTTTGAAATATCCTCGTACTATCCTTTGGATGTCTTCAGTGGTTTTGAGAGAGCAGTTTTGTGTGGTTCTCTAGGTAACTGCCCCAGGTGTTACAGTGTAAGTGTGTGCACTTTATTGTCATCTGGCATCAGTGTTTTGCTTCTTTGAAGTGTTGAAACCTTACGTCCCTTTGGTTCCTTGGATCTTTTTTTTAATTCATTGGATACATTTGACATGTAACATTGTGTAAGTTTAAGGCATACATTGTGTTGTTTTGATACATTCATGTATTGTAATATGATTGCTGATATAATATTTTTCACAGTATATAATGGTATTCATTATGCAGATATCTGTGGCTTATTACTACTTGTTATAAATTTGTACCTTAAGCACCATCACTCTTAGCCCTACTCCCCCACCCCATTCCCTGGCAACCACCGTGTTCCTCTCTGTTTTTTACGGATTTAACTTTTTTAGGTTCCACATGTAGGTGATCTCATACAGTACTTGTCTTTGGCTGACTTACCTCACTTAGCATAACGTGCCTAAGGTCATCCATGTCATTGGAAATGGGCGGATATCTTCCTTTCCCAGGGCTGGAAATTATTGCGCTGTGTATAGATATATATCCTTCTTATGCATTCATCCACTGATGGGCACTTGGGTTATTTCCATGTCGTGGCTGTTGTGACTAACGCTGTGATGAACACAGAAGTGTTTGCATCTCACGGAAATCCTGTCTTCATTTCCTTTGGGAATATACGCAGTGGTGGAATTGTTGGATTATATGATAGATCTATTTCAGTTTCTCGAGGAAACTTCATACTGTTTTTCATAGTGGTTTGACCAGTTCACATTCCCACCAACGGTGTGTAAGGCTCCCTTTCCCCCACATCCTTGGAAGTAGCTGTTGTTTCTTGTCTTCTTGACGGGAGCCATTCCAGCGGGTATGAGGTGATGATTCACTGTGAGTTTGGTTGGGTTTTAAAGATTTATTTATTCCTTTTAGAGAGGGGGAGGAGCAGAGGGAGAGAGTCCCAAGCAGACCCAGTGCTGAGCGCAGAGTGCAACTCGGGGCTCGATCCCATGACCGCAAGATCGTGACTTGAGCCAAAAATCAAAAGTTAGACACTCTACTGGCTGGGCCCCCCAGGCACCCCTCACTGTGGTTTCAGTTTTGCATTTCCCTGATGATGAGCAATGTCGAGCATCTTTTCATGTGTCTGTTGGTCATTTTATGTCGTCTTTGAAGAAATGTCTAATTTAGTCTGGTCTTTTTTTTTAATCAAATTGTTTGGGATCTTTTTTGTTTTTGAGTTGACTGGGATCTTTATATATTTTTGATTTTAACCCTTTATCCAGTATATGTTTTCCAAAATTTTTCTCTCGTTCTGTAAGTTGTCTTTTCATTTTGTTGTTTCTTTTGCTCTGAAGCTTTTGAGTTTGATGTAGTCCCATTTCATTTTTTTCCTTTTATGTGCTTTGACATCATGTCCCCCAAATTATTGTCATAATATGTTGATGAGCTTCTTCCCTATATTTTCATCTCAGGGTTCAGTGTATCAGGTCTTATGTTGAAGTTTTTGATCCATTTCAAGTTAAGTTTTATAGGTGGTATGAGATAGGGATCTAATCTCATTGTTCCACATATGTTTCTCCAGTTTCCCCAACACCATCTACTAAAGGGTCTTTGTGGTTCCATAAAAATTGTATGATTGTTTCTTCTGTTTCTTTGAAGAATGTCTTTGGTATTTTGCTGGGGATTGCGTTCAATGGCCATGTTCACAGTATTAGATCATCTGATCCATGAACATAGACTGTCTTCCCACTTGTTCGCATTGTCTTCAATTTCTTTCAGCAAAGATTTGTAGTTTCCATGGTGTAGACATTTTACTTTGGTTAAATTTATGCCTAAGTATTTCCTCTTTTTATACTATTTTGGATGGGGCAGTTTTCTTTCCTTCTCAGGTACTGTCTCACTAGTGAAAGGAATGTAATAGATTTCTATATGTTGATTTTGTAATCTGCCACTCTACCATATCACTGATTAATTCCAAGTTTTTTGACTGATTCTTCAGGATTTCCTAGAAATAGGATCTTATTATCAGCAATAATGACAATTTTACTTTTTCCTTTTCAATTTGGATGTCTTTTATTTCCTTGTCTTGCCTAATTGCTCTGATTAGAACTTCCAGTACTGGGGCACCTGGGTGGCTCAGTGGATTAAAGCCTCTGCCTTTAGCTCAGGTCATAATCCCAGAGTCCTGGGATCGAGCCCCACATCTGGGTCTCTGCTCAGCGGGGAGCCTGATTCCCCCTCTCTCTCTCTGCCTGCCTCTCTGCCTCCTTGTGATCTCTCTCTCTCTCTCTCTCTCTCTGTGTCAAATAAATAAATAAAATCTTTAAAAAAAAAAAAAGAACTTCCAGTACTATACTGAGTAGGAGTGGTGAGAATGGGCATCCTTGCCTTGTTTGTGGTCTTAGTGGAACACTTTCAGTTTCTCTCCATTGAGTATAGTGTTGGCTGTGGGTGTCATATATGGCCGTTGTTATGTTTGGGTATGTTCTTTCTAGACCCAGTCTGTTAAGGGCGCTTATCATGAAAGGATGTTGTATTTTGGCAAACGCATCTATTGAGCTGATCATGTGATATTTATCTTTCATTTTATCAATGTGTGATGTATTACATTTATTGATTTGTCTATGTTGAAGCATTCTTGCATCCCAAGGGGTAAATCCCACTTGGTCATGGTGTATAATCTTTTTAATGCGTCCTTGAATTCCATTTGCTAATCTTTTGTTGAGAATTTTTGCACCTACATTCACCAGATATTAGTCTATAGTTTTCTTGTGGTGTCCTTACCTGGTTTTGGTATCAAGGTCATGCGTCCTGGTAGAAAAGTCTGGAGGCATTCCCTCCTTCACATTCACTTCCTCTGGTCTCCATGGTTTCTGATGACAGATGTACTGCCATTCAAATTAGTGTTCCTCTGTAAGTAATGTGACATTTCTCTTCTTCCAAAATGGTTTGTCTTTAGTTTTCAGTGACTGATAATGTGTATTGGTGTCGATTTTTTTTAATTTATGCTTTGTTTTCAGTTAGCTCCTTGAATTTGCAGGGTTATATCTTTCACCAAATTTGGGGAGTTTTAAGCCATTATTTCTTTGAATACAATTTTTGTCTCACTTTCTCCTCTCCTTTGGGACTCTGATGATAGGAAGTTTAGCTTTTTTCTTATTGTCATTCAGGTCCCTGAAATTCTGTTCATTTTTTATTTTCAGCCCATTTTATGTTACCGGATTAGGTCAGCTCTGTTGACCTCACCCGGAGTTCGCTGGTTCTGTCCTCTGTCGTGCCCACTTCACACTGGAGTCCATTCAGTGAGGGTTATTGTTACTACATTTCTCAGTTCTATATTTACATTTTAATAGCTGCTCTTTCTTTGCTGTGGTTTTCTGGGTTTTTTTTTTTTTTATTTGTGTCAAGAAAATTTGTAATGGCTTATTAAGGCTTTTTTTATTTTTTAAAATTTATTTATTTGTCAGAGAGAGAGAGCACAGGCAGACAGAGTGGCAGGCAGAGGCAGAGGGAGAAGCAGGCTCCCTGCCGAGCAAGGCGCCCGATGCGGGACTCGATCCCAGGACGCTGGGATCATGACCTGAGCCGAAGGCAGCCGCTCAACCAACTGAGCCACCCAGGCGTCCCTTATTAAGGCATTTTTATAACGAGGTCTTAAAACCTTCTCAAGTAATTCCAGCATCTGGCTTATTTTGGTTATGGCATCTCTTGATTATCTTTTATCATTTGTGCGGTGACTCTCTTGATTCTTGGCATACGTGGTTTTCAGTTGTGGATCATACATATGATCAGACTGGTCCCCTGGTGAATTGTAGCAAGAGCGCCAGGTGACCGTGAATGTTTAGCCTCCCCCCGGGCCCCACCAGCCCCAGTCCTGGTGGGGAGGGTACTCCCTTACACTACCTCATTGCAGGAGGGGGAGTAGAAGTTCAGTTTCCCTGTTTGGGCCACACACATCTTCCTGTGGGGAGTGGGGTTGCCAGCTCACCCTGCCAGGTTGCCAAAGTGCAGTGTGAGACCAGCTCCCCAGTGGACCCTGCTGACCCCCGACACTGGCATGGGGCAGGGAGGGTGTTAGGTAGGGTGGCAGGCAGCTTCCTCTCACATGGCGCATGGCTCATTCGGCAGGCCGCGTCAGGCCGTGGTTCCACTCTTAATACCAACAAAATAGGACAGAAGATGCACAAGGCTATAAAAGACATGAAGACTGTCGCTTCCTATTGAAGAGCCGGTTGCTGCTGAATCGTCTGCTCCTTCAGTTCCGCCGGTTCTCACTGAATGAGGCTCCGTCAGCAGCACCCATGACTTGTATTTCTTTGTCATTTCCGTTCCTTAGAACTTTCATACTTGACGATTTTTATTTCTTCCTGATGAGTTGGTCCTTTTATTATTATAAATGTCCCTCACTGTCTCAAACAAGAGTCTGTTTTAACGCCGATTTGGGCTGAGATTTAGATAGCCACCGCCACCTTCTCATGTTTGATGTCTGCAGGCCATCTTTTCCCTCCCCTTTACTTTGAGCCTATTTGTGTCTTTGAATATATAATGTGTCTATTGTAGGCAGTATATGCTTGGATCCTGGCAGTCTGGCAATCTCTGCTGCTTTATTGAGTGTTTAATTCACTTATGGTTAATATAATTACTGATATGGTAGGACTTATATCTGCCACTCGCTACTCATTTTCTGGAGGTCTTGTGTCTCTTCTATCCCTCTCTCCCTGCCTTCTGTCATCTTGAAGAGATGTGTGTGAGTGCACCATTCTAAGTCCCTCGCTAGTTTATTTTTTCTGTTTTTAGGTCGTTTTCATAGTAGTACAATCTGGGGATTACAGTCAGCACTCAGCTGGAAACAGTCTGCTTCGGGTTACTCCTGAATAGGACTTCAAATGTTTTTGCATGCCCCCCCCTCCTTCTAGGGACTCTAATCACATATATGCTGGTGCTCCTAATGACACCTAACGAGCCTCCCGGGCTGTGTGCTGTTTTGTTCACCTGTTTTACGTTCTTCCACACGAAGCCCATTTACCAGTCTATCTTCAGGTTCATTGATCCGTTCTTTCTTCTGCCAGCTCACATCTGCTGTGTAGCCCCCTGGTGTTCCCTCTACACTACTGTGCTTGGCAACCTCATGAGGCTTGCTTGCTTTATTTTGTAAATCATATCTATTTACGGATGTTCTCCATTTGATAAGTCACCACCACCGTCCTTTCCTTTCGTTATTTAAATATGGTTACTCTGCATTGTTCGAATGGGTTTCTAGTAGCTGCTTTGGAGTCTTGGGCTACAAAGTCCAACGTTTCGGGCCCCTCAGAGGTCATTTCTATTGATTGCTCTTTATTCCCGGTGAAGTGTTACACTCTCTGTTTTGCATGTCTCATAATTTTTTATCCAAAAAACTGTTTCATTTTGTATAATGTAGGCACTCTGGATTCTGATTCTTCCCCCTAATCAGTGGCAGTCATTCTGCCTGGATGGTGCAGTTTCTGTCTCCTGCAGCGAGGGGCCACTGATGGTCTCTGCTCAGGTTGGATTCTGTTGGTTTGTGTTTTTTTTAAGCATGCTTTTGTTTTTAAGCCCGGCTTTCTTTGTGTCACCCCCGGATCGGCATAGCCTGGTGGTCAGGCCAGGATTGGTCAGCAGTTTTGTTGGAACAACTTGAGCCAATGAGGCGTCCTCCCTGGGCTGAGGTGATCTGCATGTGAGTTGAGACACTCATTCAGAGTTGAGGCCGTTCACAAGGGTCTCGTGGCCGTTACTTTCGGCCCACATGGGGTCTCACAGGCAGCCAAGGATAAGCAGATAACAGGTGTCCTTGCTTCTCTCCGCTGAGCGTGCTGTCTGCCAGACCTCAGGATGCCTGTAAAAATTCCTGCTGGTCTCTTGCTTGTCCCAACCAGTACCTGCAGCCTCTGGAAGCCATGGTATTGGCCTTCCCTGGGATTTGCTGATTTGCCCCCGAGATTGCTGCTGTGTGACACAGTCCACGGGGTCTCCCATGAGGCTCCAGGTCAGGGGGCACCTCTCTGTTGGCCCTGGGACTGAGGGCCCTCAAGTCTCCTGCGCCACTGAGCTTGGGTGGGGGGACGGGAGCAGCCCCGAGGGAAAGGGCCACAGACACTGCTGTTCTGAGGTTTCGTAGTTTTTTCTCGAATAAACAGCCCTCACTTCACCTTTGGTTAATTTCTGGAGTTCTTAGGCTGTTTCTGACGGTCTTGTCCCGTTTTGTCACTGCCTTCCTTTCTAGAGGTGCGTTGCCTGTTGCTGATTTTGTGTTATTTCTTGGATGAGTAGCCTGTTAATGTACTTCCAAAGTCAAAACCACACAAGACGTTCTACCTTCAGAGAGAGGCTTCCCTCCCTCCCGGCTTCCCTTATCCCTTCCCTCCTGATTGTTTCCACCCTCCTAAATAACCAGTTTCAGTATTCTCTGGTCGGTTTTGTACGTGTGACAGTGTGCCTATGCTCTTTATCAAACCCGTGTGTTTATTTTCTTCTTTCCCCTTCTTTATTCCAAAAACGGGGGTTTTCTATGTCCTATGTGCTTTGCTTTCCTCCCCTAAAACCATCTCCTAGAAATCACTCCGCATCCACTCGTGGAGAGCTTTGCCCTTCTTTGTTATGGGTCCACGGCATCCCCTGGTGCGTGCGTGCTGTGGTCTTGTCCACAGGTCTCCGAAGCTCGTCTGTGTGCGTGGTCTCCTGAGGGCAGCTCTGCTCACCATTCTGCAGGCAGAGCTTGGATTCGTTTCTGACATTTTATAATTGCAAATAAAATGCTGCACTGAATAATCTTATGCATATTTTCACATTTTGTTGGAGGTATACCCCTAAGGTAAATTCCTAGGAGAGGGATTACTAGGTTGGAACACAAATACACACTTAGGTTTGTTAAATATTGCCACATTCCCCTCCCCGGGAGCAGTGCCATTGAGCGTGGGAGTAGGTTATCGATATTTTGAATTCTTACCGATCTGATAAGTAAAAACTGATATCCTGATTTAGGTTTAGCTTGCATTGATTTTTTTTTTTTTACAAGTGAAATTGTAATCTTTTCATAAGTTTAAGGGCTATTTTTATGGATACTTTCCTGAGCTGTTGACAACTTTTGGCTATTTTTGTTTAACCATTTTGGTCCTTTACTCCTTCAGTTTTTACGTTTCGTGTACGTTGTAGCCGTGAGCCTCCCGTCAATGATATTTGCTGCAAAGATTCCTTCCATTTTCTCATTTGCCTTTTAGTTTTGTTTAAGGTACTTTTTTTTTCCTATGCAAAAGGTTTATTTTCTTATACCTGTAGTCAGATTCACTGGTCTTTCCTGATGACATCTGGATTTCTAGTCGGAGTCAGGAGGGCTTTTTACTGTGTGTAGTTTGGAGAGGAATTCACTCTGTTTTATCCTCGTATTTGTGTAGTTCTGTCAAGGGAGGTGTCTGGTACCTTCAGGAGAGATTTTCATAGGAATGGTTGATAAATTCTTCGAGGTAATCATATGTTTCTTCTTAAACCTATTAATATGGGGAAATATTTAGAATTTTTGCATCAGCAATCACAAATATTACGGGCCTTTTATTTTCGTGCTCTGTGTTTATCAGGGTCATATATCAGCATTACACTGTAGAAAGTATTTGGAAGTTTTCCTTCATTTTCTGCGCTTTGAAACCATATATATAGTATTAAGACTCTCCAGTGTCTACAAGGTTTTGGTAGAATTCCCCCTGTGGAACCGACTGGATATGGCACTTTCTCCCAGGGTAATTCCTTGGTAACTTTTTCTACTGATTTTTTTTGGAAATCAGTGTGCGTAAGCTTTCTATTTCTGCTGAGATCAATTTTAGATAAACTGTATTTTGCAAGGAAGTTATCTATTTCATCTGGGTCTTGCAAATTCTTTGCATAGAACTGTACCAAGAAGTCTGTTGTTATTTTAAAATTTTCCTTCACGGCACGTTCTCTTGTTGTTTCTTTTGTGTGTTTGTCCTTTCTCTCTTTGCTCCCTAATTAAATGGTAGTTTGTCTATTTTATTTCTTTCGTGTAACCAGGATTTTTATTATGTTAATTTGGTCTAGTATTTTACTGTTTTCTGCCTCATTAGTTTCTTTTATCTTTGTTATTTCCTTCCTCGTGCTTTCTTTTGATTTACAGTCCCTTTTTTTTTTTAGCTTTTTCAGTTGGCAGTCTGCATTTTTTAATTCATCTATGTACTTAGACGTATAAATGTGTGCTCAGAAAAGGATGTTTTCTACCGTCATGGTGCAGGGTTCTCCGTAGATACGCACAAAGGCCCACCTTATGGACTATGCTCTTCAGATGTTGTATGGCCTTTCCTTTTAGTTCGCCTCGGCAGTCGGAGGACCGTGGGATGTCAGACTCCATCATGCGAGTGTTTATACCCCCTGCATATCCGGTAGTTTCTGTTTCGTATGGGTAGTTGCTGTGGTATTTGCTACATAGTTCTCCATGAGCGTTATAACCCCCTTATGAAACACAGCCTTTCGCCTCCTGAAGCGTCCTGGTTTGTCTCATTTAATGCTTTTTGAGCATTTTGTTTTTTCCTGATGCCAGAATCCTAAGCGCTGCTATCTTTGTGTTGACGCTTACCTGGTGAATCTTTCCTCGTTCCTGTATTTTCCAGCCTTTTCAATCACTGGATCTTAGATGTCTCTTTTTTTGTTTGAAATGCACAGGTTGGATGTTGCTCCACAAGCCAGTTTGAACATCTTTGTCTTGTGAGAGGCAGGCATGTTTTTTGCCGTCACTTATCAATGCCACCGATCTGTCTGTATTATCCCGTGTTGCCCTTACTGCCTCACTATGTCCCGCTGATTTTGTTGCTCTGTTCTGCGCGTCGGCTCTGTCTTCTCCTTCATCAGTTCGGTATTTAAGAATGTTTACATCTTCTTTCTCCTGGCGGTTTCCTTCGTACCCCTAGTTTCGTTCTGGTTCAGCTCCCCTTTCTCTTAAGCAAGCTGATCCTGTGCGGTGCGCCGGCCGGGACGATGCCTAGCTGTCGCGGACGGAAGTCCCGCGCTCTGTGTGCTGTACCGTTCACTCTGCATTCTCTCAGATTTGTGCTCTGTGTTGTCCAAACATAGGATGTTCATGTATTATTATTCAGCCGTGACTCCAGCTGGGTCTGTGTGTGTAGTTAAATATAAGTATCTTTCCTTACCACTGCCCTTGCCAGAGCTTCCCCACTATCCCGATGGTGGCACACAGCTCCTCCCCCGGTAAGCTCCTGAGCAAGGACACGCGTGCACAGAATTCGTGCACACGTAAGTCTGCTTTTCCATCGCTTTCATATGGGAAGGTCAGCTTGGCTGAGTTAGAAAATCCTTGGTATGCACTTCCTTACATTTTTTGAAGATGTTGTTCTACTTTGTCCTGCTTTCTGTCCCGTTTTTGGTAAGTCTGTTGCCAGCATGCTCCTCTGGCCTCCAGAACTTATTTCATCCTTCTGCTTGGAGGTCATCTTCTTTACTTGTAAAGTCTTACAGTTTTGCTTGGAAATATCTCAAGATAGATTATTCTAGATAAATTCCCTGGTACCCACATGGAACCAGAAGTGCAAGTGTTAGTTTTTTGTTTGTTTGTTCTTACGATTTTATTTATTTGAGAGACAGAATGAGCAAGAGAGAGAGAGAGAGAGAGCACATGAGCAGGGGCAGAGGGGGGGGAAGAGCAGGGAGCCCGACGTGGGGCTCAATCCCAGGACCCTGAGATCATGACCTGGGCTGAAGGCAGACGCTTCACCCACTGAGCCACCCGGGTGCCCCAGAAAAAGTTAGATTTTATTGTATTTATAGAAATTTCCTTATATAAGGTTTAAATGTTATTTCTATTGCATTATTTTTATTTCCCTCTTAAGAGACTTCAGTGACATGAATGCTGGGCTTCCATGAGCCACAGCCCCTGTCATTTTATTACTTTATGTCTCTGCTTCTTTGAAGTCTTCTGTGCCTCCTCTATTTTTTTTAAGATTTTATTTATTTATTTGACAGAGACCACAAGTAGGCAGAGAGGCAGGCAGAGAGAGAGGAGGAAGCAGGCTCCCTGCTGAGCAGAGAGCCCGATGCGGGGCTCGATCCCAGGACCCTGAGATCATGACCTGAGCCGAAGGCAGAGGCCTAACCCACTGAGCCACCCAGGTGCCCCCCTTTTTTTTTCTTTAAGATTTTATCCTTTACTTCTTAATGAGGGGATGTTCTCACACCTGACTGTTTTAACGACAAGCAGTCTGGTAACATTTAGATGTGGTTGTTGTTTGTATCGTACCTAACAATTTATTGTCAGATCCAAGTTCGTATGATTTACCCCATGTCTTTTTATGAGAAACTCGTGGTTTTTAGCTCCTATGTTTGTAAATCAGCTCTATTTCACCGTTGTACATGGCGTGAGGACGGGGTCCGGCTTCATTCTTTCACCGACTTGTCCCAGTGCCATTTGTCAAAGACCTGTTCCTTCCAACTGAATGGTTGTGATGCCCTGTTGAAAATCCGTTGTCCGTGAGTGTGAGGGTTTATTTCTCCTGGGTCCAGTCTGTCCATTGGTCTGCACGTCTGTCCTTAACGCCACGACCACGCTGCTGCGACTGCTGTAGCTCTCTGAGTTTTGAGAGCGGACAATGCGAGCCTTCCACCTTTCTTTTCAACACCGTCTTAGCAATTCCATGAACACTGTAGGATCAGTTTTTCCATTTCTGTTTTTTTAAAACGCCATGAGAATGTTGGCAGGGATTGCACTGAATCTGTAGATCACGGGTAATACCGTCTTCATGAAAATACTAAACCTTCCAGGCCATGACCATGGATGCTGTTGTAAATGGGACTGAAAAATCATTTTCCTTCTCAGATCGCTCATTGCTAGTGGGTAGAAATACACGATTTCTTGTGTTCTTGACCCCGTGCCCTGCAACTTCACTCAACTAACTTAGTAGTTCTGGTAGTGGTTTTTCTTTCGTTTTTTCTTTTGAAGATTCTTTGGGGTTTTCTGAATATAGGATTACGTCATCTGTGAATAAAAATAATTTTACTTCTTCTTTTCCAAAATAGATTATTTTCATTTTTTTCATTTTTATTTTTTTGCCTGATTGCTATAGCTAGACCTTTCCTTACATTCCTGAAAAGCTGTGGTGAACATGGGCGTTCTCACCCAGTTCCTGCTTTGAGGAGGCAAGTTTTCAGTCTTCTTGCCATTGAGTATGAGGTAGCTGTGGGTTTTCCAGAAATGTTTTTTATCATGTTGAGGAAGTTCCCTTCTATTACTATTTTTCTAGGAATTTTTATCCTGAAAGGCCATTGGATATTCATTTCTGCCTTTGAGGTGCTCATGTGGGTTTTTTTCCTTTTTCTGTCAATCTGATATATTACATTGATTGGTTTTTCTTGTGTCGAATCAGCCCTCCATTCTTTTTTTTTTTTTTTTAAAGATTTTACTCATTTATTTGTCAGAGAGACCACAAGAGCAAGCACAGGCAAACAGAGTGGCAGGCAGAGGCAGAGGGAGAAGCAGGCTCCCTGCCGAGCAAGGAGCCCGATGTGGGACTCGATCCCAGGACGCTGGGACCATGACCTGAGCCGAAGTCAGCCGCTCAACCAACTGAGCCACCCAGGCGTCCCATCAGCCCTCCATTCTTGAGATAAATCCCATTCGGCCATGGTACATAATCTTCTTAATATGCCACTGGATTTGGTTTACTGGCATTTTGTTGAGGGGTTTTGCATCTCTAAGGATATTGGTATCTAGCGTTTATGTGGTGTACTAATTTTAGAATACTAATTTTATAGAATGTAGAGCAAAGTGTCTCCTTGCCTTCTCTTTTGTTAGTTTGAGAATTGGTGTTAATTCATCTTTAAATGTTTGGTGTAATTCACCAGCGAAGCCATCAGTTCCTGGACTCCTCTTCCTTAGGAGCACATTCATAACTGATTCAAACTTTTTACTTGTTGTATATCTGTTTAGAATTTCTGTTTCTTCTTGAGTCAGTTTTTGTATTTGTGTTTTTCTAAGAGTTTGTTTATTCCATGTAAGTGATCTAATTTCTTGAAGTACAACTTTTCATTGTATTGTCTTATAATTCTTTTTTATTTCTGTAAGGTCAAGCATAATATTCCCACTTTCGTTTACTATTTATATGCATTGCTCTAATTCTTTTCTTAGTCAATCTAACTAAAAGTCTGTCAATTTTATTGGTCATTTCAAAAAAGCCAACTTTCTTTTTTTGAGTATGTTCTTTTCCTATTTTCTTGCATCTCTCACCAGTCTCATATTTATTATTTCCTTCTTTCTGCTAACTTTGGGTTTACTTTATTTTTCTTTTTCTAGTGCCCTAAGCTATAATGTTAGGTTACTGGAGGTGTTTTTTCTTTCTCAATGTGGAACTTTGCAGGTAGAATTTTCCCCGAGCACTGCTTTCATCACATCCATGTCTAGGTATGTTGTGTTTTCATTTTCATTCATCTCAAAGTATTTTCTAATTTCCCTTATGATGTCTTCTTTGATCCACTAGTTTTTAAAGAGTGTTTGAGACCCTTAATTTCCACATATTTGTTAGTTTTCCTTCTATTATTGATTTCTAGCCTCCTTCCATTTTGGTTGGAGAAGATACTTCATATGATTTAACTTTTAAAATCTACTGAGACTGCTTTGTGACCTACCCTGTGGCCTATCTTGGAGACTGTTCCATGTGAACTGGAGGAGAATGCGTGTTCGGCTGTTGCTGGGTGGAATGCCCTCTATATGTCTGTTACGTTTAGTTGACTTATAGAGTTGCTCACGTTTTCTCTTCCCCTGTTGCTCTTCTGTCTGGCTGTTCCACCCAGTTACTGAGTGTGAGGTACCGAAGTCTGCAACTACGTTACAGAACTGTCAGTGTCTCCCCTCGATTCTGTCAATGTTTGCTTCATGTGTTTTGGAAGTCTCCTGTTCAAAGTATATGGGTTTGTAATTGCTGTGTCTTCTTGATGACATTCTCCTTCCCTCAATATTTAGTGTCCTTCTTTGTCTCCTATAGCCATTTTTTTAAAGATTTTATTTATTTACCTGACAGACAGAGATCCGAAGTAGGCAGAGAGGCAGGCAGAGAGAGAGGGGGAAGCAAGCTCTCTGCTGAGCAGAGAGCCCGATGCGGGGCTCGATCCCAGGACCCTGAGATCATGAGCTGAAGGCAGAGGCTTTAACCCACTGAGCCACCCAGGCACCTCTCCTATAGCCATTTTTGACCTAAAGTCTGTTTCCCTGGCATCAGCACATCCACCTCAGCTCTTTGCTGGATACTCGTTCCATAGAAGATCATTTCCCATTCTTTCACTTTGTCTGTTTGCGTCTTTAGATCTAAAAGGAGTATCCTGTACGCAGTGTAAGTTGTATAATTTCTTTTTATCCATTCTGCCAAACTCTTTTGATTGAAGAATGTAATCCATTTACATTTAGTGTAATTACTGACCAGGAAGGGTTGCCATTTTGCTATTTTTGTTGTATATCTTTTACCTTTGTTTGTTTCTCATTTCTTCTACTACCTTATCTTGTGCTTCACTGATTTTTAAGTGAGGTACAATTATTCTCTTCTTAGTCCTGTTATGCATATTTTTAAATCATTTTCTTGTTACCATGACGGTTGTATTTAATATTCTAAACTTATAGAACTCCAGTTTGAACTGATACCAGCAGCTTCGATGGCATACAAAAAACCACGTTTCTGTAGATGTCCCCCTCATGTTGTCACAGCTCATATCCTTATACATTGTATTCCCAGTGACACCGATGTGTAATTGTTTTATGTGTTTGTTTTTTAAGTCATGTAGGAAATAAAGGAGAGTTACAAACTAAAGGCATGTTTATGTTTATGTGTTTATGTTTCCCCATGCAGTTAACTTTTCTGGAATTCCTTATTTCTTTGTATGACTTTGAGTAACTTTCTAGTGTCCTACTTTGGCCTGAAGAACTCTCTTTGGCATTTTTGTAATGTAGGTCTGTAGTGATGAGCGTCCTCAGATTTTCTCTGGGAATATTTTCCTTTTCCCTTTTTTGTTTTTTACTTAATTTTGTTTTAATTCTGGTGTAGTTAATACACAGTGTTATACTAGTTTCAGATGCACAGTAGTGTCCCTTTATTGTGGAAAGATAATTTAATAGATATAAAGCTCTTGACTCATTTTCCTCTCAGCACAACAAGGATGTCATCCCACTCCCTTCTGACCTCCATGCTTTCTGAAGAGAAACCTAGGTCAATCTTACTGTGTGTTCCTGTACGTGATCAGTCATTTCTCTCACTCTTTCCATGGTTCTTTGTCTTTTAACTGTTTGATTATGATGTGCTCCTTGGAGTTCACTGAGCTTCCTGGAGGTGTAGTTCACACGCCTTCAAGAACTTTGGAAGTTGCCAACTAATAATTCTCTAATATTCTTCCTGCCCCTTTCTCACCTCTCCTTCTGGGATTCCGATTATGGACATCTTGGTATGCTTGATGGGGTCCCATAGGTCCTTACGGTCTGCTTGCTCCTTACTCCTTCAGATTATTTTTCCTTCTGTTCCTTCGACCAGATAATTTCCGCTGATTGACCAATCTCCGTGTTCACCAATTCTTCTACCCGTTCAGATATGCTAATGAGACCTCTGCCAAGTCCTCATTTCAGGTATTATGCTTTGCAGTTCCAGAATTTCTGTTTAATGGGTCTTCATTCATATTCCCTGTTTGTTCATTTGTTCTGGTTTCCTTCACTGTGCTGCCCACGATTTCCTTCAGTTCTGGGCATCTCTGAGAAAGTGGACTGAAAGTCTCTGTCTAGTAAGTTCAGTGTCTGTGCCCCCTCAGGAACATTATCGGCTCCTTTCTTCTGTGAGCGGGCCATCCTGTTTCTTTACATGTTTCCTCCCTTTTTGTTGACAGCGGGATATTCCACACACGACATGTAGTCACCCCCGATGTCAGATCCTTTCTCTTCCTTAAGACCATTTTTGTCTTGCTGTGGGCTACAGCTGTTTAGTGGCGTCTAACCTGTGTCTGTGACATCTGCGAACGGTCCTTACGCTTGCGTTCAGTTGGCATTTTGACAAAAGGTTCTTTGGGTGCCAGGGGTCAGGAAAACAGAGGGAAAAGGGGGGAGAAGAAAATAAATAAAAGAATTCTTCCACCTGTGCTAGGGCACCGGGACCTTTGTCCCGGCTGTTCACAACCCTATCTTAGCCTCCGCTTCCTGTTCAGGGTGGGCAGAGAGCTCAGTGGGAGGGGAACGCTTCATGCGTTCTCGGGACTTTTCAGCGCGTGCATCCTGCCCCAGGCATGAGCTCGGCCTTCTCAGTTCCTCAGTGCAGCTTCTGAGTGGCCTGGTTTCCAGACAGAATGATTTCTCAGGTTTTCTTCCGAGGCTGCCCGTGCCCCACTGTGTACCTCAGCAACAACCTCCCTACAGGGACTGGAATTTGTTGGGCTCCCTCCCGGTGTTTTCAAGGAATGCCCATCAGCTTTCATGTCTCTGCTCCTTTGGGAACCAAGGATCAGGGTCCCACACTGGGAATGAGGACTGCCAAGTGGGGGTCGGGGCGTTCCAAGGGCAAGTGGAAATGCCCCCACGCCCCTGCCACTTTCCCATGGCCTCTCTCCTGACTGTTCTCTAGCTCTGACCGGTCTGGGCTTGATTTTTCAATGCCCCCATGAAGGGAAGGTCCTTGGAGTTCCATACGCCTGTTTCTTGCCGAGCTCGCCTTCTTTCCTCCTGTCTTTCGACAGAACCTCTGAAAACAACTGGCTCCTGACTCCATAGCCATAGGCTGGCAGTGGTGGGAGATGGTCAGAGTGCTGATCGGATCTGGCTCATTTCTACACTCACAAGGTGATCAGAAGGCCACGGCGCTCTGTCTCCTCATGTGCCGAAGGCACCCGCTGTCTGTGGGTTCACCTGCACTTCTCGGTTTTAGAGTTCAGGGGAGGTCTGAAACCAGAGGTTCAGGGAGCAGCGCGCCTCTGGTCTCCGGGCCTGGCTGGAGTCCTTCTAGAGGCGCACCTTTTCCTTCATGCGCCTGTCCAACCCATCAGCAGCTTCTGTCAGCTCTCCGGACCTTGCCACCCCTGGCCTCCCCCCCAGGCCCCTTCCCAGGCCACGCTGCTCTCTCCTGGGCTGTTGGCCTGTCCTCTTCCCTGGTCATTCGGTTTCCATCCCTGCCTCTTCCCCTCCATTCTTCACGCAGCAGCCAGGGGATTCTTTAAACAAGAAGGTGGACCTTGCTGTTCTCCTACTTAAAATGCTCCAGTGGCTTCCTGTCACCGTGTCTTGGGTCAGTTCCACTGGACACAGAGCCCGATTCAGGACCCCTCATGCTGCACCCTACTGCGGACGAGCCCCGCGCTGGGCAGCGGAGAAGCCGCACAGAGCACTCCTCAGAGCTGCCCCACCAGCTCCGTGCAGGGATGGGGTGTGTCATTTACTGCTGTGTCCCCTCCGGGAAGCTCTGCCGAGCTGCCTGGCCCGCTCGGGGCTTCGAGAACATCGGCCCTGTGCCCCCCACTCTCCGGAACCGGCTGGTTCTTAGGTAAAGCACCATCTTGTTTCTCCGTGTGTTCTCCGATGATTAGAAATGCCTCGTATTCAACCAGTTCGACTCCTGGGCCCACAAAGAGGCTGGCGGCGTCAAAATGGGGCCCCCGCGGCCATCGTGGGCAGAAGCAGTGTGTCTTTTCACAACGCGGTGGGGTCTGTGTGGACGTGGGGGTTGGGGGTGGGGGGCGGCCGTCACCGAGCTCCCCTCGGGGGCCCCCTGCCCTCTCCCCGCCTCCCGGCCCTCCTGCAGCCAGCAGGGACCGGGTGGGGGAGTCAGGCTGAGTTGATTATTTTTGACATCAGTTGTTAACATAATTTTGACGTTAAGCCTCCCCCCAGCTCTGGGGTGGCTCTGACTGTGTCCAGGCTCCAGCTTGGGGAGCCGTGGGGAGCCTCTCAGCCCCAGATCTGGCCTGGCTGGGAGGCGGCCTGGGAAGGGACCTGCGTTTCTCAAGCCCGTGCCCTCGGGGCCTGGGGGTGGGGCCCCAGCAGATGTCTGGAGTGGGTAGCCAGGGCCTGGAGCCGGAAGCTGAGAACGAGGCCTGCAACTCATTTCCCCATTAAACATTCTGAGAACATCTGCACCGGTTTCCAAGGCTTCTCCCTCACTAATTGCTCTGATTATTGTGTGAAGTGAGGCCCTGGCACATTTCCGCGATGTTGTGATGAAGGTGAAAAGATTGCTCTTAATTAGATTAAAAACATTTTTTTCTTCCTCTGTAATTTTGCCTTGAAAATCAAGGCCACTTTTTTGTTTTCTTCATCCAAAGACCTCCAGAAACTTTCCTCCCCACCTTCCAGAGGTTTCTTGGGAACGTCCTGTGAGCTCAGCTCTTGGAGGAGGCCGTGCTTAGCTCCGATTCCATTGTGCACCGGCGCTGCCGGGAACCAGCCCCTGGAACCCTGCCTTGGGAGGCTCGGACGGGGCCCCCTGGAGCACGGGGACCCCCGAGGGTCGCAGTTATGGGGGTGGCTGTGTCGCTCCCTTTCTGCTTCCCGTGCGCGCTTGGGGCCGACCCCGTCCCGGTGCCGTGGCCGCCCGTCCTCCCCGGCGCCCCCACCGTGAAGACCCTAACCTCGGGTGCGCGGCCCGTGTGTGCAGGGGCCTGGGAGCCCGGCTGTGAGGGGAGGTGTGGGGCGAGGGTCCTCCGTGCACCCCACTCGGGCTCCCTGGGACCAGCCAGGACTCCCAGGGTGACTTTGGCCCTCGACTCCCAGGTGGCCGCTCTGCCCACATCAACTCTAGCTGCACATTCCCGAGAGGACAGGAGGCCCGAGGTCTCCCACGGTCAGTGCCAGGCACCCCGGCACGCGGGGCATGGACGGGGCCTCACAGGAGGGGTGGAGAGGGCGGGCGTCCCGCAGGATGAGGCCAGCCACCAGCTTTTGGGAGCCCCCTGGCCCCCTCTGCCCTGCACCTCCCTGAGCTCTCCTGGGACCTCAACTCCCCAGACCCCTCCCTTCGGCTCATGCCTCAGCCCCGTTTGTCACGCACATTCCTGAGGAGACTGTCCTGGTAACAAATGACGGAACCCCGAACCCAAGTGAGCCGAAGCACAAAAGGGACCTTTTTTGGCTTGTACGTCTGGACCCAGCTGTTTCAGACACAGCTGGACCCCGGGGCTGGGATGATCTCGCTTGTTCTCACTCTCCCCCTCTTGTGCTCTCCCCCCACCCGCCTAGCTCCCTCTTCTGCTCTCCCTCTCCCCACACCCACCGTGTGCTGTCCCCAGGGATGGGGACGGGGACAGCTGTAGCCTTAGGCAGCCCCTTCCCAAGGGGACAAGATGGACACCGGCTCAGCGAGCACACAGCAGACAGAGGCCATCTCTTTCCCCCACTGTCCCTGCCAGAGGCTGGGGCCAGGCTCTCATTGGCCCCGACCAGGGTATGAACCCTCCTCAGACCCGGGCCATGGGCCCCTTCTGGGGACAGCCTGATGGGGCACAGGGTGCCTGACCCCTGCAGCCCAGGGCGTGGGGAAGGTGCAGCTCCCAGAGGGCGACTGAAGGAGCCCTTCCCAGAGCCAGGCCTGGCCGCTGGGCGGGCGAAAACAACAGGTGTCCCCTGCAGCAAGGTATTTTCCTCGCAGACCCGGGTACCAGCTGTGGACATACATTCTCGCTCCGCTCCGCGCCCTGTTCCTGGCAGCTGTGGTGGGAACGGCTTTGACACTTTCTGTCCGTGCTCCTTACTTCTCGCCCCTGAGCACAGACACAGGTGGCGGCCGTGCTGGCTCGGGGTCTGTGAGCCGGGCACAGGCAGCTGGCACGGGCCTGGGGCCGTGGCTCAGCGATGTCACGCAGGGCCCGGCTGCAGCTGTCCGGATGCCCTGGGGAGGGGGTTCCCGTTCACGGCGCTGGATCTGCAGGCCCTTGGCAAATCCGCCAAGAGGGCTGGATTTCGGGGGGGGGGGCGGCGAGGGAGCTCTGACTCGGGAAGGACAGGGGCAGCTTCTGCTTATCCCCGTGGGACAGGCCGGCCCGGGGAGTGCGCCTGGGCCCGAGCCCCCGAGGGCCGAGGTGGAGGTGAGAGGAAAGGTCCTGCCAGGCACCCAGGAGCCGCAGCCTACCCGCCTCGGCAGGAGGGCTCTGCAGAGGACTCGGGTTACATCTGGGGGATTACCCAGGATTTGAATCAGTCATGAGGTGTGGCGGGGACGTTACCAGGGAGACTGTTCCCGGGGGGCGGGGGGGGGCAGGGGGCCATGGGGCCCAGGGCAGGGAGGGTGGACTGCAGCCTGGCCGTGGGTCTGACTTGTTGCTGGAGGCCCCAACCCGTCTGTGGGAGCCAGGGCACAAGGTTTTGCCCTTTCTGAACCCCCATCCGCTCATCTAGAAACAGGGATGGAAGCCGCCACCCTGTGGGGCCACTGTGACGATGGTATGAGGTCACCCTCGAAGCTGCAGAGGGGGATGGGAGGCATCTCGGGGCAGTCGGGCACATCCCGGTGTCAGGGTTGACCTGGCCTCACCGTGTGAGCGTGCGGGCCACACTGGGAGCCCAGGGCGCGAGGGCCCCGCAGCTGGGAAGGAGGCCTCAGGCACACGTGGGGCGGGCCGGGGCTTGGGACCCCGAGGGGGCGCTCCTGGTGGGGCGGGACGGAAGGGCGCAGGGTGGGAGCCTCCCACACCCAGCTGTCTCCCCGACGTGCGCTGGTGTCGTCCCTCCTGGGAAACACGACTCGAGCAGGAAGGACACAGAACCCATCCACCATTTCTTAACCCAAACCCATACACGGTTGCCATTTTGGTCTACTTCCTTTCAGTCTTTTTTCTGTGTCCATATTTTTTTTTTTTTAAGGAACTTGAAATTGCCCTCTGGAGCAGGGCTGCCGGCTGGGAAGGACGCTGCTGGGCTGGTCGGTTCTGGTCGGTTCTGGTCGGTTCTGCTCTGGAGAGAGGGCGAGGCTTGGCAGCCAGGGTGGCCAGCTGTGCCGGTCGCCATGCCAGAGGCCACACTCACTATCGCAGACCTCCCACTTTCCTAGAAAACAAAATCGTTTTGTTCTGCCCTGAAAACTGAGGCCCGGCTTCTGGCCGTGACAAGGCCAAGGCAGCCAAGGGATGAAAGCATCAGAACACGGGGCCGTCTTATCGGAAGTGTGACTTCCTTGTCACTGGGACACGGAGGGCTCGTCCTGGGGGGTGTCCAGCAAGAGCTGTCCCAGCAGGGGTACCTGTGCTCATGGGCCCAGGCTGCTCCGAAGCCGGGGGGCCGGGGGTGCTGGTTGTCTTGTCCCATCTCAAGCTCCTTGGCGGTAGGGGCGATAAGCCCGCTCTCCTGGGCCCTGGTACCTGCCCCCAAGCCCGTGCCTGAAGGGGGCAGCGTGCCGCTGTGTCTGCCAAGGACGCGGGGCCCCACCCCCCAGACTCCCTGTGCCTCCTGCCGCAGCTGTGGCAGCCTCGGGAATCAGGGGGGTGGTCTGCAACCCTCCCCCCAGCCCCCGACCAGCAGTGGTCTGCGACGAGTGGGGGATGGGTCTCTGACACAGACAAGGGCAGAGCAGCCCGTTCCTCTGGTTCGGAAAAACACACCTGTGGAACCCCTCTGCCCCTCGCCGCGGGGCCCCTTGTGCTGTTCCCAGGATTAAACCAAACGGCCCACGTTCCTCTCCGGCAGGTGCAGGCCCCACCCGCTCCGAGCGGGCAACTGATGTGCAGTTTAATTTCCTAAAACACCAGGGCTGAGCCTTTCTCAGGGGTCAGGTAGCCCCCCCGGCCCCGCTCAGCGGGCTCTGGAGAGGACACTCGTCATCTCGGGTGCTTAGAAAGCAGCCCCGCTGTCCTGCCCCCGTTCTGCCCTTTCTCCTCCTGTAGACAAGTGATGCAGACATAAAAATATGTATTTGTGTTCTTTCTCCTTTCCTTTTTTTTTTTTTTTGAAAGAACATCTGAATCCTGGACGGGGTTTCGGCTCTGTCACTTGACAGCTGTGTAACATAAGCCAGCGCGCCGGCATCTCGGCCCCAGGGCTCTGAAACGAGGGCGGCCGGAGCTCTCGCCAGCTCCCAGGCCTGGGAGCCGTTGACTGTCCTCGCCTTCTTCCCAGCTTTCCGGTCACTTTCCTGGGCTCTCCGGGAATGTCACGGGCAGAGAGCCCGTCACTCAGAGCCCTTCTCCCGGGTGTGACTAAGTCATGTCTGTGCGGTTTCCTGCTGGAAGTCAGCCCCTTTCCCCCACGGGCCGTGCGCTCCCCACGTTGCCTGACTGCGAGTCGGGCACGACACCTTCGCACGTGTCCTTGGGCCGCGGGTCCTTCTCTGCTGCTGCGCGCCCTGTTTTCCCTGTGGACCCGCGGGGTCTTTCTACGCCGCGCACTTGCTGCACAGTCGTCCCTTCCCTCCTTTCCCGTCGTGTTTGCTGACGCGCTCTGGGTCGCGAGTGCGGCCGCATACATCAGCCTTTCCCCGTCCGGATATTGTTTACGTTGGAGGAAACCAAACACTGAGGTCGTGGAGACAGTTCTAGAACCAGTTCTAAAGGCTTCAGAGTTTTGCTTTTCTCTGTAAGTCTTCAACCCCCGGGAATGCGGACGATGAGTTCTTGGTGCCCAGCACGAGGGTCCAACGGAACGTGTCTCCCACATGGACAGCCACCTGTCCCTGGTCACCGCCTCCCACCCTGTGCCGGCCACCGCAGATGCGCGGCGAGCATCCCTGTGCGTGCAGGCTCCTTCCAGATGTGCCACCCTGTCCTGCCGGCCCGGCCATGTCTCTCTGTATTGGCGGTGCCCGTCTCACAGGCCACGGCGTTGCGCGAGGTGTGGGCACCTGGTAGAGGAGAGCTCTGAGCTCACTGCTCTTCCAGAATATGGCCGCTTCTCAGCTGGTGGCATTTCCAGATCAGGTCTAGAGTCAGGAGCCAGGTGCCAGCACACAAACAGGAGGGTTTCTATTATGGCTCGAGGAGGAGGGCCTTTTGTCTGTTGAGTCTTCTAGAAAGTGGAGCAAAGTCCGTCTCCCCCTTGGCTAGGTTATGTCTTCTTGAACGGCTGCCATCGAGGCCTAACCAGCTCTCCTTAGGGTTCTCGTATGTGCCGACCCAGTGCTGAAGACTACTGTTGTAGACAGGATCTGTCTGTTCGTTTTCATTTGGGGTTGTTGTTGGAGTTTTTGTTTTTGTTTTTTGCTTTTGCTTTTTTTGATTTACAGGAGAGGCAAAATAATGCCCCTATGTACTTTTTACCAGCTTCCCCTAACGCCAGCGCCTCATGCGAGCGTGGTGCGACCATGGGAAATGGCAAAAAGAAGTCACTGTCACAGCAATGCTCGTATTGAGCTAAAGCTTAGTTTGTTTGCTGGGGTCTCCCTGGCTCAGCTACTGTCCTTTGTTCCATCAGTTGTGGTACGTTTACATCCAGCGCATCTTCGGGTCTTTTCTGAGGTGTGACGCCTCCTCCTCGGTCTTTGCTCGGTTTTTGTGACCTTGGCATTGGTGAGGAATGCCGGCCGGGAGTCTGCGTCCCGCCGTCGGGCTCCTCTGGGACCCCGGGGGAGAGTGGGCTAATGGGTGTGCCGGGAGCAGACGGGAGGCTCTTCGCATCTCATCAGGGTTCACGACAGCAACGTGATTCGCTGGTGCTGCTAACCTTGACCCCCGGGGCTGAGGTTGTGTCAGACGGCTCCTCCCCCTCTCCGTGGCCTGGTTGGGAGCGGGTCACTGAGTCCGCTGTCCTCGAGGGGAGGCAGCCTGCTGCACCACCTCCTGAGGGAGCGGGTGGGAAAGAGTCAGCGTTAGGACCCCCCAGCCACGAAGGGACACCTGCGGGGAGGTACTCTGCCTGTCGGCTGCCAGTCCCACCAACCGCTTTGAGCGTTCATCCGTGGAAGTTAGGATCTGTCCCTCCCTTCCGGTTATCCACCCGTTTCTATTAGGACGAACTCAGGGATTCTTGGGTTTTGAGCTATAATTTGATACTAATTGTTATTCATCTTATGGTTCAAACTGCTCTGGCTTCGACCATGGGATCAAGGGTCCTTTGGGTTGGCTCCTGTGCCCGCTCAACACGCCCCCACCCACTTGGAGCTTTCGCTTCCTTTCGAGCCCCTCGTGGTAATGCCAGGCTCCTCGTCTGTCACCCTGCCGTGGCCCCAGACTCGTCCTCAGCCAGAGAGCGCTGGTTCCTCCAACCGGAAAGGGGCTGGTGTTTAGAAACCAGGATGTGGCCCTGGGGGCGCTCGTGGCTCGTGGCTCGTGGCTCGTGGTCGTCACTGCTTCCGGGGCCTCTCCGTAGACAGAGCAAGGAAGAGTATGTACGTCCATAAGCCAAGGACACGCACATGTCTGCATTTATAGCCATGCCTACAGGAAGAGCAACACGGGTTCATACTGAAATCGCCGCCGCGGGGGTCATTTGTGTCCCCCCATGACACACTTTCTGCTACTGCATCTCTCAGAGAGTGAGAAACCTGGTTCCCGTTATCGATAATTTATGTACTTACTTGTTTGACCCGTAGTTTCCCTATGAGAAGTAAGATTACCAACTAGAGCCCTGTGTTTATGACAATCTGAAGACGGCTTCCCGAGCCTCAGGGACCGCCGTCTTCCCATCCTTTCCGTGCTATGTGGTGTGATGTCACGCATTCATCACACGGAATTCACTTGTCCCAGGATGCTTCCATTCCTAGGGTCCTGCAACAGGCTGGTTGATTTTTTCTTTTCTTTGGTTTGCATACAGCAAAATTCATTCTTGGGAGACGGTTCTGTGGGTTTTGACAATGCCTGGATTCATGTATCCACCACCAGAGCATCACAGAGAGAAGTTCCACAGCCCTAGGAATTCCTGGTGTAGCCCTTGGGAAGTCAGACACGCCCCCTCCCGCAAGCATGAGCAACCATTGATCTGTTTTATGTCCTGGTAGCTCTGCCTTTTCCAGAATGTCATAGAAATGGGATCACAGAACACGGAGCCCATACATCTGGCTTCTTTCACGGCCTTGCAAAATGCGTGTGAGGGTCAGCCATGTCGCCACACGAACTGTCGGTTCACCTCTTCTGGTTGCTGGGCAGCATTCCATTGTGTGGCTATCAAACTGCTTGTTTACCCACTCGTCTGCGGAGGGACGTCTTAGCTGTTGCGAGGTTTGGGCGATTTTGAGTGAAGTGGCGTGTGCATTCATGTACAGGTTTGTCAAGCGTAAATTTTCGATGTACTTGGGTCAGTATCGGGGAGAAGGACCGCCGGGTTGCACGGCCAGTGCACACTGAACCTCAGAAGACACCGCCGAGCTCTTTTCCAGCATGGCTGTGTTACTCGGAAGATCTTTGACCATGCTTACTTGTAATCCATTTCTTAAACTGGGTTGGTGGCTTTCCTGCTGTCATGTTGCCAGAGTTCTTTATATATTCTAGACACAAGTCCTTGGGCAAATAGGAGACATGGAAACACCTTCTTCAAGTCCAGAGCTTATGTCTGCTTCCCGCAGCAGTGAGCCTTTTGCAGAGCAAATACCTTTAATTTTGTTAAAGGCCAACTTGTCAACTTCTTCGTCTCACTGATTGAACTCGTGGTGGTGTTCAACACTCACTGCCAAACCCAAGGTCCAGAGACAGACTTCTGTGTCTGCCTCAAGAAACTTTATATTTTATGTTTTACGTTAGTTTCTTAAGATTGTATATGATATAATAAAAAATAAATAACAAAAATAAACTTTAAAAAAGGTTATAGATGGTGGGACGCCTGGGTGGCTCAGCTGGTTAAGCGGCTGCCTTTGGCTCAGGTCATGATCCCAGAGTCCTGGGATCGAGTCCCACATCGGGCTCCTTGCTCGGCAGGGAGCCTGCTTCTCCCTCTGCCTCTGCCTGCCACTCTGTCTGCCTGTGCTCGCTCTCTCTCTCTCTCCCTCTCTCTCTCTGACAAATAAATAAATAAATCTTAAAAAAAAAAAAAAAAAGGTTATAGATGGTACTTTTACACTTTCAGATTGTTGGTGAACACCCAGAATGTTAGGCATACATGGTAAATGTATTAAAATTCACACACACAACACTCATACATTTATATCACAAGTAAATTTAGGAGATAGTTGTATACCTTTGCAGTGGGAAAATCTTCCTTTTACATAAAGTAAAAGATAGGTGTATCACTTAAGACGCATAATACGTTTCCTATGATAAAAACAACCATACTCAAAGGCTACTAGCCTGGGGAAGACTTCTGTACCTTACATGACAAAAGGTTAGTATCTTTGATCAGTAAACAAGTCCTACAAGCTGAGAAGCAAAAATGAGCAAAAGATATGAACAGGCAATTCAGCTCTGCAACAGGGAGTCCAAGCAGCCTCTGAGAGCCACAAAAAGCCTTCAGCATGAAAGGAAAAACAGCTTCCTCATCCTCCTCCATGCCCAGCAGGCCCTGGGAAGGGCGCCAAGGGCTGGCTTAGGCGTGGACGTGGGCAGGCTGTCACAGTCGCGGTGCTGGCGCAGCCTGAATCACTACAGCTTCTTGGAAAAACACTTAAAACTACCTGGGAAGCACCCCTCACCCGGCGCCAACGTCAGGTGCTCCTACAAATGGGGGTTGTGCCATTGCTCAAAGCAGTAGCTTAAAGCTAGCGGGGCTCAGTATCCACCTAGCACGAGGGGCTGCATGAGCTGAGGCTGGTGTAAACCACGGGCACCGCCCAGCTACCCAAACACGGGTCCGCATGCACACACCCATAGGAAGAGGAGAGTAGTACGTCGCAGCGTGACAGGTGCAGGGAAGTCACGTGTGTATGAAAAGAGAGTCTCACCTGGTGTCAGCAGTTCCGATGAGCAGGGACAGTGAGCTAGGACTCCCCTGGGCAGTTGGCACGGAGGACCTTGGAGGAGGCCGGCCTTCGTGAATCTTGGCCTTGTTGTACCTTCTACACGAGCACTCACTTCTCTCACAACAGAATCTTTAACTGGAGGAAAGAAAAGTCAGCCCACACTGAACATGCGGGGACGGCGAGTGTTCTTATCAGCACTGCGTACCTGTGCCCGGTTGCTGGGGCACGCCCGGGACCCTGACCTGGGCCGTTGGACGCGGTCATTCCCACACCTCCCTTGGGGTCTGGGTGGCCGATGTGGCTCCGTGGCCTGCACGGGGGGGGGTGGTGTCCAGGGCTCTGTGGCTGTCCCCCATCTCCCAGCTTTTGGCTCCTCGTAGGCAGGAGATCAGCTTGGGGCATCCCCGATGCGAGGCTCTCTGTGCCCAAGAGTGACAGCATGGTAGCGGGAGTCTGGGTCTCTCTGACCTGTGCTTATCAGCTGCGCTTTACCAACCTGAGTGTCAGCTGTGAGCCTGGGAACAGGCCTAGACACCAGCACCCAGCCCGGGCAGTGAAGGCATCTCGGGCCTTTGAGGCCTCAGGCACATGGGGGCCATTTTTGCCAGCCCGCCCCCCAGATCCTCGGGGTGGAAGCTTCATGAGCCGTCCCCAGTCCTCACCCAGCTCTGCGGGTGGATGTCTTGTCGGTTTGGGGGAAGGCTCAGGGTGTGCAGGTCCGTCCCGTTGGGGTGGGCGTCTAAGCCCGGCTCTGGGCCACCGGACACCCCGAGCCGTCTTCAGAGGCCTCACGTGCTGCCCCACGCCCTTCCCCACAGCCAGGAAGAGCCCCGTGCTGCTAGAGGTGAGCCCGGCCCACTTCATGAGGACCAACAGCTTCGCCGAGGACCTGGACCTGGAGGGGGAGACGCTGCTGGCACCCGTCACCCACGTGTCACAGTGAGTCCCCGCATGCCCACCTGGGCCGCGCCGGAGGAACCTGGGGCTCAGAGGGGCCGCCTTGCTGCCGGCCCGGGGCTCGGACCTGCTCGCCGGGGGCCTCCACTCGCCACCCGCCCTCAGCGACCTGGGGCTCCCCGCTGCCAGGGGCCACACCCAGTGCCCGGGCCCCGAGTGGGGGTTGGGAGGGCACACGGGGCCATTTCCTGCCAAGTCTGGGAACACGATCCTCTTGTTCTGACTTATGGGAAACCGACTGATCATTTTCCACTTGTTTCTGTGCCTCGAGCGTCTGAGCAGGTTGCTTTTCTCTCCCCTGGCCCCTCCCCCGCCCCCCAAAAAAGAGACGACTTTGTTTCTCGGCGTTTCCCCTAGAACCCCGGAACCGCCGCGGGGCAGATGCCGAGCGCTGCCTGGCGAGCCTCAGGGGCTCCTTCAGGTGGAGGAAATGGCTGATTTTCCACACCTTCCAGTTGGCCTTCCCCCGAGGCACAGCTGGCCTGGGACGCAAGCTCGTCCTCCCCTGCCTCACAGCCCTGCCAGGCCGATCCCCAGGGCCCGGCCGCGCTGCGATCCCCTCGCGAGGGGTGAGTCAGTGCTCCCGGCAGGGCACCCAGTGGGGACAGTGAGCCGTCGGGTCCGTCGGGCACTGGGGCCAGTTCCGGCCACTGCCCCGCGGGCAATTCCTCGGGCGAGTCCTTCTGTGTCGGGATGTGCGCTCCTCTCCGCCTGTCCCAGGCTTGCAGGCTGACGGGTTCCTCTGCCCGCGGATGCGGGGCGGTCTTGGCAGGCCGTCTGCGTTCCTCCGGGGGTCTCGGTGTTGTCGTGAGCCGTGTGCGCGCCTCAGCCGGGGTGAGGCCCTGGGCCATGGCCTCGCAGGTGACCGAGGAAGCGGAGAGCCAGGTCTCGGGGCCTCCTGGCTGCTTGGGCAGGACTGGCAGAGTCGCATAGCCGGAATGAGAGGAAGACGGGACCGTCTTGGGCTGGTACTGTGATCAGGCAGGACCTGCCGGCCAGCTTTCCAGGGTCTCTGGGCTCATAGGCAGGTGGGCAGCCCCCCTGTGGCTGGCAGGGGGCCCCCAGTAAGTGCTCTCCGGCTTGGAAGAAGCCGGCTGGCTCACTAGGAAGCAGGGGCAACTCGTCCTCGTGGACCCGGCCCCTGAGTGGGCTGCTGAGCCCACACCTGTCCTGGAGATGACTAGGCAGGCTCACTGGACAAGTGTGCGGGAGGGCAGGTGTGAAGCCAGGGGCAGGCCGGTGCCCGCAGGCAGAACCGCTTCGGCTCCGGCCTTCTCAGAGTCCAGGGCATGGGAGAGACCACAGAGGGGTCACGGTTGGAGTTCTACGGCTGCGCTCGTGTGCCACACGGGTGCAGTGCCCGCTCAGAGCCTGCTGGGACCCATGACCCTCGGGCAGGGGACCCTCTCTAGGCCTCCCTGGGCATGCTGCCTCGTCCTGTCCCCCGATCCCTCTTCTCCTTTATTCTCTCGGCTGTGGCTCAGCCCCTTAAACACACACACACAAGGAGTCCCACCAGGGAAGGATAGGGCTGGCACCCACCATCAATGCAGCTGGGTGGTGAGGCCTCACCAGCTCCCTGACCCTGCAAGACCCTCACGGGGGCTCCCAGGGTGAGGCTGACAAAAGACTCGGGACTGAGCCGCCCCCCAGACAAGCTCACAGCTGCCCCCAACAGGCATCACCCCTTTGGCGGTGAGGGCCGTCAGCCCTGGCGTCGGCACACACTGTCTGGGGGCCACAGGCCGCCCACCCGCTCAGGGAGCCCTGAGAGGCAGTCCAGGCCAGCAGAAGCCAGATCTCCAGGGACGCTTGGCCGTTTCTCCTCCAGGACTGTGGCCGTCAGACTGGAGGAGCACAGAGCCCCATGCTTGCCGCTGGCCGGCTGCGGGCTTTCTCAGGCCGGCCCCCCAAGTGTGGCCGGCTGGCTTGGGGGAGGGGTCTTCGGTCAGCCCCACTGCTGCCTGGGCCTCTACCCCAGTCCTTGGGCAGGTCCTCGTGCCAGAACCTACAAGGGCTTCTCCCAGCAGCCCCATCCAGAGGTGGTGACCGGGTGCGAACCCACTGCTGGGGGGGCTGGGGGGGGCAAGGTGTCCGGTATGGTCCTCGGGTCTGTGACGGGGAGACGGAGGTCAAGGCACCGTGGTCCACTCAGGGCAGAGTCAGGGGAGCTGGAACAGATGCGTCCTCGGCACAGGGAACCGTGCCTTGGGGAGCCATGCTGGGTGGGGACAGTGGGACAGAAGCTCAGGGAGATGTCCTGGGACTCGGGACCGAGGTGCCCCCAGGGCCGCAGGCCAGGCAGAGGCCCCACCCTACTGTGGCTGGAAGAGCAGGTGGCTCTGGTGGGGACCACGTCTGTTCAGGGCCGTGCCCGCCCCGTGGGCCCATGCTGAGGCTGCGCACCTTCACCGCCCGCCCAGTGCTCCTGGTGATCTGTGCCCCTAAGTAAACTTGGCTCGAGCAGCTCGGGGCCATGTCGAGGCTCCTACGGGCCACCTGGCCCTGTGGACCCAGCACAAGGGACAGAGGCCCGTGCCCTGGTGTGTGCACGGGGGTCTCACAGTGGGCAGAGGGGGGTGGGAGGCAGTTACTGAAAAACAGATTCATTTTTCTTCAGCATTTTACTGAGGTTAAGTGTGTTACCAGGTTGGGTCAGTTCCAGAATTCAAATTAAAAGCATAAATAAAGACACATTTTGTTTCCATCTCAAGCTCTCCCCACCCGCTGGGCCCCAGGGAGCTGAGGTCACTGCAGCCTTGATTACGTGAAGGTCCCTGGGGCTGGGCGAAGCTCTTCTTTCCGGGGCCTGCTGGCCACTGGTGGGGCAGGGGTGGGGGTGCTGGGGGCCGGTGAGCAAGCCGGGTGCAAACTGGGAGTCACCGGGACACTATGGCTTGGGGAGGCAGAGTGGTCTGGGCCCCATGAGCAAGCCCCAGTGTCCCTGTGCAGCCCTGGGCCCTCGCCCAGCTTCGGGGGGCTGGGCCGCAGCCTGACACACACACCTTTCCAGAGCCCCTCTCTGTCTGGAGCTCTCGGCACCTGTGTCTCCCTCACCCAGAGCCTTGCCACAGGGCTTCCGAGGGGCAAGTGTAAGGTAGAGGTGGGGCATCTAGGAGAGCCAAGAGAAGATGGAGCCCCGCAGCCTAATGGGAGGGGATGAGTTCCTGGGTTCCTGCCCCACCCACTGCTTTCTGCCCACTGAGGGCCACTGGTGGGACAGTGGGAATGGAGGGCCACCTCTGTGTGCCTCCCTGTGCCTTGCACATGCTATCCCCGTCTGAAACTGCCTTGTCACTCATCGGCACCCATCAGAGTCCTCTGTCGTCCTCACCCCAGGGAGGCCCAGGCAGCCATGTCCTCCTCTGGCTGTCAGGGCCTCTGTACCAGCTCCCTGAGCCCTCAGCACGGGGTCCCACCCTCTCTGGCTCTCCTGGAGCCCCTGGCCAGAGGAGTTCCAGGACTGTGGCTCCTGCCCCGAGGCAGGCTGGATCCCCCCAGGGCCAGGCAAGCCTCAGCTGAGACAAGGTGGCAAGGGCCTGGGTAGGGTGGGGTGGGGCTGTTCAGAACTGGCCTCAGCATGGGGATCTGTGGCTCTGGTTGGGCCTGCATACAGGGGAGGCCTGGGGACCCTGTCCCAGCAGCCTTGGGAGATGGCAGGCAAGTCTCTAAAGCCCCCCCCACTCCTCACCCAGCTGCCGCGGCAGCCAAGCCCAGCCAGAGTCCACATGCGTCCCCTTGGGTGCACATGAACGCCCCAGGCCGGTGGTACGAGAGGCCAGGCCCGCCACAAACACTGCAGCCTGGCGTTCCCCAGGATTGATGCCTGGGCCCCTCTTGTCTCCCTGTCCTGGCATCGTGGCTGGGCTCAGCTCAGCTCCTGCTTACTGGCCGCCCCCGCCCCGTCCTCCTCTGCCGGGGGTGTGCAGAGCCCGACGTCCTGGGCATCTGCATGGGCCCGGGGCGGGCCAGGAGCCTTCCGGGGAAGGCAGGGCCGGGGTGGGGGCTCCGTGGGGGCCCCCACGAGGTGACCATGAGCACCTCCCCAGCAACTGTGAGGCTGTAGGGCCCCCGTGACAGGACAGCCTGTGCAGCCTTGAGCAGACCCAGCTCCGCGTGCATTAATTAGAATTTCCATGTCTCCAACTTTCTCCCGGACCCTGCGGAGTCTCGTGCCAAAGCGCTCAAGTGTGTCTTTTCCAACAAGGCCGCTGTGGCCTGGCTTTCGTCCACATTACTACTAACGTCTCCTGAATTCTGCGTTGTCAGCGAGGCCATGGCCAGCCCCGTGCCTTCTGGAAACGGGGGCAAATGTCACCAGACTCGGCCCTGCGCTCAGCTCCGTCGACCGGGGGGCCAGCTCTCTGGATGGGCCCGGCTCAGCTGGGATGTTTTGGGGGACCCTGGGGCCTGCTGCAGCTCCCTCCCGAGGCCAACAGAAGCGCCAGGCTCCACGCCTCGCCGAGTGGCCATGCTCCTTGCTGTTTCTCACCCTGCGAACCTTGGTGGGAAAGGCTGAAGAAGGCCACTCGGGGCCAGCGTCCGGGGGATGAAGGGGGGGCTGCCAGGAACAGACGAGACTAGTGTGTCTTTCCAGACTGGTGTCCTGTCTTCGCTGGAGCTCCAGACCACCTCTGTCTGCATGAGGTGCCAAGGGAGCCCCGTGGGAGCCTGCCCGGGGGGCTGTGAGGGGCCGTGTGAGTCACAGGCCCCGTTGGAGCCTCCCAGCCCCGGCCAGCTCCAGCCCGGCTCTGAAATGCACGGGGGGATTAAATGTTCTCCTAATTGAATTAAAAGCGAGGCGGAGTGGCTCAGTGGGAAAGAGACAGGACTGGGAATCAGATGCCCTCCATCTGGCTCTGAGCCCACACCGGCCCAGCTGCAGGCCGGCCCCGGGGGCCCCCTAACCTCTGGGAGCCTCACTTCCTGCATCTGAACACGAGAGGAGGACGCCGCTGGCCTCCTGAGGCCGTGGCTCTGGGGAACAGGCCCTCGGTCCAGGTAGAAGGCCCGGAGGAAGCGGAGGGCCTCGTATTCCCTCAGCAGCCGTGGCCATAACTCCCGGTCCGGGGCGTCCGTGCGTCAGGGCTCAGCAGTCCCCACGGGCAGGGCTATGGCAAGGGGCAGTGTCGGAGGGTGTGAGGGACAATACGGCATCCATACCCTAGAGGCAGCTGGAGGAAAAAATGACTTCACGGAGGGCACCGGTGTTGCCACAGAGACATTTCCGGGGGTTGCGGGTCCCCCATGGGCCTAAACCTATAAGGAGGGGGGCCCGAGAGCAGCATGGCCAGGAAGCTCAAGTGGGGGGCCAGGCCCAGTCGTTCTCCAGGCCTGCCTGGGCTGTCGAGCTCTCGCATTAGGCCCAGAAAGGCCCATCCTTGCCCGTAGGGCACTTCAGCGTTCTGGCTGAGGGGTGCGCCACACACAGATGAGCGTCCGTCTCAGCACCAGCCGCGTGAGGGTACCCGGGACGCCCTCGTGCTCCCACTTCCTGTCACGCCTTCCAACGGTCGCCCCCATCTTGGCTTCTGGAAGCAGCACTTGGTGTTGCCCATTCTGGAACTTTCCATAGACAGACGCCCCGGCGTCCATCTGGCTCCCCAGGAGACGTGCACGAGGTTGCGGAGAGCAGTGCTCCTCGCGCCCTGGGCGGCTGGCATGCCGGCGTGTGAACGGCCGGCACTGTCTATCCGTTCTCTTGTCAACGGCCTGTGGACCGCGTCCAGGCCGGGCTATTGTCTGCGCTAAGAACATCCCGTCCAGGCTTTCCGGCCGCCGCACAGGCTGTACTTGCGGCGCGCATCTGCCTAGGTATAGGGCCGCAGGAGGGGCGTGCACGCTTTCCCTGGTCCCGCCCGACCGCCAGCCTGTGGGCACGGCTCGCGAGGGCACCCTTGCGCCATCACACTGGCATTGTCGTCCGCGGGGACTGGACGGCAGAGGCCGCCGCGCCCCTCCCCATGTTATTGGGTCGGATGTTGTCCTTTGCCAAAATGCTCACGTCTCCGGCCCGTCGGACGTGGGGCTAGCTCTCCTCGCCGATTTACACTTGCTCTGTCTTCTCTCTGTCTCCTGTGTCCTGGGGAGGGCTCGTGGGGGGCCGAGCCGATGGTGCCACTGCGTGCCCGCACACGCTCGCCGCGCACCACCTCGCCCTGCCCCGCCGCGGACCGGCCCTTCCTCTCGAGAGGGGCGTCTCTGCTGAGCAGGAGAACTGCAGGTGAACTCAACGGGACCCGGGTAATCAGATGTTTCCCTTCTGGCAGGTGCTGCTCGCGTCGTATTAAAGAGACTTTGACTACTCCAAGGTCATAAAGACACACTGGTTTTTCTAAAGCTTCGTGAGCTCACATTCACAGTCCATCTGGAATCGATTTTTGCATCCAGTGTGAGGCTGGGGTCAAGGTACACGTTCTCCCCGCTGGATACGCAGGCTGGCTCGGCCTTCAGGGACAAGGCCGGCCTCTTTCCGCCACCCCGCCACGGCCTATGGCCCACGCGTGGCTCTGCTTCATTCCACGGCTCAGACCACAGCATGTCCTCCTCACCAGGGCCTTGCTCCGTCGCTGCTGGGGTTTGGTGACAGGTCCGGACAGCCGGTCGAGAAGGCTCCGGCCAGGTCCCCTGCCTTGACTCTGGCCTGTCTCTGTGTGGCCCTCGTCTGCCCCCGCGCCCAGCACCCACAGAAAGCCTCCTGTAGGTACAGGCCGCCTCCCCAGAGGAGGGTGGGGACAGCCAACGTCTTCTCAATAGTGGGTCAGTAGTAGGTCTTGGCAGCCACGGCCCCCGGCCCCCGCGCCCCTCGCGTTCCTTACCGTGTCCCGCAGGCTTCGGCACCGTGGTTGCATGCGGCTGGTCTGACCCTGACGTCCCACTGGCTGGTGCTCAGGTGTTCTCCCGGAGACGCGGTCCCCGGAAACCCTGGCCGGCGTGTATCCATTCGGCCTGGAGGGCACTGCAGCAGTCAAGTTGCATCTCCGAGCCTCGGCGTCCTCTCGTGGACCCTGGAGATGGGCCTCGCGGTGCAGGTGTAAGCCGCGGATGCTGTGGGGTCGGGGGTCTGACCCGGCCCGGATCCGAGAACTGCATTAGCCGATGCAATACATCACTTGGGGAGACCCTGTACTTCACTGAGAGCTTCTGAAAGCGCCAGGTCGCAGGTCTCCGTGGGATGTGGATGGGGTCCGTGGGCAGCCTTGGGGTCCTGTCCCCAACGCAGGCCGCAGTCGGGGACAGCCCACAGCCTCCGGTGGTGACAGAAGGGGCCAGCTCCTGGGGAGGTACAGGGAGAGACCTGGGCCTTCGTCCCGCTCTCTGGGGTGGGTGGCCACACATGTCCCGACGTGCTTCTGCCATTGTTCTCCGCACCATCGGGCCTACCCGCCAAGAGCAGCCACGGCCGCCAGCAGAACGAGGGGCGGCGTGGGCCAGGCATCCTGCCTGCCCGTGGCCCTGTGCGAAGAAGGATACTGGAGGCGCTGCTGTGGCCCCATTCTCCGGGGCCGCTCCCCGGGCAGCCCAGCCAGGACGGCCGTGTTCCCAGGCTTCCTGGCTGCCGGGCGCTTCTCTCCCCAGAGGCTACGTGTCTGTGTCATGCTTGTTGGGGGGACTGCCACTGGCTGGGACCCACAGCGGTCATGGTGGGTCTGAGAGTGCTGCACGGAAGGGCCGAGCCTTGCCTTGTCCCCTGAGAGGTAGGGGCCGAGCCGGGCCTCCGTCGCAGCCGCGCGTTCTCCCAGGGAGCCCGGGGCTGTGAGGCGGAAGCCAGGCTGCCTCCCAGAGGGCGTGCGGGGGCAGGGAGGTCACCAGCCAGTGGAGGCCGAGGGGCCTGGCATCTGGCTTGGGTCTGTGCCTCCTCCAGTGTTTCTGTGGCCCGTCGGCCAGAGAGAGCAGCGTGTGGACGGAGAGTGTGTGCTTTGGTTGGAGTCTCTCTGTGGCCGCCTCCTCCGGGAACTCTGCCTGGGGGACTCTGCACACACCAGGGACCTGGCCCCATCGTGCATGGAGGGTGAGGGGCCTCATCGACCCGCAGGCCGCTCGGGGGTTCCCGGGTCTCCTGGGTAAGGCCGACTTGCCTGTGTGAGACACAGGGCGGCGGACCGAGCTTCCAGCTTCTTGGGGTGGCCCAGAGCCCCGGCCGGGTGGTCGTCCTTGGGACCGGGTGGGTGTCCTGGGCACAGGCCATCCCAGGTGCTGGTCCTTGCCAGGGACTGCCTCCAGAGCAGAGGTCTGACAGGTCCACCATTTCGGGTCCAGTTGGCTCACAGGAGGCCTGGGGCACCATCTGGGAAGGGAAGAAAGGGAAGCAAAGAGAGAGGGACACAGGAGTCTGGCCTCAGAGCCTGGTGTCCCCAGCGTCCCCGGTGTCTCCATGCCCTTCCCACGTCAGCTTTGCCCACCTCAGCAGCCCCAGAGGCTCCCTCTAAAGACATTGGGGAGCAGGCCGGCGAGGAGCGGGGACGCCCTCCGTGTTTGCCCAGAGCTGCTCCTACTTCAGTGGGCGCGAGCCACTCAGCAGAGCTCCACGGGGACCTACACACAGCTCCGGGAAGCGATTTTTAAGGGGCAATTCAAGGGATCTTCAAAGGTAATTTGGACTCTACCTGATCGGTCTTTGGAACCGAACCATCACGTAAGATCAGACTAGGCTGTGCCTTCCGAAGTCTAACACTTGCCACAACGCTGTCCTACGGGGCTCTGCTGGGGAAACTGAGGCAGGGGTCGGGGTTACGTCATAGGCAGGAGAGGAGACGGGGAAGAAGCGGGGGGCGAGGCTGTTCCAAGAGACAGAGCTCAGGGCCCGTCCCCACGGCCTCGTGTATGGTTGTGGACCCACTGCCCACAGAGCCCAGCCCCTGGACAGGAGGCGGGCAGCTCCCAGCCGCCGACCCCAGGCCCCCCTCACTGCTCCGATAGCTGGGCTCCGTATCTAGGGGATAAAGTGCAAGGTAAGGTCACGCTGGGACCTTTAGCTTCGAGCCTTTGAACCTGCTCTAGGCTTGTCTGCCTGGCCCTGCCCAGGCTGCTGAGGGGCCCCATGTCGGCTCGTCCCCTCCCATATCCGGCGGCCCAGGGGCGTCCCTGCTACCTTCCCGTCTCTTGGGCCTTCCGGCAGTGCTCTTGCGTTTGCGTCGTGCTCAGGTTCTGGGTCTGTTGGCTCGAATGGAACCTTTTCCAGTTTAAAACGCTGGAATTTTTTTTTCTTCTCTTCTTGAGCTGCCCCATGGAACCCCCAGCCAAGTGGGTGGGCTCCAGGTGGGGGCTCACGGGCTCCTGACTGCGGGGCGAGACCACAGCAAGAACAGGGGGCCAGACTCACAAGGTGGGGGCAACCTCAGGTGGAGTGACTCCCCTGAAAACGGGCTCCCGGCATGACTAAACTCAGGCTGGTGTGTGTATAGGAACTGGGGTGGGGCTGTCCACAGGGTTCAGAGGACGTCACTAGAGGGTCATCCCCGGGGACCCCCACAGCCCACGGCAGCTCCCGACCACGACTCTGCCATCCACCCGTGTCGGGTGCTGGAAGTGGACTGCATCAGGCCGGGGGCTGGTGGGTAGGATGGGGAAATCCTTCCGTAGTGTTGGGAGGTGGACATCCTGGGACATGGGGGCCCCGACACCAGAGATGAGGAGACCCTGCCCAGAGGCCGTGCCAGGTGCCAACAGCTGGGGCCAGGCCGTGGGGCTCCTGACTCCAAGTCCCATGCTCCTTTGTGGCTCCAGCAGGGGCCGTCTGTCCTAGTGGGACATGTACTGCAGCCCGCACCAGCCCCAGGCCCCTGGCTACTAGGACAGCAGCAGGAGCACGTCCTTGAGGCCTTGGCCTGCTCTTTACCCTGCTGTTTCTATCACACCAGGCCCCCCACCAAGGGACACGGGAAGAGCATCCCCCCCAGTTCAGTCCACTGTGGGCCACACTCAGGAGAGGCTGGTGGAGCTGAGGCATCACACAAACACCGAGCCATGAGGTCCAAGCTGGCCAGAACGGACAGGGAAATTGACCTCTCCGGCCATGACGGGAGACCCCAGCGGGCAGGAACAGGGCAGGGTGGCCCCCAACCCATGCGCTCAGAGTCGCCCTGAGGCTGCAGGCCCAGGGGCCCGGGCGGCAAAACCACAGGCTCCCAGGGCGGACCGGCCAGGCACCGGAGCACCCCCCCTTTCTGGGCCAGGCCGCCCTGAGCGCCGAGCACGTGCGGAGCTGTGACTCCTGCTGCGTGACTCCGACGGCCTGCGGGAGGCTCGCGCTTCCCACCTGCTGCTCCCCGGCCATGCAGGTGGCAAGGTCCCAGTGACTGGGGTCAAAGAGAAGCTAAGCGTGACCAGCCTGTCCACCATGTGTGGCTGATCATGGATTTGTCTCATTTACTGGGCCGCTGTCGGTCTCTGCCTGTAAATGTTTAACTCCCCCGGATGCAGACCTCAGGGCCTGGACGGCCCGGTGTGGATGGGGGTGGGGGCACGGGTGCGGGGGGCAGGGCTTCCTCCGGGGGTGTGGGGGTCGTCTGCAGCAAGGGAGGGGCAGGTGGGGTATGAAGAGGGACTTTCTTCAGGGCGCTTGGCCTGGGTCGGGCTGCCGGGGGCCCAAGTTCTGTCTGCTCCCACCGCAGCTGACGGGAGGCCACGGCCGGGATGCCCAGCCCCTCGGGCCCCTCGGCGGTTTCCGGCCGCCTTGGGCCTGGGGTGCGGCCCCCTCACGTGTGCTTGCCAGCTGCCCCACGCGGGCCTGGCCCCGGTCCCCCCGCGGGTGGGGAGGGAGGTGTAGAAGCGGGGCTGTGGGGCCACCCAGCGTGGGCTCAGGAAGGGAAGGAATGCGACTGGGGCCGGGTGTGGCTGAGGAGAGCGCAGCCAGTTGTGGGTTTTTCTTGGGGCCCAGATAGACGGGAGCAGAGATGGAGGCCCCTCTCTCTCGCCCCCGCCACACACACTAGGACCTTTCTTCAGTGTGTGGCTGTGGAGCTGGAGGCCAAGGACACTCTCTGGAAATCTGAATAATTCCATGCGCTCTTGGCAGAGGGTGGCTTCCTGCTTGGGGAAGGTGTGCGCCTGCGCACACAGCCCCGGGGGCCGGCGGTGGGAGAGGCACGTGGGCGGAGGGGTGCTGGGGGGGACGTGGAAGGTGACCCCCGTGTTTCCAGGCACCGGATGGCACTCGCAGGGCCTGGCCTGGGGAGTCAAGGCAGACACCTGGAGGGGATGACTCAGAAACGTGCCAGCCACATCGTTTTTTGAAATAAGCTCTGGCTTCCCGCAGTCACGGCTAAACATGGCTTTGAATTTGAAAGCCAGGACTTTTTTGCAAAATAATTCAAAAAGTTTGCTGAGCCTTAAACCTTCCCTGACAATTCCTTCCTTCTGAAGTTAACTCGTTAAAGTTGCTCCAATCCTGCAACCAAGCCTGGTGCCAGACCAGCTTCCTGGAAACCCTCGCCAACGGCTGGCCTTTGGAAAGGCTTGTCACCCTAATAGCTGTTGGAAAAAAAAAAAAAAAGAAAGAAAGAAAGAAAGAAAAAAGGGAAAAAAAAAGAAAGAAAAAAGAAAAAGAAAAAAAAACGCTCACTGGGCACCTTGGCTGCAGGGTCTGAAAAGTCCTTTGTGTTCGCTCTGGCTGCAGAGTTTTCCAGGCCTGCTTGTGGGGCTGACTGGAGCGGTTTCTCTTCGTTTCCTCTCACAGTGGCGGGCACTGGGCTGCCTTCTCCCCACCCAGCCGCTCTGCCAGCAGCACGTCCTGGCCTGCCCACACCCAGGTGGGGGACGGGGATGCCCAGGCCAGAGCCCCTGTGGAGGCCGGGCATGGACGTTCCCTGAGTGGGTCAGCAGCGTCATCGTCAAGGCCCCCCTTGCCCCAGTGGGGGCAGCGCCCGGTCGAGGAGCGCCCGGGGTGGGGGTCGGGGGGCTCCTGGGTCAACATTGTGTCACTTCCCCAGAGGACGCAGGTTCCAAGAGGCGCCTGGCCAGTGCCATTTCAGAAGCGGGGATCACTTGCTCCTCCCAAAGCCAAGTTTTGGCAGAAAAGAAAGGCAGGGTGGTGAGATAGGTCCACGTTCCAGGTTTATTCTTTCCTTTTTAAAAAAAAAAAAAAAAGTTTAAAATGTGACTGTGCGTTAGGAAATACTTTAGTGAACCCAGACGTGGAGCAGATCAATCGGAAAATAGGTTGTGTTGTTGTCATGGCCGCGCGAATCAAAGTCAACGGTTCCCTGAAGACGGGAACGAGTTACATAAAACTCGAGAGTTTTCTGGAGACGCCGTGGCCAGAACGTGCCATACACGTACTCACTGGTTTCTGGAAGAATCACTCCTCTCCTAACCCCACAGGGACAGAGCCCACACAGCATCTCGTTTCGAGGAGAGCCTGGGGCTCTGCAGAGGGCTGGAGGGCACCCCTTCCCATCCGAGTGGGGGTGGGCTCCCTGGGAGCCTGCCCGGGGTCTGCTCTCGCTCTGGTTCTGCCTTGCGCTGTCAAAAACCTCTTTGTGCGGGAGCAGCCCCTGTTCCTCGGACTGACATGAACCAGAGCCCGCAGCAGCGGGCGGTGGGGCGGCCTCTCACCAGGCGCCCCAGCCCCCAGTGCAGGGCTGCCCGCTCACTGCCCAGCCAGCACCCACATGCCGTGCCCGGCCTTACTTCTCGTGATCGCGCGCAAGCAGCAGTACTAATCCCACTAAAGCAGGCTTTACACACACACACACACACACACACCCCACCCCACCCCCCCGGAGCACATTCAGAGCCCAGAAGGGGCTGTGCTGAAAAATCAGGCTGCCCCCACCCCAGCCCCAGATTCCCATGTTTCCTTCCCTAGAGGTGAGCACAGTTCGTGGTCTCCCCTCTGTTCCTCCGGCGGCTCTTACACAAGTGAGGGTGTCTCCGTGCCTCTCCTGACGCGGACCACCATTTGCCACGCGCAACTGTGTTGTGTGCATGTCCGCTGGCAGTTCCCCTTCTTGGAGCTGATGGCCAAGTGTGCCCCACATCTTTTGGGGCTGCCCAGACGAGGTGGACGCACAGAGGGTGGCACCCCCGAGAAGCACTTTCATCAAGTGTTCCGTGCGCACAGGCACGTGGGCAAACTTGCATGTGCAGGACAGCCCTGTGCACTGGGGTCCCGCACATTGGAGTCCCGTGCACTGGGGTCCTGCACACTGGGGTTCCCGTGCTGCTGCTTCCAGGATCGGTGTGCGCATGCGGCCACAGCTCTCAGCCCACTGCCCTGGGCTACCTCCGCGTGGGGCTGTGCTTGTGGGGGCTCTGGTCTCTACGGCATCGGTTCGATGCCGGTGAACACGGACGCCTCTCCTGCCCGAGAGGAGGCATGCAGATGGTGGGCTGGGAGGGCCGTCAGGAGGCTGAGGAGTCGGGCTGGGGGGCGCTGGTCAGCAAGCTTTCCATCCTCGGATGCAGGGGTGGGCCACTGAGGGAGGCCGGGCGGAGGACGACATGACTTCCCTGCAGCTGGCAGGGCAGGGCCAGCAGGGACACACAGTGACCCCAAGAGGACAGAGCCCTGGCCACCCTGCGGAGCTGCCCCGCTCAGCATGGGCGTCCTGCTTCAGCGAGACCTTTCGGCAGCCCCAAGCGAGTCCACCACTCGTTTCTTGGTAGGCATGCGGCCCCGGCGCGCACTGCTGACAGGCAAGGTGGCCGGGTGTTCTGGATGGGTCTGGATGAAGACGTGGAGGGCATCTCCTCACGACAGCTGCAGACGTTCTGTTGGCCCGCGAGCACGGAGCAAGCCCGCGTCGGTGGGCGTATGGGGCCGCTAAAGACCGCCATCAACCACTCGGATGTTCACTAAGGAACCGCCCGGTTCTGAAATAAGCGCATCTCTCCCCACCGAACGCTGCTCGTCTCCCCCTGGGGCTCATCCCTGCTCCAGCCCTGTCTGCAAGGCCTCTTTCTAGGCTGTCCCTCAGCAAAAAAAGACGCTACAAAATGAATCAACTGTAGAGGAGAACGGTAAGTCTCGCCACGATGTGAAACTCCATGAGGTCACAGGAAGTGAAACTGAAGACTCCAGCAGAGACGAGGCAGAGTTAAACCCATTCCCAGGTGGAGAGACGGTCCAGGCCGGTACGCGGATATGGGCTGCTCAGGGCACAGCGAATGAAGTAGGAAACCAGAGGTAGGCCCCTGGGTGCAGCATCCGTGTGCCTGTGACAGCGGCCCCATATGTCCGTATGCCCGTGAAAGCGGCTCCACGTGTCCATGCGCCCGTGACAGCGGCCCCGTACGTCCGTACACCCGTGAAAGCGGCTCCGTGCGGCCATGGCCATGAGCGTGGCCCGGTGTGTCCTACGCCCCCACCCACACCATCCCCAGCAGACCAAATCCCGGCTTTCATCTCCATTCATCGGCTGGACAAGAAATGCTGTGCTGGAGTTCTGATGTCAGTTTCTTTTATTATGAATGAGGGCCTTATCTTTTCAGATAACTAACAACATTTCTTTTTGTTCTGTGTTCCACCATGCTCTCAGCGCTTTAAGGTCCCTCCTTACTGATTTGTAGGTGGTCAACGTGGGTTTGCCCCAATTTTTCTCTGTAATATTTTTCTGCTGGTGGGAATTTTAAATTTTGACATGAACTTTGGCAATCTTTTGTGACTTGGGGCCGGTCCTGGCTGTACATTTTGAAAAAACGTCTTCGTTCTGAGACTGTTTTCGTGGATTCTCTCCCGTTTTCTTCTGTTATCCGTATTCCACTTTTTTTACAGGGAAATAGTGCTTCCTCTGGGTTTGGTGTAAGAAATCACTAGATCTCCTGGGCATCTACCTGGCGGCCCCAGCCTGAGTTGCTCCAGCACCTTCCCTCCCTGACTGATCAGACTCTCCTGTCGTCGGCGTCCGCTTGGAAATGGGCTCCTGGACGGCTGATGGGCCGGGGACAGGCCAGGTGTGGTGGTCTGACTTGGGAATTTTACGATGCACTTGTCGGTGGGGCCAGACCCCCCCCCCCCCCCGCCCATTCCTATTACTGGAAAGCCACCTGGTGCCGCCGACCGGGGAATCCATGGCACGGCCTCGGATCAGAACGTTCTTCAGATGGAGATGCGGGATTAGCTCTGGAGTTGACGGGTGTGGGGCTGAGCCCTCGCCTGGGTAACTAGGAATGTCAAGGAGCTGGAGTGCTTCTTCCTGGGCTCGCTCACACGGCACACGGCAGAGTCTGGCCGCAGAGGGGTTGCGGGTCTGACCCAGGGGCCTCCTCCCCACCACGGACATGATCCCGTGTGCTCCAGTGCATCTTAGGAAATGTGCATTCAGTGATTCAGCAGAGAACAAGAGCTGAAAATAGGCCTAATTCAAGGAGAAAGCTGCAGTGAGAAAAATCTAGAACACGCAGCCTGCCCCACCCCGACGCAGCTGCCGGAAGGAAAACCCTGACCCCATCCAGCCGGCGGGCTGGGGTGTTGTGACAACCGTGCGGACCAGCAGGGCTCCACGTCCCACCCTGGAGAGCAGGAACCGTCTCCTTGTTGGTTCTGGGCTCCTTGACCCAGTGCAGCCTTCCAGCCTTGTCCTGATGAAACCAGCCCAGGGGAAGGCTGCCCCTCGTCCCCTGGCCCCCTGCGCCCCTGCCTGACGTTGTCCTTTACTGAATCGGGAACAAGAAGTCACGCTTACAGGCAGATCTGGAGCCACGGCCCAAGTTCAAACCCCAACAGCACCTTGGCCAGGGTCTCGGGCTCCCCATCTGTAAAATGGGGATGACAAGAGAGCATGCCTTCCAGAGCACTTCTGGGAGGACTGAAGGGACCCCGGCACGAAGCACACAGGAAGGCTCCGATGCCGCGGTATGCACCCTCTCCACCTTTAGGCCGCAGCCTGCGGAGGCCCCCGGGGAGGGAGCGGAACCAGGAGGCTCGGCTGCAGAAAGCAGCACTGTGCGTGCTCGGGACCCCGTCTGAGACAACAGGTGCTCTTTAAAACCCACAGCCCCTCTAGAGCCTGGTGGGGGGCGGGGGGTGTCAGGCTGCCCCAGGGAGCCCCAGGTGATGCCTTTTTGGAATTTTACAGACTTTGGAATCTACGTATCTGATTTTTTTAAAAAGCATGTACCCGGGTGTGTGACCCTCTCCACTCTCTCGGTATTTTCTATGGAGGCTGCGATCGATTTAGATGAACTTGGGATGTATCTCTTTTACGGAAACAGCCTTTCTAGCCACATACAAGTTTATCTCTGTGTTTAAGACCACTGTAATGCCCCTCAATATTTTTCAGCCCTTTGTGCGGATTTTGTATGTCTTAAAATTCATTATTGGGTATTTTTAGGACTGTTGACTTTTTTAGCATGGGGATCATGATTTTCTTAGACTTTTTATTTTCAGATAACTGCAGATTCACATGCAATCAGGGATAATTGATGCCACGTGTCCTTTACCCATGTTCCCCCCACAGTGACATCTTGCAGACCACAGGCTCAGATGGCCAGCAGGATACAGACAGTGACCCAGGGGCGCTCCTGTCACCCGCACAGTCCCTCATGTCACCCCTTCGAGCCATATGCACTCCCTCCCACCCTGCCGTGTCCTCAGCCCCCGGCAGCCACCCATGTGTTCTGCATTTTGAGTCTGTCCTGACGAGAACGCTCTGTAAATGGACCATACGCTGTGGGACCTCCTAAAACGGGCTCACGCTCGACACGGCTCCCTGGAGACGCCACCCCAGGCTGCCTGGTGTCCACGTGTGTTCTTGGTGCGATGCTGCTCGGGCTTGGATCTTCAAAGCCAATTTTTAGTGGGGTTTGGGGGTTCTCATGGATGAAACAGGTGTGGCCATCCGCGGGGCTCCGGCTCCGTTAGGGCGGCTCTGGACGCCTTCATCCAGAATGGGATCACTTTAAATGAGCTTCTCAAAGCAAAGTTTCTGTGAGAAGTTTTTGTTTTGCTTTTCGTTTCCTTTTTGAAGCTGCTTTACTGCGCGATACGAGTGACCGACCAGATCTGTACGTTAGTAACGTGTCCACAGGTAAAGTTTGGGGAGAAGCACGCGCCCGTGAGACGATCCCGGCGTTCTCGGCCATAAAGCGACCGTGAGCTCCCAAAGTTCCCGCTCACCGCCTCTATCACTGGCTTTATTACTATTATTATTATTATTATCATTATCACTATTATTTTAGAAGAGCACTTCCCACCAGACCTGTCCTCCCAGCAGCCTGTGGAGGACACTGTGCAGTGCTGTTCACTAGGGTCCCCCGCACCAGACCCACACATCCTGCAGGGCTGACCCTCTGCGCAGGGGTGGGGGGACCAGCCCCCAGCCCACCTGCCACCTCCCAGCCCTTCATCCGCTGCGGTCCGACGGCTCTGGACACTTCATGTAACTGGTGTCATGCCCTGTGTCCTCCTGCGTCTGGCTTATTTCAATGTGCTCCACATTCACCCGTGTTGTCACAAATGGCAGGATTTCCTTCTTGTGAGAACATTCTTGGACAACAGTTCTATTTCTGAATACTAGCAGGACAGAGAAAGAAAGTCCTTTTATATTGTTGACATTTGATGAAGAGTGGGATAGAAGGAAGCAAGTGAGCTCCCTGTGGGGTAGAAGTAGGGCTTCAGGGAACCATGAGGAGGGGCTGGGCAGCCCGGGGGCTGTCCTGTGGGGACTGAGAGGAGAGCCAGGACTCCCAGGACTTCCTGTCTCCCGACCAGCCCACCCAGCTCCGTCTGCCTCTCTCCCTCCAGCTATGTGACCCTTAGTCAAGCTCCCTCCTCACTCTCACGGAGAGGATGGGTTCTTGGAGCTGGGATAACTGCAGATGAAGAATGGGGATCCCATGAAAGTTCTAGGGGGAGGGATGGGATCAGCCAACCTTCCTGGCCTCAGGCTACCTTGATGGGAAATGGGACCCCCATCTGGTCCAGGCTAGGCCAACCCCCGAAGCCTGGAAGGAACTTGCCTTTCATGTTTCTGGAGGCTTCTAACTGTCCCCTGCTCACCCCCCGAACTTCACACCCCCACACACACACATACACACACACACTCAGCTAAGAGCGAGGGGGCAGGTCCAGTCTGGAACTCTGGCGGGGCCCCCAGGGCTGGTTCGTGCAGGACCCAGGCTGTCAGAGCTTTGAGAAGCTTTGAGAACATTCGGCACAGTGTCCCGCAAGTGGAAGGTGGACACCTCTCTTTTCCAGCCAGGAAGGGGTGCGTGAGCACCCCAGGCCCCATGCAGGCCCAGGGGCCAGCAGGAGCTGGGCAGGCCAGTCCCCGCTCTCTCTGTGGGCCTGGCCTACGCTCCCCAGGCATCCAGGTGCTCCCAAGGAGGCCCGGCACTGCCGTCTGGGTGAAGGGAAAACTCATGGGCCCCGCACATGCTTTGAGCTAAGGAATAGTCTTCCAAGAACCAGAGCACTGGACCCCCCTCAGCCAGGCGCTGCGCTTTCTAAACACGATTTCGCTCATCCGCCCATCGGGGCAGCTTTTGACGCAGGAGTATTATCACTCTTGTTTTATATAAAATCAACCTGAGGCTTGAAAGGTTCCGGCTAGGGCCCAGGGTCACCAAGCTCATCGTGCCCTTGAGCAGTGGATCTAACCGAGTCACAGCGGCACCTCCCATGTCCCCTGGTATCATTTGAAACAAGCCAAGCTCCCCGGACCCTCTCGCCTTCCCCAGACTGGGAAAGACGCACCCTCTGGGTCTTGGCTAAAATGCTGCCACCGCAGACTGGGCCGCTGAGAACCCCACCCCCCACCCCCCATTCTTAATGGATAACTGCCTGTTTGTCTGTGCTCAAGGGCTTACGGGCTGTCTCCGGCAAGTGCGAGGGGCCGGGGAAGGCAGAAGCAGACCTTTCGGCTCAGTGTTGTTATCTTCGGGCTTAATCCATGTGGAGCCCCTCATGGCCGCTCTGTGAATGTTTGATGAAGAAAGAGGTGAATGAGTAAGCGAGGCAGGTGGGGGCCGGGCCGGGCCGCCGCCTCCACGTAGCCTGCGGCAGGTCTCGGAGCGGCCGGGCGGACACTCTCTGGAGCTCCCCTGCCCCTGCCCTTCCTGCAGGGCTCTGGTCACATTCCGCGGCCGTGGCAGCTGCGAGTCCAGAGTCGACCCAAGGTCTCTGATCACAAAGGACCCCTCCCACCCCCCCCAGGCCCAGTCCCTTCTGCTGCCCACCTGGAAATGCAGGGAAATCAGATGCGTCGACGACGACGACCCTCTGGGGGCCTAGTGTGTACAGGCTACTCCGGCTTTTACAGATCGGGAAACTGAGGCTTGGGGGACAGCGGATGCTCCCGCAAGGACGGTGGGGGCACCTAGGGAGGGGCTCGGGGGCTGCGCGCAGAGGCCAGGAGTCTCCCTGCCACCAGGCTGGGCTCAGACACCTTCCACGCGTGGCCGTCCCAGCTCTGTCCTCCCGGCAGAGAGGACATCTCCACCCCCCCACCCTGCCCCCAATGGCGGGCCTTCTCCTGCCAGCCTGAGAACCAGGGGCCTTTCAACCCTCCCGTCCGCAGGGTACTTCTCCGCAGCTCAGGAGGTGAGGGGATGGACCCGCGTCAGGAATGGGGCCTATCGGCGGGCTGGGACACGGTGGGTGACAGAGCTGAAGGTGACGGGCGGAGGGACAGCCCCGGCGCTTCCCAGCCCCGGGCCTGAGCACGCGCAGGGGTGTTCCAGTTTGCGAGAGGAGCCTCGCCGAGGCCAGGGTTTCCACGCCAGTCACTAGGGCCGCTGCGGAGGCCGCCCCGGGGCTCTGACGGGTCAAGCGAAAGTGGGAATCACGTTGTGATTCCGTCAAAGATGGTTTTGCTCTGAGCGTGAAGCCCCGGGGCTCCGTTCTGACAGATGCAGAGATTTCTACCCCGGAGCAGGAGTTGGAGACCGGAGGGCCCCGACCGACCGTGGCCCGTCCCGCCTGCTCTCGGGCTGCGCCGCCGGGAGCCCCTCGCGCCCCCCGTGCCCTGGCCCCGGGGGCCCCTCTGCGCCGTCTCCCGGGGCGGGCGCCCACCGGGCCGCCGTGGGCTCCGCACACACCCCGCTTTGTGGGCGTCCTCGCCCGGGCCCCACACTCGCGGCCGCCTGTCTCTTCCAAACGCGAACACAAAAGCCGGCCAGAGGTGCGCGCTCCGCGGCCTTTTTCCTAGTCAGACAGGACGCGGCGACTGTCTTTTCTTTCTGTCCACTTAGGAGCATTTCCCTGGCAACCCTGCGTCTCCCCCGTCAACAAAGGCTAACTCCCTCCGTCCCCTTTATCAAGACATTGTTTAGAGCAAATAACTCATTAGCTGGTCCGGCAGCTCGGGAAGCCTTTCAGAGCGGCTCTCGAGAGGGCCTTTCCCCTGAGAACGGGGCACGCCGCCGGGCGGAGGAAGAGCGGGGCCCCCGGGGGCCGGCCGCCTCCGCCAGCAGGCAAGCAGCTGTCCTCTCACCAGCTATGCCCCCTGCCCTCTGGGTGGACCGGCTAACTGAACAAAAAAGTGATGTCCCCCAGTTCTGTCCCCGCGTCTCTCCTGTGAGTGAGGTGGCCCAGCCATGCCGACCGGGGACCCGGCACCCACGGCCGGGGCAAGGCAAGTCCCCGGGGTCATGTGGGCTCCGTCCCCACAGCCTCCTCTTTCACTGGGAAACAGGCTCCTCTGGTAGACAGACCGCGCTCCAGAACTTTCCAGCTGACCTCCCTTCTCTTTCTCCACTGTTAGGAGTTGGAAAAGCACTGGGTTGCTTCCTTGGTGTCCCTGCAGTGACTCTGGCAGGGAGGCAAGTCCTGCTTCGGTGGCCCCGAAGCCAAGGCCGAGCTCTCCCAGGTGAAAAAGAGGTCGGCCAGGCGGGGAGCTGGTGGCCGAGGGGTCCGGGGTGGGGGAGGGCTGCTCTAGAAGGGAATGCGAATGGGCTGCCTCCCACTCTGCCCTGTGGGCTCCTCCGGTCACGGCAGGGCTGGGGTCTCCCTGCAAGGCAAGCCCGGGGCCAGCCTCCTCCAAGGAGCTCCCCAGGATGCAGATTTTCTATCCGAGTACCCTGTGTCCCGGACCCACACAGGATACAGGGGTCACTCCAGTGGACTCGGGAGTGGAGCAGCTTCTGTTTTTTAAGGTCCTGCTGATTGTCACCCATGACATCCTCCCGTCTCTGCCTCCCGGGTCCCCCTCACTGCTGGCTTGAACACAGGTGCCTCTTGGGACAGCTTGGACTGGTATCGGCAGGTCCCCCCCTTGCACACAGAACTGAACCCCAGGAAGCCCCACATGCCTCCCACCTGACAGGCCCTGGGCAGGGGGGCACCACACGAGTAACCAGAACTTGTGGCCACCACGGGGTGGGACATAAGCCCTCACAGGGCCCAAAGGCCCCTCCAAGACTCTGGAGTCTCAGAGACCCTGTGTGGGCTTCAGGCCTTGGAGTCTGGGTTTCGGGGGCTTGTGGCTGACTCGGGAGAAGAGCAGCCGGGTTCCTAGACGGCCTCCTGGCGGCACACCAGGGGCTCGGCCATCACCTGGGCTAGGGGAGGCCACGTGGTCCCTATGGATGAGCCCGCCGAAGCCCTGAGTACCACGGGCAAGGCGTGCACACTGTGGGCCTCGGTCCGCTCCCGGGAGAGTCAGGGTGGGGCTTGCTCAAGCCCCCCTCAGGCTCCGGGCAGTCAGACAGACGGCGGAGCAGAGAAGGGTGCTGGGTCAGCCTCTAGCGGGTCTGAGTCGATGGCAAAGTGTGGGCCTTCAACCCGTCTCAACGCCTCACTTCTGGGTTTTCATGCTTCCCTGAGAACACAGCTGTGCCCGCCCATCCTGTGTCCCTCCAGCCCCCCACCGACTCCGGCCAGACTATGTGACCCTCCTTGGGCCTGGGGATGCATGCGACAAAGGTCTCCACCCCAGGAATGCTGCTGGCCTGGGAGGCCAGACCGCAGACCCCAACAGTCCGGGCCTGGCCGGGGCAGGAACATGCTCAGTTGGGCGTTGTGGGGCGTCACCCCAACCCCTGATCAGGAGACCCAGATCCCAGCGCCCAGAGCCCCTGCCTGCCAAGTTTCTGTGATTGTTTTGAAACACTTCCCACCAACAGACACCCCCGCCCACCCCCAGGGTGGCCTCGTTCAAGCCCGGAACAACAGCTCCCAGTGCTGGGCCGCTCGTTGCCGTGAAGACAGCTGCTGTAACCAGATCGCGAGCCTGGCTGCCAGCACTTTCCACATGAGCGCGTCTGCTCTTAGGCTGAGCTCTGGGCTGTACAGAGCCCAGCTGCTGGACCAAACGTGGGTCCCCACCTGGATGGCAGGCCTGTATGTGCGGAGGGACGTTTCATTCAGCCCCAGGGTCACCCCAGGGCTAGTGGCCTGTGGCGATAAAGCCGTGTCTCCTCGGCCCACCCACGCCCAACAGCCAAAGGGTCCCAGGTGTGCTCCCCTGCCTGGCTGGCAGGCCCTGGGGTATGGCTGCCCCGTGGCTGGCCTAGAGGCCACCTCAGGTCTAGGAGAGCCTCTGGGACACCCGCGTGCCCGATCCTCCTCCGGGGACCCCTTGCCGCTTGCTGGGGTGGGAGCCGGAGCTCGGGGTGGAGACCTGGCAGTCTCAGCAACAGGTTGAGAGGAACCCCAGAAAGTGACACCGATGTCCTAAACAGGAGACACATGGGCTCCTGGAGCCATCTGACCCCGGCCTGGCCCACTGCGTGCACAGTGTGTGGGAGCGCTGGGCTCCCTGATGGCAGTGGGATGAGGGCTAGACAGCCCGGCTCTGCAGGGCCTCTGCTAAGTGCACACCCACCCCCCAAGGGCCCAGCTGTCCAGCTGTGTTCCTGCCCACCCTGGGGCTGTTTTGGGAACCAGGTCCCAGAGCCGAGGGTGGTATAAGGACACACCTGAACCAGCAGCCAGCACAGCCTGGGGAGATGGAGAACAGGGGTCTCTGGCCATGCTCCTGAGCCACCCGGCCCAGGAGGATCCCGTCCAGACCCTGGTTCCTGAGGAGTCTCAAAGGCCAGAGTCAGGGTGTCCTGCGGAAATCCTGATGGGGTGGAAAATCCCCAGCTGTGGGGCCCCAGGCTCGGCTATGACACTGGACTTCTCCCGCCGGCTGGGGTTAGCCAGGCTCGCTGCTTCCTGCTTCCCTTTGATGTCTCCTATGGGAGGGAGGGATGGGCACCCGTCTGCACGCGGGCACGCTCACTCGACTGCAACGAGGAGTCTGTGCTTCTGGGGCCTGGGTATGCTGGGGTCAGGCAGAGGACCCAGCGGGGCTGAGAGGGAGGCCAGTGGAAAAACCCCAGCCCTCGCAGAGAGCTCCAGGGGGAGAGGGAGGGTCACTTCCACGTTCACTTCCACAGGGCCCTCCCAACTGGCCAGTCTGATCGGGAGGGAGGCGCCACTATGGGCTTCTGTCTAGGTGGGGAAACGGAGGCCTCTGGACAGTCCCAGCATGCCATTCTCAGGAACGCCTGGGGGCTTGGGAGGCAGGAGTACCTTCTGTGGGATTGTGACCAGTGGTCACATCCCTCCTGCCCTGCACAGTGCTCAACCCCCTGGGGGCAGGGTGGTCTGGCCCTCACCTGCCTTTGGGACCCTGAGAAGGCCAAGCCGAGAGGTGCAGGTGACCCGGAAGACCCGAGGACCCTCTGGGGACCCTCTCCTTTCAATGTTCACACCCGCTGAGCCCGCTGGCTTTGCTGTCAGGGGCTAGGAGAAGCAACTCTGAAGCCAGCCCCTGGGGTATGCTCCTATTGGCACCTGCAGATCATCTCCCACCCGACCCTGGGGCTCAGCGCCACTCTTGGGATGCCCCCTGCCCCCAGCTTGAGGCCTTTCTGGTGGCCTTGGAAGAGGCCCCAGAGGGGGTAGGAGAAGCCCCAGCAGGGAAAATGGAGAAGGGGAGGAGGAGTGCCCTGCTTGCCGGCACACAGGCCCCCAGAGCCCGCTGCCCTCTCCTCAGCCTCCCACTCTAGCTAGAGATGCGCGATGTCTTGAGAACCCCTCTCTCCCCAGCCCCGGCACCTCATCCCTCCTAGGTTCCACGCCTGGTGCTCCCTCGCCTGGCCTGCCAGTCTAGGGGCTCGCAGAGGGGCCTGTCAGACGCCCCCGTGTCCCAGCACGAGGCCTGCACAAGGGGGAACAGAATGAGTGATGGGCCAGAGACTCGAGTGGAAATCTGCTGGTGGGAGATCTCTGGGGTCGCAAACACCCACACATTTCAGGAACAACATAAGCCAACAAGTGGCTCCCGGCCCTGGTGGCAGGAGTGGGTGGGACCACTGGGCAAGTGGCCTGCTGGGGCGGACGGCGCTTGCTGAGTGGCTGCTGGGGACAGCTGCCCTCTGCACCTGGACCGGGCATGGTCCCACTTGTTGACGGGAAGCCGGGTGGGGGGGGGTGGCATCTGGCTCCCTAGCAGCTCGAGCAGGAAGAGGATGCCTTCTCAGGGGGCACTTGGCCCTCCCAGGGGTCCAGCCGGGCTTTTGGCAGCCCTCTTGGCACCTAGCCCTGCACGTGCAGGGCGGGCCTCTTGGACTCCTGGACTGCCTTCCCCCATGACAATGACAGGGATGGGCCACAGTGGCACCTGGGGACAGGCTGCTTGGGTTAGCCCTGCCTCACCTCCCCTCCCCGGTTCTATGGCAGGGCAGAAGCTTCCACAGTGTCTGTATCTGCCTTCTGACGTCAGGATAGGGGGGCCTGACAAGGGCCCCTTAGCTGTCCCCATTCACAAGAGGACTTGCTGGGCTGGTCTCCGCAGAAACCTGGCTAACTTCTGCCATGTCAGGGCCTGGGGACCTGGGGCAGGACGCTCGGCCAGGCTACACCACCCTCCCCGTGGGGCTGTCACAAGGGCTCTCTGAAGTCGAACAAGGGGACATCGAGTCACTGGACAGTGGAGGCACACTGCTGGGGTGGCTGGCTGGCCCATAGCATATGTCCGTCCTGAAACACCTCTGTCTCCCTCCCTTGAGAACATCCCAGGGCCAGGAGTGGGACGACTGTGAGAGCAGAGGCCGGGTCCTGGGGCCTTGGGAAGGGCCGCAGGGACCCATCATGAAGAAAGTGCCACAGGGGCCGGGGCTGAAGCAAGAAGTGATAACAGGGGACAGAACCCCAGGCCTCATGTGGAGAAGGGGGGCACAGAATGGGTCCACGGGTGCACCCTGGTGCAGGAGCTGCGGGCTGCGTTTTAGGACTATGGGCGTGCAGAGGCCGGCAGTTAGAACGTCTGAATGGTTGAGGATGAGATGTGGTCCCTGGAGGCCACCCCCCACTGCCGGGACCTGGTGCCAGAGGCCCAGGAGTGGGAGGCACAGCTCCCGGGTTGTGGGGGGGGGGGTTCTGTCCAGGGAGGGTAGGTCCAGCTCCTTTCGGCCAGTCTTGAAGGTTCATTTGGGAGTCCGCAGTGTGCTGAAGGTGGCCAGGTGTGGATAGAGGGGAGAAGCTCTGGGGAGAACAAGCTGAGGGAGGGAACGGGGAGCCTTTGTTCTCGAGGCGCATGGATTCCTGGCGACACCAGGGGTGGGGGCTGTGCAGAGTCCCTCGCAGGGCCTTCTGGGAGGGGCGCTCAGGGCTCAGCTGTGTTTAAAAATTAGCAAGCAGGGGAGTTCCAGGTTCTGCACTTAACCCCTTTTGAGCCTTGGAGGCCTGTGTGTACTATGAATCAGGGAGGCTGAGCGGGAAGGCCCCCGCCCCCCCCCCCCCGCCCCGCCCCGTGAACAGGCGGCCTGCTGGGTCTCTGGGTCCAGGCTTTGGGGCCCAGAAACTGCTGGAAAGTGCTGTCTGCGTGGGGTCCGCGAAGCGCCCTGCCCCCGCCCCAGCTCCAACGTTGACAGGCTCTTTGTTTTCTCCTCTCGGCCCTATTCAAGGCTGTTTCTCAGCTTGCTGGCTTTCCGAGAAGACTGGGGGGATTTTCCACCCCGTGAGGCTCTGAAGGGCGAGCGAGGCCGCCCCACGGGAGCTGATCGGGCTTCCTCCCGCACGTGCTGTGGGGACAGCCCCTCTGCGCCACGGTTCCCAGAGCAAAACGACAAGGAGGAAGGACAGGGCGTCTGTCCTGGGCAGCCGTGGGCAGCACACCCCGGAGGACCAGGTGTAGGTCAGTGGCCATCCGTGGCCCAGAGTCAGAGAAGCAGAGGCCATGATCCCAGAGGCCATGATCGGAAGGCAGGTGACTGATGCCTCCTTCCCGGGCTCTGCTCTCCGTCTCCTGCTCGGGCCACCCCTGCAGGCCCTGAACACAGAGCTCCTCGGGTCACACCTAGGGCTTTTCTCTCTCGCAAGCGTGACCCTGAGCTGCTCCCCCAGCACCTTCGGCTTCTCACACCGTCTGTGGATCCCAGTCCCCCAAATGTCTCTGCAGCTCAGCCCCCTACACTCCAGAGCTGCCTTCCCACCACCTGCCCCACCGCTCTTGTCCATAACCCCCCAGCACTTCCCCACCCAGGGTCCCTGCACCCCGACCTTGCCACCGTGTGCGCCGCAGCCCCCACCATCCCTGGCGGCACGTCCCCTCCAGGCTGCCCATGTCTGCCCCTTACCCTGCCAGGCTAGCTTCGCCCCTCGGGGTCACTGCGAGCTTCCTGCTGCTCTATGTCCCCTCTGCCCCCTTCGCTGGGCGTGGCAGCTGCCGTCACCTTCAGTCCTCCGCTGTGTGGAAGGAAATCCTTCCATAAGGCGGATCCTGCAGGGGCCCGGGGGGTCCCTCCCTGAGTGGGACCTCTCAGGTCCCTCCGCAGCACAGCCTCTCTGGTCTGGCCCTACCCGCAGCCGCGCTTCTCCCCCTCAGCCTCTTTCTGTCCCTTCGTGGGCTTCTTCCCCCAGAGGGCCCTTCGCCTGCAGCCCCTGTCCTGTCCCCCACTCCCCAGCTTCCCCAAGGGAGCTCCTAGGACCCCAGACTGACTCCTGGTGCAGACCCTGTTCAAGGCGGTTCTACCGGTAGAGCACACTCCTCGAGGTGCAGGAAAACACATCCTCAAGCTCCGTTGGGCCCTCTCAGATCCCTCCGGCCTGGGCCAGCAGCCGGCACCCGGCGTCACATGCGGTTTCAGCCGACAAAGACTTGTTCACTGACCGAGTCTATAAAGTGGGGCAGTGCTCATGGCCTGGCCTCTCAGACACAACCCACTGCCTGAGAAAGCCTCAAGGTCCGTTGCGTCGCAGCCTGTGGCACCAGGAGGCATGTGGCACTAAGGGGCGTATGGCACGTGTGGCCCCGTGGTACATGGCCTGTCGCTCATAGGCATGTGGCACTATCGGGCATGTGGCACCGTGGCCTGTGCCACACAACGTGTGTGGCCTGTGTTGCTCAGGGGCATGTGACACTGTGGCGTGTGTGAAGCCTGTGTCACTAGAGGGGGTGTGGCACCGTGGTACGTGGCTTGTGTCGCTCAGGGTGTGTGGCAGTAAGGGGTGTGTGCACCGTGGCACGTGTGAAGCCTGTGTCACTAGGTGGCGTGCGGCACGCGTGGCCTGTGTCGCTAGGAGGCATGTGGCACTGTGGCACGTGCGTGCTCCCAGATGGATATACGGGGTCTCTGGGAGCTGCATGAAGGAGCAGGAGCTCCCCGGGGCAGGGGGGGGCGGTGAGGGAAAGGACTCCCCTTGGCCACACTGGGAAACAGCCTCCCTCCACCCTGTCTAGAAGTCATTCGCTCTGAGGTGACTTCCTTTCGCACCCCCAGATGCGCCTCATGTCCGTCCTCTCGCACACCCACTCAGGCACAAGCGAGGAGGGCCCCCTGTCACAGCTAGGGTCACCTGTGTGGCCCGTGGATCTGAACCACTGGAGCTCACCCCTGCTGCAACTCCCCAGGGCACCCAGCCTGGCTCCCCCGCTCCCCGCCCCACCCCACCTTGAACTGGGGCCAGGATGTTGGTGGGGGCCCATAGGCCCCGCTGGGCTACAGCCTGAGGAGCTGGGGACAGCCCTGTGTGCTGGGCACTGGCCCCCCAGGGAGTCCCCATTCTGTGACACTAATTGCTACAATTAGCAGGAGAAAGGCCTATTAGATCAGTTTCTTCTCCTGGCCCAGGCCGGGCTGCTGGGGAGGGCCAGCCCCAGCACAAGGCTTTTCGGAGGAGCAAGGACCCTTCCATAAATGAGGCCACATTTAAATTGCAAACAAGGGCCTCGCCCAGCCCCAGCAAAGGCTTTAGTTGGGCGGGACCAAAGTGCTGAGGAGTGGGTGCCCGCTGGGCCTTCCTGAGCTTTCCTGGCTGACCTCGGTCATCCGGACTCCGATCCCCCCACAACCCAGTCCTGCCGCGGCAGGCCCACATGGGGGTACGTGGCACCGGGAAGGAAGGACTCCCTGCCCCTACACGGGCCTGCTCGGAGGCAGGACGCCACCTCCTCCTGTCGCAAACCTCCCAGATCTGCCGTCCACACAGAGCCGCCCGCCCGTCTGCATTGAGAGGAGGAGCCCAGGGGGCCCTCCTGACCACCGTCCAGGCCGCCTCTGATCCGGCCCAGCCACGCTCGCCCAGGCCGGGGACGGGGCAGCCCGTGGGGTCACAGGGCTTGAGGCACCCGCCCACCTCCAGTCAGACCATCGGCCGGGAAGGGGGTGCTCCAATGGGCCGGGCCTGAGCCAGGGTCTCTCCCTGAGAGAATGGGGCTAGGGGTGCCGGCTCTGGTGGCCTCCAGGGCCGGAGCAGAGACAAGCCCTGGCCCCAGAGCTGGCCTCAGGCAGGCCCTCACTTGGGGTTAGTCCCACGGGGCCCCAGGAACGGCTGTGGACAGTTTTACTGATCACAAGGTGGGGGGGGGGGGGATCCGCTGTCTGCTGGATGGGGGCCGGCAGGCCGCCGCCCGTCCTCCAGGTGAAAGACAGTCCCCCGGCAGAGCATGGCCCGGCCCCACGCGCCACCAGCGCGCTGCGGCTGGGAGCCCCTGGCCTGAGGAGCAAGGACCCCGTGGCTGCTTCCTTTCTGTTCTGAAAATGGACGCACACTTTCCTGGCCTGGCCTCTTCCTTCGCTCCACACATCAATGAAGCCATTCAGCCGCAGTGCGGACCCCACGAGGAGACCCTGGCTCTCGGGAGGCCTCCCTTCTGGCCGAGGGGGGGGGAAGACGCGGGGACTAGAAAAGACCGGGGGGCGGCCCGCGTCTCTGGGGGCTGGCAGCCCAGCGCTGACCTGGCCGGGGGAGGGGGGGCTCCCGGGCCCCCCCCCCCCCGCGGGGGCGGCTGGCAGGGCTGACAGTTTCAGGTGAGACCAGAAAGGGGACGAGGCAGCCAGGCAGAGGGGGCGGAGGGGGCTGGCGCGCGGGCCCCGAGGCACTTGGCCAGTTTGGGAAAGAGGCAGGAGGCTGGCGTGACAGGAACTCGGGAGAAGGACAGCGGGCAGGGCGGATCTTGTAAAACCTGATGGAATTTGAATATGATTTCCTAGAAATAGAAACCACTAGAGGGTACCTGGCAGCAGAGTGACGGGACAGGCCCTCGTTCCTTCCTCCTTGGCTCTGGGGACTCGACTGCACAGGCCATGGGCTGCCTCACAGCTGAGTCCGTGGGACGCGGTCCCCCTTCGAGGGTCGGTGGGAGGGAGGCAGCGCTCCGCTCTGCTCCCTGCTTTCCCATCCCATCTCCGCTCCCCAGCCCCCGCCGTCCCCTCGCTACACGGTCCCGCACAGGCTATGCGCTCGCTCGGGTGGGTCATTTGAATTTCTGGACAGAGCCGGGGACTGAGGCCCTCGCTGTCTGGCGTCGGTGCCACTCAGCGCCGTGTTTGCGCAGGTCTCCGGGCCGTGAAGTGTACATCGCGTCCTCACCCCTGACCACAGCGCCAGTTCCAGGTCCCCACCCCCGGCAGGGCCGGGCCGAGCGCGCACACACAGCCCCTCGTTGTTCTGCCGAGAGCCGCTCTGGCTGTTTACCCGGGAGGGAAGCTGCTGGGCCGCAGGTATTAAATATTTTATTTGAGGAAGAAGTGCTGGAAGGCTGTCCAGAGCGTCTGCGCCCGTCTCACACGGCCACCTGCAGCACACAGGGACGCTTGTTTCCTGCGTCGCTGCCAGCACTTGGCAGGATCCTACTTTCTAGTTCTTCTCAGAAGAGCACCCCTTGCTTTCGTCCGCGCCTCTGACTGCTCAGGAGCCCCCGTCGCCTCCCCCCAAACCCGCCAACGGCCAGCTCGCACCACTTGCCTGCTGTCCTCCTGTCCCCGGTCTGCGGGGCGGCCGGGGGTACCGCAGCGACTGGCCGCTTATCGGTTTTGTTTCAAGTGTCGCGTCGTTTGTCACGGGTGACCTGGGCAGAGTCCCACGAGTGGGAGTGAAAACAAGCCTCGTCTTAGAGGCACGACAAAAATACTTCACAACCGACTGATGGAGCAGAAACACTTTATTTGCACGTATTCAAGTCTGTGACTTTTACTTTGGAAGTTTGTGTTTTCTGGGTACTGCGTTCCACACCCCCACCCACCCCCCTCGCGCCCCCCACCCCAGGCTCCCAAAGCCTGGAGGTTACTCTCCCCGCAACCGGCCTGCTGCCCTGCCCCCCCTCCCCCCACTGGCCTAGTAAACAAGCAGCAACTCTTTTGTCCATTCGGAGGCTGCTTTTCCCCCCTGCGGCTCAGGCAGGAATCCACATTCCGATTTCTCCACTCGGGGGGCTTCCCCGGAAGCCCCCAGATCATCCTCCACATCGTCCTCCGCGTGGTCCCCGCGGCCACGTGGCGCCACCTTGGTCTCAGGCCACCTTCCTCTCAGGCAAGGCTGCCTCTGGCGTCTCTCCTGGGCCGGCGTCCCCCACCGCTCCTGTTGCTGAGGCTTGGAGCGGGCCCCGGGGTCTGCGGGTACAAGGCCTTCTCTGTTCTCCCGCTGCGGAGCGCGCTTGGTGTTTGCAGATCTTTTCCTTTCACATACGTTTTAGAATATGTCTGTCAAGTTCCTCAAAAACCCCACTTGGAAGTTTAAGCAGAGCTGCACTGAAAGACCTGGGCAAACCCTGACCCCTTTCTCGTGCTGAGCTGCCCCGTCCGAGAGAATGGACTGTCTCCATATCAAACCATCTTCCCTTACATCCTTCAGCAAAATTTTTACATTTTCTCCATAAAAGTCTTCTTTGTTAATTCCTGACCGGGCGTAAGTGTTGCTGCTGTAACTTCTATCCTGCTTCTCACTCACTCACACTGGCTCAAGTGCGGGGGCGGGGGGGGGGGGGGGGCGGGCATCAATCTTCTATCCCAAAACCTTTGCTCTCGCCTCTTTTCCATTCTGCAAGTTGACTCTGTTTTTTCCACGGCTCAGCAGTTTTCAGAGTGTGGTCTGAGGACCCCAGAGAGCCCCGGAGGCCTCTTCCATCCGAATACTCAGACATTATTTGCCTGTTCTGCTCTCACTCTCACAAAGTTAAAGAGTTTCCCAAAGGAAGTGGGACCCGCCGGAATCCATGCTGGGATGGCCCTGGGTTTGGTTTTTTCATGTTTCTCAGGTTTAGCTTCTGAGGGGCTAACTACCCACCCACAGATCCAGCCCACGTGAACCAGGTGCTCTGGGGACTTCAACACTTTGTCCAAGAAGCCTCACCTACACTACACTATTCCGGGCGGTTCCCTCTCTCCTGGGCCTCTCCCTTGGCTCTGTCCCCTTCCCTCGTGGGAGGGAATGCCTGTGCCTGTGGTGGCCCCCTGCGCCTCGTCCCCCACTGGAAGGGACGGAGACAGTCTGCTGAAAAGCCAAGCGTTGGTACAGAATCTGTATCACATCGGGGCATCTCGTCCAGGCTGGCTAAGTGCTATCCCCCTGCCCTAAAATCATGCAGAGGCCTGGAACTGTGTAATTTTCCTGTCTCTACTGAGAGGACCATATGGTTTTTCTCCTCTGGTCTCTTAACGTGGTGAATTACACGGGTAGAGTTTCTGATATTGGATCATCTCTGCATTCCTAGGAGAAATCCCCCTTGTTGCAGAACCCTGTAATACGCTATTGGACTCGGTTAGCTGACGGTGTGCGAGGGACCTCGGCATCCACGAGGGAACTAGTTCATAATGTTCTCGTGCTCTCCTTATTTGAATTTGGACATGCTCTGATTCCCAATTTAAAAGATCCCTCTAGCTGGAGCATAAATCCTGAAACAGACCCGCTTTTCTCTTTAACATGTTTGGAAACACATTAAAATAGAACCGTAATCAAGCAACCCAATCCTTAAATTTTTCTCCCAGTGAGTATCTGGAAAACAGGTGCAGAGATGGGTCATTTGAGACACCATGGAAATCTGGTTAATCCTGCCTGCCTGCTTTCCTTCCCCAAGTCCTGCAAGGCTGTGCATCAGGCTCTGGGCGGGGGCGGGCGGGGGGGCAGCCGAGAACAGAACAGAAAAGTCCCTCCTGGGAGCTCTCGGTCCAGCATGGGCACCGCAGTACAGAGAGGGACCGGCAAATGGACCTAAAATGCGAGCGTTACTGTGCTAGCAACGTCCCTGTGTCCCGGGTGGCCCTCCGTCTAGGCAGCGCTCGGCGAGGAGAGTTCACGCCTTCCACACCCAGAGCCGTCCTGCGGGAAGAAGGCACTCCTCCCCGTCCCCGTTTCACAGAAAAGGAGTTTGCTAGGCTGAGGACGCTGGGGCTGGGGCTGGGGGAACCCAACTTCCAGGCTGTCCCCCCCACCGTCCAGACTGAGAGCCGAGGCTCCCGCCGTCAACCCCAGTCCCGGGCGGGACCAGGACTTCCATTCCCCGCTCCCCTCCCCTCCCCAGACCCGTGACTCCAAACCCCAGCTCCCAGCGGGCTGTGACTCAGAATCCCCACCCCGACTAGAAACCTCCGTTCCAGCTTCTGACTGGGATCCCCAAGACGGACCCCAAGCCCCAGGCGATCTCCGAGCCGCACTCCCCACCCAGACCTGACTGGGAACCGGCACCTCCCAGAGCGCCCAGTCCTGACTCGGAACCACCACTCTGGCTGGAATCCCGGGAAGCCGCCCCGACCCGGACCCCCGCCTCCCACCTCGGAGTCCAACTCGGACTCCAGACCCCCCCCCCCCCCCCCCCCCCCCGCCCCTCACTCACAGCGCAGCCCCGTCCCGGATCCCGGCGGGGATCTTGGCGCCGAGCCCGCCCCGGCCCGCCCAGCCCGGAGTCTGCCACGTCGGCAGGAGGGCGGCCTCCCCGCGCAGCCGCAGATCGCTGCCTCGGACCCGCACTCGGACCACCACGTGGACGCGGGTTCCCCACCGCGAACTCCCGCCTGCACTCGGGCGGGCTCTGCCCGGACCCCGCAGCGGGAACCCCGAGGCTCGGAATCAGAACGCCGGACCCAGACGGATTCCCGACGACGCAGGACCCGCGGGGGGCGGGGGGGGGGGGGCTCTGGACCCTGGCCCCGCTCCCGGGACTCGGAACCGCGGGACGGACCCGGATCCCGGCTCCGATCCCGGGACTCGGAACCGCGATACAGGACCGCGGGGCGGACCCCGGATCCCGGCTCCGATCCCGGGACTCAGAACCTCGAGACTGGACCGCGGGGCGGACCCCGGATCCCGGGACCCAGAACCGCGATACAGGACCGCCGGGCGGACCCCGGACGGCCACTCCGACCCCCGACTCAACACCACGAGGCTAGACCGCGAGGCGGACTCCGGACCCCGGCTCCGATCCACGACTCAAATCCACGACGCGGGACCGCGAGGCGGACTCCGGACCCCGGCTCCGACCCCCGACTCTGCTCCCCGAGGCTGGGCCACGGGGCGGACTGCGGACCCCGGCCCTGATCCGCGACTCGGAACCACGATGCGAGGCCGCGGGGCGGACTCCAGGCACGGAATCCGACCCGGACTCAAAAACACGAGGCGGACTCCAGGCGCGGAATTCGACCCCCGGATTCGGATCCGCGAGGCAGGACCGTGAGGGCGGCTCCAGATCGGACCGGGACCGGGACTCAGAACCACGACGCAGAACCGCGGGGCGGGCTGCAGGCGCGGAACCCGGTCCCCGGACTCGGAACCACGACGCGGGCGCCGCCCCGCCCTCGGACGCTGGACCGGGACCCCCGCCCCGGGCCGGCCCCCGCCCGCCGGACGCAGAGCTCACCTCGGTGCGCCGGCGGTCGCCTGGTCGGCCCGCGCCCGCAGCGCTGGGGGAGCTCGGCGCGGGCGGGCGGGCGGGCGGGCGGAGGGTGCGGCCGTGCGGGCGGCCCCGACGACAGTCCGGCCCCGCCGAGAGCTCAGCGCCGACTGCGCGGCGGGGCGACGGTCTGCAGAAAAAGCCTCCGGCCGCGCCCGGACCCCGGCTGACGTGGCGGCTGCCCGGCCGCGGATTGGACGCGCCCGCGGGGGGGCTGCCGCGTGCCGCCGCGCCGATTGGCCGGGCGCGGAAAGCAGTGTGCCACGCGCTGCCATTGGCCGAGACGGACGAGGGCCGATGCCACCGGGGTTTGGATTGGCGGGGCGGCCAGAGTGCCACGTGTGCGCCCCGCCCCGCCCCACCCGGCGCTGCAAAGGTCCACCCACCCGTCGGGTCGCTGGCGAGCATCCACGCCCGCCTGGGTGCCCCCGGGACACTTCCAGCCCTCCGCGCACAAACGGCCTCTGCAGACCCCTCCCACGCAGGTCCACGCGGGCAGGCGGGCAGGCTGGCGGTCTCCCACCTCCCTCTGGGGACCAGGCAGGGCGCGTCGGGCGTCCATGCTGCTCTTCGGGCCTCTGCTACGGACGTCCTGTTGTGCGCCTCTCAAGAGACCTGGAGGCGAGGGTGCCCAGACTCTCACAGGCGGGATCCTGAAAGGGAGGGCCGGCCCAGGTCACCCCAGAGGAGGGGACCCCGGTGGTCAGCTCCCCACGTGGACCGCTACAGTTCTCGGGGCAACTTCCTCCTGGGGATCTGCCTGAGCCTGGAGGCGAGATCCGCTGTCTCTTGACTGTCTTCCCCACTGTCCACACACGCACCGATCCATCTACCCACCTAGCTGCCCACCCACCCATCCGTTCATTTGCCTACCCACACCTGCCCGCCCACCCATCCACCCACCCACACACCCACCCGTCTCTCCATCCACCCATCCGCCCATCCACCCATCCATTCTCTCCACTTATCTCCTGAGCTCCTCCTGGGTGCCAGGCACTGCCATAAACACCAACAATCTACAACAAACAGCCCTCGGGAAGTCTGTCCTCATGGGGGTCTCACTCTACTGAGGTTTTATGCACGTCCAGGGCAAGTCAGATCTCCTGTGAACTCTCAGTGTTTTCTCAGTATATTTCTCAGAAGTTGTTACCCCCCCATTCTCCCCCAACCAGGGTTGACTTCAAGGGAGGAGGGAAGCTAGAGCCAGCCAAGCAAGAAGCCAGCCCCACACCCAAGGCAAGCAATAAGACCATTCATCTCAACTGCTCTGCCTGAAATATGTGTCTACACAAAGAGCCAGAAATTTCTCCAAGGGTGACTGAGTCTGCTTTTTCTTTACGGTTCAGCCTGGAGGAGAAAGGGGGAAATGGTGTTGTCTTTTCACACATCTACAGCTTTCTGACCTTCACAAGCAGAGCCAGATTGGTCATTCCTCTGTCCCCTGACCAGCCCACGGGAAGGCTGTACATCAAGCCTAGGTTGGGACATTTGACAGAGGCCTCACCACCTTCCTACCACCTTTGCCTGCCCTGCCTCCCTCCCCCTCTTCCCCCCGAGGGACCCCTGGTCCCCTCTGCCCTGGTAGAGAATGGCAGGGAGCGACTGGAGTGGTGGCCCACACTGTACAGCCCTGGGTTTCCTACCTGGGAGGGAGAAGGGATGCTGCCGGCCTTGTGCAGCTGTTGACACAAGAACAGGAGGACCCGCTGGCCAAGCAGGGCTTGAACAGGAGGCTGAACACAGCCTTGGGCACTGCCCTGGTTCTCGCTGCTATGAGCCAGTGGAGTGAGCCTCCAACCTCGGTCTCTCGTGGCCTTCTGTGCCCTTCAGTGGGAGGCGAAGCCCCTTCCCTGGACATTCTCCAGGTGTGTCTGTTTCCACCTCCCCAGGGATGTCAGGGGAGTGGGAGCCCCAGACCCTCAGAGTGATTTCACAGATTTCCTGCCTCCATGGAGTTTATATTCCAACAGGAAAGACAGACAAGAAGTTTTCAAGGTGCTCTGGACAGCTTCTGTGTCAGAACTCACTGGTCCCAGGTGATTCTTGGGAGCTGCGTCTTCTTTCCAATAGCTGACCCTTCTAGTCTTTACTCATGAATGTCAGCTGTTCCCCAACTTTTTTGTTTGGATTCTGTGTGTTATCCAAGGCCTTTGAGCATGGGATAAAAAGCCACCAAAGTCAGTCTGCTTAAAATGGTGGTCCCTCTTCCAAAAGAGTGACAGTGTTGACTGGGATTTCACCTTGAAAACTGATTTTTTTTTTTTTAATTGTGAAAATGGAGTTGATCTGCTCTGAACAAAATTGGGGTTCTAGTTGTGTGGTTGGGTGGAGGCACGTCTCCTGGGCGTCCAGGTTCCTTTGTATGTATTTCCTCGTGGCTGTGCCCCACAGAGCCCTCCAACCTTGGAGCCTAAGATCCTACACATGTGGGTTTTCTCCCAACAGACAGCCTCGTGGTGAAACTCCACGGACACGGCATCTCGGCACACCCGTGGGACCGTGGGACCGTCTTCTCAGGGCTGTGCTTCGAGCCAGGCCGAGGACTGCTGCTGCCGATTTTGACACAGCGGTCAGGGAGGATGGTTCGGAGTCACGTGTGGGCCAGTTCTCAGCCCTCACCCCCTCGCATAACATGGGGCGCCGTCAATCAGCGAGTGCTGCCCGCGGGCCCCTGTGCACCTGTTGTGTGCCCACACAGCCCCCCTCCCCTGCTCTAGTCCTTTGGGGGAGACACAGAGGAAAACATTCTGAGACTGAGAGGGGTTTGTTGTCTCGTCGGGAGAGAAGAGACATGTGGGAATTGGCTGGAGAAGCATGTGAGGCTGGGCAGAACCCAGGCTGGCCTGGGGGATACCGGGGGGCTGCCAGGAGTGCTGGGGGGCGGGGCTGGAGCTGGCTTTGGCACATCAGAATTCAGGAGGGGGGTGGTGGGCACGGCCAGCTTCCGCCTGAGTGGGGCTGGGGTCCCTGGTGAGCCCAGGCCAGCCTGGGGCCTCTCCGGTCCTGGAAACCCCGGGACGTGGCTCAGGACTGTAGGGCGGGAGCAGGGCACAGAGCCCAGGCACCTGGTGGCCTCCACCCCAGCTTCCCGTGTGACAGAGGGCATCTGGCTTGTCTCAGCTGTGCGTGGCAGGGCTGACCTAACGCTCCTTGTGCTCCCTCCAGCACTGATACTCGGGGTTCAAAAGGTCCCCTCGCAGGCCTCTACCCCGAGTGCACGCACGCACACATGCACACACGCACACACAGCTGAAGAGAATTAGGCTCAAAACGTCCACTCGGCTTTTCTCTTGATTCTGAGGTATTTAGAATGGGGGTGGGGATTAGGAGAGGAAGTCGCTGAGCTAATTCTCCTGCGTTGGCCAACACAGAAGTGCAGATGGGGCCCAGAGCCCCGAGTGTCCCGGGGCGGGGGGGGGGAACCCCAGCCCTCCTCCCACAGGGCAAGGCAGGAGGGAAGGGCTGGGTGGGAGCCCCTCACCCGAGTGAGGGGACATGGCAGGCCCTGGCCGGGCTCTCGTCTGGGCAGTGGTTCGCCCCCCGCTCCCGCCACCGCGCTCCCACCCCTGGAGTCGAAGGGCGGAACCGTCTTCAGACTCAGCCAGGTTCCCAGAGAGCTGCTTTCCGCTGAAGCAGAGAGGCCCAGGGCCACGTGGCCTCCTCGGCACCCTCTTCCCAGGAAAGGTCCTGGCCCTGAGCTGCTCTCGGAAGTGGACTGGAACGTGGAGGGGGCTGAGGGCCCCCGGGCACCCTTGAGTGACCGGCGCGGTTGCCGAGGCGCCTGCTGCTCAGGTCAGCCTGTGCATGGGACCACCGGTGTCCACGTCCCCAGAGCCGGTGGCCCTTCCACACCGGCACACACACTTGCACGCACACCACTGTGGCTGTCCTGGGTGAGGTCTCTGGGACCCCCATGGCCATCCAGCGGGTTCTTCACTGGTCACAAGTCTCTGCGGACCCTGCTCCCCATGTCCCCATTCCAGAGTCCTCCTCCTGCTGTGGCCTCTGTGTGCCTCGGGCCCCCGCCTGGGCCTCCCCTCCCTGCCGACGGCTCTGGGCCCGCGGATGGCGCCCCGCTCTCACTCAGCCCTGACCCCTGCAGCCCACCTTCCTCCCCCCACAGATCTGCCTCGCACCCACGGGCGGAACGCCCTCCCACCCACGCTCAGAGCTCTCGTCTGCCGGTCTCCGTGCCTCGTGCTCCCCACGTTGGAGCATCTCACCCCCAGTGAGGAGGGGCAGACTCCGGGCCACACTGGGCTTCGCCGGCCATGGCGGAGAGGAAGTGCCGGGGAGTGTCTCTGAGAGCTTTGGGGAGAGTGGTGGTGAGAGCATCCCTTCTCCCTTCGAGAAAGACCACTCCGGCTGCTGAATGGACAGAGCAGTGAGGAGTGGAGGTGGAAGGGGGGAGGCAAGGAGGTCTTGCCCGTGGAGAGAACTGCCGCCACCCTGTGAGGGAGGCAGGAGGGCTGGAGGAAGTGCCACCCGTGGGGGGGCTAGAGGCCGCCAGGCGGGGTTCCCACAGGAGGTGGCTTTGGCGGGACCCTGGGGCTGAGGGCACGGAGGGCTTCAGGTGGCCTAGGAGGGTGTGGAAGGAAGCTGAAGAGGCGGGGTGGGGGGACAGATTGGATCTTAAGAAACCTACGTAGGAGGTCGGCGCCTGCCTTCTGTCCCGTTATGGTACCAGCACCACAGCTACAGGACATGGTCACCCCTCGGGCGTGGCTTATCCCGGTGCCTTTCCCCAGCTTAACTTCCCAGGGCCAAGGGTGGGACACAGGGCTCTGAGTGTTGCATGTGACCAACGTGGGTCCTGTTTCCCCTGGTCCCAGTTCCGGGACAAGCTTGGGCCCCCACGGGACCGCGTCTCCCAGAGCAGCACAGGATTGTGGAGGAGGACCGCTAGACCATCACGCTGTGTCCGGCCCAGCTGTCCCCACCAGCAGATTTGCTCTCCCGCATTGGGGTCAGCAGGAACGTGAGGCCCAGCGGGTGGGGGGGGGGGGCCTCGGGCCCGGGTGCTCCTGGTGAGTGGCAGCATGGGGTGTGGGCCGCTTCCTATCGAGAGGGCAGCTGTGCCGTGTGTGTGTGTGTTTCGGCCTTGTACAGCCAAGCCTTGATTAGCCAACCCCGATTCTCCCAGAGCCCCCGCTTCGGTGCGGGTCAACTCAGCAGCTGTCTCCGAGCACCTGCTTGGGGCCTGGTCGGGGGCCAGGCGTGGGGGGTGGGAAAGCAGAGGGAGCTGGGCCCTGCCAGACCCATCGCCCGGAGAGTCTTTTCTACCATCACCTTCCAGATGCAATTCCTTCCCACCACGCAGCCCCCCGGGGCCTGCCTGTGCCCCACTTCCTGCCCAGGCCAGCCCTTGGCACAGCTGCCCCTCGGCTACAACCTCCCCAGCTCTCGGGGAGGGATGGGTCCAGGCCTTTGAGGACGTTGGCACTGCCAGGCTCCACCCAAAAGGAATTTCCATTATCTCCGAGGTTCTGGGAAAAGCGTTGATAGGAAGCCCGGTCTCCGGTGCCCTGGCGGTGGTTGTAGGTTGCTTTTTAATGTCAAAGGACCTTCCCCGACAGTTGGGTGAGAGCAGATCCTTGCAGAAAACCCGTCTGTCCTTGGCTCTCTGCCTGTAGAGGGCAAGGCTACTCAGGGGGGGCGACCAGGCCTCGGGGACCAGGCCGTGAGAGGCCGTGGGAAAGCGAAGGACACTCTCGTTGAGCCCGGAGGTTCAGAGGGTGGGTGTGACTCGGACAAAAGAGACAAGAATGAGGAGAAAGGGCCTCTGGGGTACCCATCTGTCTGGGGTACCATGTGGCCGTGTGGTTTTCAGGTCTGTCCGTGAGGCCTCTGAGACACCTTCCTTCATAAGATGGAGCTTAATTTCCTCCCCTTGGTTTTCTTTTGGACTTAAGTCACTTGCTTCTGATAAACAGACCATGGGGACAATGTCTGAGACCACTTCCCAAAACGGGGACGTAAGAGGCATCGGAGCTGCCTCCTTGCTCTCTGGCTGGGATCCCTCCTTGGGGAGACACTGGCCGCCATGTTGGGAGGACACCCAAGCAGCAGTGGTGAGGGACGGCAGACTCCCACCCAAGGCCTCACGAGCCCACCAGCATGGCGGGGCATCCTCCAGTCCCTGTCAAGCCATCCAGTGGCCACGGTCCTGGCCAACATCCCAAGGACCCCTGAGCCAGACCCACCCCCAGAAACCACGTGAGACAATGAACATCCATTGCCTGAAACTGTGACATGGTGGGGCCGTTTGTTACGTGGCAACAGCTACCTGATTTGGCTGCCCAGGCTGGGTTCAGTCTCGCCTCTGACCGGGTAGCCAAGAGGGCTGGGCCCGCCTGCCCACTCTTGCCAGTGGGCAGTGGCATCTGGGCACAGGGGGGAGAGCGCTGTGCTCGAGCCTTGTTTCTGCTTTCCCGGGATTTGAATTCCGCCCTCCAGGCCAGCAGCCACTCACCTGGGGTGCCTGTGAGCGGAGTGTTTGCGATTCAGGAGGTGGTCCTGGGCAGCAGGGAGCTTTGGGGCTTTGAGCTGGGGAGGGGGGCGGACTCTGTGACCGTGAGAGAGGCTAGTAGCTAGAACGTGACCTGGCACCTGTAACAGATGACTCTCGTCTCCCCCTGAGAACACGCAAATCCAGTTCTCCAGCACAGGGGCAGGACGGAGCGCGCTCGCTGCCTGCCTCTCCTGAGGCTGGTGACCGGCTACCCCACACCCCCAGGTAGCCTCCAGGGTGTCCGGACGGGGGGCTCCGTCGCCAGGGCGCCTTCTTGTTTGTCTCTGAGCAGGTCCCCGCTGGTCCGTTGCCCAGCCCGCCTCAAAGGGCACACACCCGGGGCGGGCGGGCACCCTCACGGTAGTGGCGACTCTCCCTTCCCGCCTCCTTTCCAGCACCCCGCCCTCAGGGGCTAGCAGTGGCCAGCCCATTCCTCTTCCTCAGGGACCCGCGGCCTGTGGGCTCACAGACTGACCTCGACCATCTCCATGCAGGCCTCCTCCACGACGAGGGCCCCGGAGAGGGGGCTCGGCAGCCAGCTCTGTCTGGGTTGGTTTTCTGTGCCCGGGCTCGTGGATGACCCCCCCCACCGCCCCGGTTAGCCATATGACAGGAACAGGCCCGTGGGGATGATGGCAGGAGGCCCTGTGTGGGTGGACAGTAGCCCCGGGGACCTCAGGGCGTGGGGGAAGCCTGGACTGTTTGAATTAAGCGACGGTGCACAGTGACCCCTGTGTCACACCCAGTCCAAGCAAGGACTTTGTGACCGTGACGCCTTCAGTCCTGGCAGCAGCCTGCCGTGGTGATGGGGACCCCGGGGCGGGGAAGGGTCAGGGACAAGTAGCAGATACGAATGCTGGGCTTTGCTCTTGGGCCCCTTAGGACTGGCTCCGTCTGTCCGTCCTTCCCTCTCTGCCATGTGGCCTCGCGGCCTTTCAACCTGCTCGGGCAGCACTGTCGCGGACGCAGTGCTCATGGGATGTGAGGGCGGGCACACCTTTGCCCCCATTCCCGGGTGCCGACCCCGCGTGCACGGCCCCATCTTTCCTGCAGCAACTCTGGGTGCTCAGTGTGGGAGGGGCCGCCCTCAGCCCGCTCCCCCGCAGGTGCCAGGCCCCCTGCCTCCCAAGACTCCCCCAGCAGAAACCTCTTGCTCATTAATTGTTCCACTTGGACACAATTCTTTTTCATGGAACTGGGGGCGACCTCAGAGTGTCTCCTTGGCAGGGAGAGGACAACTCCCGGGCCCAGGCTCACTCACCAGCCACAAATCACACTGGCCTTGAACTCATTCTCAGCAGAATCGCTTCCTTCCTGGGGTCTGCAGCCTGCCCCCCACCCCCCAGCGTGGCCAAGCAGAACTGGGCAAGGCAGTGAACCTGAGTTTCATTTGGATGAGGGGTCCTGGCCGGCATTTCTGAGCTACCCCTACTCCTCCCCAAATTCTTGGGGAGGGCGGGGTGGTGGGACAGGGGGTCAGCACTGGCCCAGGTGGTGACCCCCAAAGGGGTCGGTTGGGAGACACCAGGCGGCCAGCAGCCCGGAGCCTCAGCCCTTGGCCTCGGTCTACACACAGGAGGTGAGGGCTTTGTGCAGCTGAGCTCCAAGGAGCCTGGGGCGTTCGGTCTCGGATGGGGGCTCTGTCTCCCACACCCTGTTCCTTCCCCGGGGCCACGGCTGGGGCCGGAGTCCTCGGGACACCTCGATGGCTGCCAACAGTTTGCAGATGTGACATGTTGGGAGCCTGGCAACAGGGGCGGCTCCAGCCGCTGGAGAACGTGGCTGGAGTTACATCCACACCAAAGCACCCCGTCACCTTTCTCTGCTTGGAGTGTAATCTTTTTTTGGAAGCCTTGCTGGAAAATCTGAATCTTGTGAGCCATCAGCTGTTTATAATCAGAGAAGCATATGTTTAAAAGAGCTGAGGGGCCTTATAAACTCCGTGTGCAAATTACCTTTGGGGCTGCCTACCCCGCCGCCCCCCGCCCCAACGGCTGCCATCCCTGGTGAGGGGCTCTCGGCGCACAGCACGGAGGGAGCTGTGACCCCGCGGTGGCACGGGGTCTGTTTAACTTTAGTCACGTCGGCTTGGCCCCGGAGCGTGGGAGCCTCCATCTTGGCAGCGCGGCTTCCAGACCCCCGCCCCCGCCCTCCCCCCCAGCGCAGCTGCACGGGGCTCCCGCTCTCCCTGTTCCCGGGCCTTCACCATGAGGAACGTCCAGCCTGGGGGCCGTGCAGCGGGCCATGGCGGAGCTCGGCCCTCCCGGCCGGCGGGGGCCGCGCAGGGTCGGCGGGGGGGGGGGGGGGGGGGGGGGGGGGGGGGGGGGGGGGGGGCGCCTGGGGGGGCTGCGGGGGTCGCCTGGGGGGGCTGCGGGGGTCGCCTGGGGGCCCGCCGGCTGGCTTGTCTGGTGTTTTTCAGTTAGTTCCTGCACTAGCTTGTTCGCCCTCCCCGCAGGCCGTGCGGCTCGTCCGCTGCGAGTGCGGGGCGCTGGTCTCTCGGACATTCCGATCCGTGCAACCGTGCGCGCGGGAGGGCTCCGGAGCGTCCTTGGCGCCCCTAAACCCCGCCCCAGCCCGGGCGGCCGCAGACCCGCTTCCGTCCGCGCGGATCTGCCGGTTCTGCTCGTTCCGCCGCGCGGTCTTTGGCGACGGCTTCGTCGAGCGTCGCGACGTCCTCAGTCGTCCGCTCCGCCGCGGGGACGAGGCTTCGCTGCCCCTTCCGGCCGGCCGGCCTCTGCGGGGCCAGGGGCCTCTTCGTGGGCCCTCGCGTCCGTGGTGCATGCCCCGGCTGGTCCCGCTTTTCAGCCGTTGCGGGGGATGCCGCTGGGACCGTGAGGCTACAGGGCTGTCGTGCGCGCGTATCTTCACTTCTCTGGGGTCTGCCCCAAGTCGCAGAACTGGCGGGTCCTACGCGAGCGCCACGGAACCGCGCGGAACCAGGAACCGCCGGGCGACCTCCCGCCGGGGCCCCGCCCCCGTGCCCTCCCGCGCGCGTCACCCGGAGGCTCCGACCACCCGCACCCCGGCCCGCCTCGCCGGCGCCTGTGCCGGTCGGTCAGGTTCGCGCTGCGCATGGAGCGGCTGTGAAGAGGCATCTCATGGAGTTGACTGCGGGTTCCCCGATGGCCGGGGACACGGAGCACCTTTTCCTGTGCCCCTTGGCCACGTGCATCTCTTCTTCATGAAGTGTCTGTAGATCCCTTCCCCGATTCTTATTGCTCCCTTTATTATTGGTGACTAGAGTTCCTGATGTATTCTAGACGCAAGTTGCTTATCAGATACATTTCCCCCATTTTGTGGGTTGTCTTCGCACGTTCTTGGTGCTGTCCTTTGACTCGCGATGATTTTTAACTGGGATAAAGTCCAACCTACAACTTTTTTCTCTGGAGGCTCATTGGCGTCGTAACCAAGGGGCAACGTGCAGATCCGAGGTCACCAAAATTTGTTTCTGCTTTCTTCTGAGAGCTGTAGTTTTAGCCTTTACCTCTGAGTTTGCGATTGAGGCAGGTCTGCTTCTGCGGAAGGTGTGAAGTAGGACTGTGGCTCACCCTGTGGCAGACAGATCCAGTTATCCCAGCACCGTTCGTTGGGAAGGCTGTTTTCTCCGCCATCGAACGACCTTGGCACTGTGTCAGAAACCACTGGCATAAGTGGGAGGGTTTCCTCCTGAGCTTGCTGTGTTCCACTCCTCTGTATGTCCTTCAGCCGCTACCATACTGTCTTGGTCACGTAGCTCTGTAGGTAAGCTTTGAAGTCAGGAAGCGTGAGTCCTGCAGTCTTCACAGGTGAGCAGCTTGCTGCCTGCGTCTGTCCCCTTAGCTGGGGCGGGGCCAAACCTCGTGAACCAGATTGGGTTTTCCAGCCTTGCTCTTCCTTTGTCAAGATTGACTGGGTCCCTCGAGTTTCCCCATGAACTCTAGGATCAGCTTGTCAACTTCTGCAGAGAGAGACCCGGTGGGATTTTGAGAGGGGTGACAAGCCCCGTAGATGATCCTGGGGACTGTTGGCATCTCAACCACATGAAGTCTTCTAGTCCATGAACATGGGACATCTTTCCTTTTTGTTTACATCATCTCTTGGTATTTCTTTTGTTGATGCTGTGGGGTTTTGTGCAGCAGTGACCAGCTGCTGTCCTTCCTTCCCACCCATGGCTCCAGCCAGCCCCTACACTCCTACTCCCCAAAGCCTCCACACGGCTTCCGGCCCTGAGCCCCTTCCCTGGGCTCCAGCGATACTCTGTGGCCCCGGCTTTGTGCTGGGCACAATGTGTTTCCCAGGCCAGAGTCTCTTCACACCCTTGCCTGGGGCACCTACTGCCCGCCCTGCTCTTGGAGCATCCTCATGTTCCACGCGGTTCCCGAGTTGTCCCCCACACCCAGGAGCTCTCTTCTTCACATGCCTTGGTCATCTCTTCCCCAGTGAGAGGGCCACCCCCAGACTGTGGCTCTCAGAGGCCAGGGTATCTCTACCATCCCACCCGCTCTGCCCCCCAAGACTAGCCGCGGGGCATGGAAATCCCCGGAAGGTCTGCAGGAGTAACTAAACTGTTTCTGGGACAAGACCTCCCCAGCACCATCCCTTGTCCCAATGGAGAGATGGTTCTTAATCCCGAGGGAGGCATCTTAGGGCCTCAACACCAGGAAAAGAGGACTTTGGCAACTTACAAAAGGAACTTGATTTTTCAAATTTCCTTTCAACTCAAAGGTCTCAAATCTGGTCTGTAGAGACCCTAGCGGGGAGGGTCCTGGGGCTGCTTCTCAGGAGGGCGCCTTGGAGGGGAGGCAGAACTGGCTCATGGTAGTGTAGCTTAGGCTGTTAACGGCTCACCCTTGTCTAGCCCTTGATGAGGCTGTTTAGACCAAACTGGGTCATGGACAGCTGGGCTCCCCCAGCCTCACTGGGGCTATCTCCCCTCTGAGAAGTGAGAGACATACTCCCTGTTTTCCCTGCCACCTAAAAGCCAGGGAGGAGGCCAGCTCCTGGGAGGCGGTGGCTTGTGTCCTTTGGACACCTGGGGAGGGATGTGGTGCCTGGGGAAGGACCAGGGTCATCTGGTTCAAGCCATGAGTACTCCCGCTTCTCCTTGATCGTCCGTGGATTCTGCATTCTGAGCACCTCTGCGAGCCAGGCCCTCTGGTAGGTGTGGCAGGTGGGGCGCTGGTGCTCCCTGACCACAGGGCGGCCTGGCCTCAGGGATGTCACCACAGGCCGGCTGGGGACCCAGCCAGAATGGGGATAGCAGCACCCCAAAGTAGTGGGGGGGGGGTCTCAGAGTAGGGCCTCCAGGAGTCATAGGGAGGTGTTCTAGGGCAGAGAAGAGGGCTCCCTGCCCAGCTTCCTCCCCCAGGGCTCCAGGCTGGGTTACGGGCCAGTCCACAGACCTGGTTGCCAGGCTCTCTGGGCCTCACCCCACCTCATAAGATGGGGGTACAGCGAGGAGCTCTGAGGGCTTCTGCTCCTCTTGGAATGTGCAGATGGGGTAGAAAGAGGCCCACAGTGGGCGTTGGTCCCTCGCAACTCCCCACCATGACCACTAAGGCCTGAGGCCTTCTTCGCCCTTCAGCAGCCATCCCCTGTGGCCAGGACACCAGAGGGACGGAACGCCCTGGCCTTCTCTGCATGGGACTCTCTTGCAACCTCCTGGCACGTGTGGGGCATGTGTACTCCTTGTCCCTTGGAGAGCCTCCGGCTGGATGTGGAAAGGAGGCTATGGGGGACATGGGAGAACTCCCACCTCTGCCACCCCGTGAGGCTCTTGTCAGAGTGAGGGAAGCTCCCTGGGAAACCCCTGGTTGTAAATGGGGTCGGGCTGGGGATCCGGGAGGGGATAAGAAGCCCGAGGCCCCACCTGTGCGATCCCAGGAATGGGGGCAGCCGAGTCCACCCTTCCCCACACTAGGAGCCACATCATAGAGCTTTGGCATTCGGGGGTTTCACTTTAGGAGGGGATGAATGAGCATCTGAAATGAGATCTGAGAGTAGCCGGGACCCTGCCTGAGGTGTGGCTTCCGTGGATTGAGCGTGGGGAGCCCCCACTCCTCCCGGTGCCCCAGGCCAGCCGGACCTGCATTCCGCTCCTCCTCCCGCCTTCTGGAAGCGCTCCCTGAATCACATTGTTTGCTGCGCTCCGGCGAGCCCTTCTGGGCTCTTCCTCTGCTGTTCGCCATAAAAACGCTCCAGTCATCTTTTCCGCTGTGGTTTTTATTGTTTTATTTTATTATTCCAGCTATATTAAGTTGGGAAGAGCTACAGAAATGGTTTTTTCTCCCCCAGATTCCAGAACACGTCGTAGCCGTTGTAGATTTTAATTCACTGCCCCCCGGCCGCACACACAGGCCTAAGTGTCCTCCATACTCTTCCTCGCTGGACGTGGGCGTGACAAGGACAGGAGCTGGAGCAGGTCTGTTTCCCCCGCTCCCATCCAGTGCAAGAAAAAAGTGAGCTCCCATCCTGGGTCAGCCCTGTTTCTGTAGGCCGTGGCCACAGGCGCTGCTGGCCCCTGGCTGGGCTCGGCTGCTGTGGAAGCCAAGTGCAGGGTGAAGGCCTGGGGAGGAGTCTGGGTTCTTTTGGCTGCCGGTAAGATTATCCATTAAATCCATATTCCCCACTGTAGAGTTCACGTATTCAGAGAATATCCCGTACTCTGGCTGTCTTACGTTTCTGCAATATTGCTTCCAGATGGGCAAACACCCACTCAGAGCCCGGCCCTCGCAGATGCTAAGGCCCCAGGGCCGCTCACCACCGCGCCTTTGTTCTGTCCCTGATCACTTGGGGGTGGGGGTGCCAGGCCCGGGGTCCCGGGCTAGAGCCTCTGAAGAGACTCCGGTAACACAGCCTTAGCCATGGGCCACGGAGGCCTCGTCCCTGAGCCTGTCCCATCGTTGGGGCCTGTAGGGTCCCACCCAAGCCCCGGCCCGGCCCCACCCATGCAGCGGCTGTAGGAGTCCTCTTGTCCCGCCCGCACCACGGGGGTACATCAGGCAGGAGCTGACATTCTGCACCTGACTGGGATGGCGTAAGCCCCATCTCCCTCGCAGCCCACCCCCCTCAGGCAGCCCAAGCACCGGGGCCAGCCCCCAGGTGCCCAGCCCGGCCCCTGAGAGGCAGCCTGCTGGGCCCTGGACGCTAGGCTTCCCCCCACCCGCCGTGGCCCCTCTGGTAAGCCTGAGTAAGCTCTGGGAGTCCGGAAGCCGGGGGCCATTCTGTGATCAGTGGAGATGAAGGCCTGCTCTGTGCTGCTCCTGCTCAGGTCAGGGTCCCTGGCCAGACGGGGGTTCTGACCCCTTGAGGGCTCTGTGTGGATGGAAGGGCTTCAGCAGGGCAAGGGGCAGGCAGACAGGTAAGGGCTGAGGGCTCGGCCCCAGACGGCTTCACAGAGACAGATTCTTGGGGGGAGACAGTGGAGGCGGACACAGCATGGCCAAGCGTGGTTGGTGAGAGAGCAGGTAGAGGCAGCAGGCTCGGGGCCCGCACAGCTCGGGGCCCAAGGCCCAGGCAGAGTCCACGGCAGAGGGCCTCGAAGGCCAGCAAAGGAGTCCCATCGTCATCGTTCAAACAGCAGCGTTCCCTTCTTGAGCACGAAAACCGGGCAGACAGATGTGCCTTTCTTTCCCCCAAAAGTCTGGGCCCCAGGCCCGGAGCCCTGGTGCCCACACACACGTGTCCTCCCGCTTGCCCGAGTCTTGCCGGGAGCCCGGGCCTGTGTTGCACGCACAGCTGCGAGGTGTGGCAGCCCCGACGCGTGCCCGTGGTTGGTACAGGTACAGGCCCCGGGAGGGACAGGCCGACGGTGACACCGGGCAGCTGGTGACCTTCCCGCACTCACAGGTACCCGCGGGAAGCTCTTGGCGAGGGCGCTCTGTGACACCGGTCCCGACTGACACAGAGACGTTGGAGAGCTCAGGGGAGCCCGCAGCCGACAGGCCTTCTCCCAGAGGAGCCAGGGACCCGGGCAGGGCTGGGCAGGCTGTGTCTGTTGGCCGGGTGTGGACCCGCCTGCGGAGGTCAGACCCCCACCCCTCAGCCACCTCGTCTGTCTTGGTGGCCCAGTCCCCATTACTTGCTGCAACCCCGCGGGAGGATATGTCCATGCGGGGCCGGGCTGGGGTGGGTCTCCTGCTAGGGAAGGAAGCCGGGACAGGACGGGGAAGCCGGGGGCCCCTGGATGTCCTCAGACATGCCACGGCTCATCAGGGGTCCTCCCGGAGGGACGCGGTGAGCTGGCCCCAGCCATAGCGGAGCGAGGCAGGCTGACAGTCTATGATCGGCTCCTGAAGCCGTTCCCAGGTCTTGATGTTGGAGGAGCCCGTGAACCCAGACTGGTCAGCATGGCAGAGGACCTTGCTGAGTAACAAACATCCTTGAGCGGAGGCTCGTGCTCCTGCCGCTCGAGCCACACGGGCTGGCCAGGTGCGTGCACACGGGAGTTCCGGCCACCGTGCCAGCAGGAACGGCGAGCCGGGAGGCATGAGCGGAGGGGCTTGGGAGTCTCGTGACATCACAGTCTATGCAGTGGGGACCTGGAGACCAGGACTGACACTGGCTTTCCAGAGGGGCTCTGGTCCCGAGGCTGAGCTGGCCTGTGGCCCCCAACCACCCCAACCCATGCTTCTCACCGTGGGGATCCCTGAGTTTACACTCTGCCTCCTCGCCCACAGGCCTGACATGTAATGTCCCTGGGGATCAGCCTGGGGAGCGTGAGCCCTCCCCTGCCCGGCTATGGGTAAGCGTCCCCGAGACTGGTTCCCGTTCCCGTGAGAGGCTGGTCCTGAGAGCGTGGAGACTCGCATATCCTGGGGGTCGTATTGTTCCTGACGTGCCAGCCCCGTGGCCTCTGCCCTCCCTGGCACCTTCTCACGGCCCTGCAGGTGTGGAGACGCCGGCACCCGCCCGGGAAAGTTAATGGTCAGCCGGAGTCCCTGCCCCACACCCGCAGTCCTGCTGGCTGGTGACGCAGCCCCACTGGGAACCAAGCTGCCCTGGGGCCTCAGAGGATGGGGGAGGGGCGGGGGAGGTGCAGGGGGGCTAGCAGGATGGCGGGGGGGGGGGGGGGGGGGGGGGGGGGGGGGGGGGGGGGGGGGGGGGGGGGGGGGGGGGGGGGGGGGGGGGGGGGGGGGGCTGGGAGGACAGGGGGGAGGGGGAAGGAGGCAGGAGGGGTCCTAAGCAGAGGGCCCCTCTCTTCCCACTCACCCCCTCCATTTGGCAAACCCCCACCCTGCAGGGGCCACTCCCAGCATTGTCCCTCAGACCCGGGGGCTCAGGTGGGCCCCCTCGGCAGCATTCAAGGCTGTGCAGGGGGGGGGCTTCGGAGAGGCGCCGGATCACCCCGATTGGGCTGGCAGCTGGGCTCCGGCTCCCACTTGACTCTACTCTGTTTCTCCAAAACACTCAGTATTCAAAAGCCTGCAGAAAGGAGACTCGGACGTGGCCACGGTAGAGTTCTTCCCTCCCTCCAGGCTTTCTGGCCCTTTCCCTGTCCTTCTCAAGAGCCATTACCTGTGCTGGGCCCCACCGGCCCCCGCCGGGCCCCACAGCCCCACTGGGCCCCACCACCTGGGCTAGAGGCGGCTGGGGGAGGGGAGCTCCAGGAAGTCAGCCCTCCCCCCACCCTATATTCAGGAAGGTTCCGCAGAGCCCCACTGACTGGCTTCTTATTTTGTTCTAACCACAAGCTCTCAGAAGAGCAGAGGCAAAGGTCCCCCAGGACAGCATGGGGAGAGGAGAGGCAGGAGCGCTGCCCTGAGGGGCCAGGGAACAGGAAGGGGAGCCTGTCTGTGGCCTGGGGGCCCAGGACCTGTGGGTCTGAGTCCCCCCCAGAGTAGGAACGCACCCTCAGGTACTTCTGGGGTCCTAGAGAAAGCACTAAGCTTTGCTCCTGTGGGCAGAGGGCCGGGAAGGGCACGTCCTCCACAGAAGCATTTCTTGCTTTGTTCTGTTGCAAGGGTGTAGCCCCAGCAGCTTGGGCTGATGCCGGTTCTCACTCTCACGGTGAGCTTGGGGCTGACACGCCGCTGGGCCTAGGTTAACGCCCTGGAGGACCGGCCCCAGCCTGCAGGGTGGGGCTCCCAGCCGACGAGCCCCCAGCCCCTTCCCACCACCACCTTCCCGCACGCAAGCACCCTGCGGCCCTGGCAGCCCTGTGCTCAGCCTCCCTGCCTTGGGACTGAGGCCCCTTCTCACCCCTCCGTGTCTGCCCCTCCACATCCGCCACCATAAGCTTTACGGGATTCGGCTCCCACAACACGGATGCTAGGGAAGAAGGGCAGGGATGGCTTGGCTCCGGGGCCTGGCTAGCAACGCTGCAAGGCTGACTGTTGGAAGCTGTCAGGGGAATTCAGGACCCCAAGCCCAAGCACCTCCGAGCATGTGCCCAACATGGGCCACTGTCCAGGGCTGTGGCGGTCTGTCAGTGGAAGGGCAGCTGCACTGAGGACCACACTGAGGTGGGGCTGCTCACCTGATAATGACCCCACCCAGCCCCGGGAGGGTTATCTGCAGGTGCCATCCACGCAGTCACCCCTCCTTGAGTACGTGCGGGGGCCACCTCCATGCCGGGCGCCCTGGGATGCCACACCGGCTCCCCGAGGCTCGGCTTCCATGTCTCAGGCAGGCTGACAAGCCTCGTGATCAGAGATGAGAGGTTAAGAGCACACAGAGGTAGCCTTCCTAAGAGGTGACAGTGGCTGATCCCGTTGTCACACCTGGTACACGGGCTCCCAGAGCTGAGGGGACACGGACCTGGGAGGACGGTCTTGGCTTTGCCGGCCCCACACTGACATGCCGACTGCCGGGCGGCCGGCCTTGCCTGGTGACCCTGGGGCCCACCGGTGGCCCCCGCAGCTGGGGCGGCCGGGCCCAGAGCTCTAGGCCGTGAAGCACACAGCCCCACTTTGGCCGTGGCCTCCAGAAGCATCCGAATGTTCTATCGTTACTCCAGTCATGGGAGGGCGGATGAACACAGATGGGACTCTTGGCGCAGACGTGGGATCAGCTCACACACGTGTGCGGGTGCCTGGTGCCTGACCCCTCTCACGCCCCTCGGAGGCGACGGCCTCTCCATCCGAATACACCGAGCCCCCAAACCTCCCCAAACTTGCTCCTGAAATGACCCGTGTCCCTACCCCTTGGGGGCGGCTGCTGCACAGAGCTGTGGGGGCGGCGGGGGCTGACAAGGGGACCCTCCTGGTACCTCGGAGGGCACAGGGCTCTTTCAGATTGATCATGTGCCGAGCTTAGTGGCTCAGGACAAAGCAGGGGTCCCTGTCGTGGAGGACCGTTACATAGGGTCAGTGTCCGGAAAGGCTCGTGGGCGTCAGTGGGGCCGCGTAGCCGGCGGATATGTCCACGCAGGCACACCGTCCCTGACTCAGCTGCCTTCCGGGGCCAAGCTGAGGTCGGGCCTCCTTCAGGCCAAGCCCACGCTGGCCTTGTGCGGGGACAGCTGAAGGCCAGGAGGAGGCCACTGGCCTTGGGAGAGCCTCCCAGAGCAGAGGCAGCCCCCTCGAAGGTCACCTGGCTGCTCTCTGCGAGGGGAGTGGGCCCCAGGGCCAGCCAGCGCCCGCAGTCGGTGGTTAACCCCTGCCTGCCAGAGCTCCAAGCTCCTGCGGGGGCCTTTTCTCTGAGCCATCTCTATCGGGGACAAGAGTGGCTTCTCCTTGGCCCCAGAAAACGGGAGCTGAGTGGTGAGCAGAGGCGGCCACTCCCTGGTAGCAGGCCTGGCTTCCAGAACCCAAAGGCCTCGTGCCTCCTGGGGAGCTCCTAGTAGGAAGTCACGCCCTTGGGGCACTGGGGGTGGCTGTCCCTCATTTTCCTCATTAAGTAGGGTCCGGGAGCAGAGAGAAGCCCTTGCTGGGCGTTGGAGGCCAGCAGAGACCCCGAGGCCGCCGGGGCTTGGTACCGAGGGAGAAAAGGGGTTCTCCTGGGTTTCCCCACCCCAGAGGCCAAGCCAGGGTCCCCCCCGCCTGGCCTCGGCGCTTCCCAGACAGCCGTGAGCCCTCGCAGAGGCCCCATCCAGGCCAGGAAGGCCTCTCCGGAAGCTTGTAAGGAGTTAAAAAGGCAGGGAGGGGACCGGCAGGGGCCTCTTGCTTCAGGTTCTCATTCTGAATGTCAAGAGACGGGCTGCCTGGGCCAGACCAACTCCAGGGAGACAACATCCAGCAGCATCCACGACTAATTTCTTCCCCTGTTTGTCCTGCGGAGGAGGCCTGAGTTAAAAGGCAGTGCTTTGGGGGTTGAAAGGCTCCCCGCGGGGGTCTGCATGCAAGGGGACCCCAAGCTTTTGCAGCTTTTGTTCAAGGCCGCTAACAAGCCGGCTCCCGCTGGGTGCTTTGAGGGCCTGAGGCCGCCATTCCAGGGCCCGGCTCGGCCGCCCCTTTCCCAAGTGCCGGCCAATGGAGGCTGCGCCCAGCGTTCCCCGTCCGTGGTGTGAGTGGAATTAGCAGATTGTATCAAGAAATATTTCTAGGGATTTACATTCCGGTGGTCAAGAGTCTTCTCGTGGCTTTTCTCCTACGTGCAGGGGTGGGAGGCGCCCCGCAGAGTTGGGCCGGGGGAGGCAGGGGCGGGCCTCGGGGGTCACCATCCTCCTCCCCACGGACCCATCTGGAGGACCCCCTCCACTCGGAGGACCCCCTCCACTTGGCAGCAAACAATGCGAGGCAGTCAGCTCCGGGGCTGTCTGTCTTCCCCGACAGCCACTGGGGTGGCTGCCCCGGCCGGGCCCCAGCAGAGGCTCTGAGGGGGCGCCAAGCCTACCCCAACTCATCCCTTGGTCTGTCCCTTCTGTCTGCCATCCAGGTCCTTCCGAGACATCTGTCCCTTCGTCCAGCTCAGGGAAGCCGCAGAGTGGGCGTGCCTCGGGCTGGCTCATGAGACCCGGCTCTGCTGCCTGGCACCCGGCATGGGTCCAGGACCCCTCGGGGACACTCTCACTATAAGCCCAAGGGGTCCTGCTCCATCCCTGTCATCCCCCCGCCCCCGGGACACCCCATCAGTGACCACCTCTGCATCCACAGGGCCTCCTGGCCAACATCGTGAGGCACGGCCGCTGCGTGTGGGGGGCGCACAGCCCCCTGGGGTCCAACGCGGCCCAGGCCTTAGGAAGGCCCACACCCCGTCAGCACAGGGCTGATTCCTGAGGTCCCTGCGTGGGCTGGCCTGGGCAAGTCGGGCATGGTGGGTGGGGAGCTGCGAAGCCAACACACCCTGTGCCCCAGAGCTCCCAGGGGACGTTGACAGGTGAAGAAAAGCTGGGTGAGGGCGGGAGAGGATAGCGGGGCCAGGGTGGGGTTGGGTGTGACTCTTCAGCTGGGGGTGACGGCTTCCCCATGGGGGTGACAGCGGACAGGGCTGAGGGAGGCCAGCCATGCTGGGGATGGGAGTGCCAGCTGTAGGGGGTTGCTCTGGGGCCGGGGAGGGCGCAGGGCCCCAAGGGAGTGCTGGAGTGGGCCGAGTTGCAGGGTCCAGGCTCTGAGCGTCTCGGCAGCCCCGAGGCTGATGGAGGAGTTGGCCGTTGGGAGAGCCCCCCTCCAGCGCACCCCAGTTCTGCCCTGCCAGGGGCCGTTGTTGCCGCTGAGCGAGCCTGGAGTGCCACATGCCTATGACAACTGGACACCCCCACCCAAGGGGAACACACGAGGGGTCCCAGACTCTCAGTCCCCGAAGGGACACTGGGCCTCTCGGGACAGGGCAAGTACGGGAATGCTCCAGACCAGTCCCGGCTCTGGCCTCCGAGAGCCCCCAGCAAGCCCTTCCCTCTCTGTGCCTCAGTGTCCTTCACGCCTTAGGGCAGGGCGGGGAAGGCACGAGGGTGAGAACGTGCGCTCCTGTAGTCCGCGGAGATCCGGGGGACCGGCCGGTCCCGTCCGTGGATCTGTCTCAGAGCGACAGAGGTGCCTGGAAACAGTGACACCCTGTTCGGGGCAAGGCTGAGGCTCCAGCAGGCAGCAGGGAGCTCGGCCGAGAAACAAGCCCTCCTCAAACCCGCTCACACTTCCGTGGGGGCGGCCCAGCAGGCCGCCGGGGAGGAGTGGGGGCTGGGCAGTCTCGGACGGCCTCACTCGCGGGTCAGGCCCTCGCTGGTGGCTGGGCCTCTCCAGCCGGCTAGCTGAGGCGGCTCACACGGTGGTGGCCCCCGAGTTCCCAGCCATGAGAGAGGACGGCCCCGCGCTCAAGTGCTTCCCTGCTCCTGACCCGGTGGCCCGGGTGTGTCACGTGACGGGGGGGAGGGGCGCTGGTCCCCGTGCCCACCGCCCACTGCAGGTGTGACAGGGCCTGCTCCCTTCCCCAGGCCCTCCATCCACGCACCCCCTCCACCAGCTCCTCTGCACGGGGTCCCTGGTCAGTCCTCCCGATGGATCACCCCACCCGGACTGGACACTCCAACAAAATCACTGGGGGGCAACAGACGAGGGGCCCAGGAGGGAAACACAGAAAAATAGAAAAACACTCCTCCTCGCAGGGTCCGAGCCCGCTGGCCGCCAGGGTCCCCGTCCCACCGTAGGGGCCCGTTGGGGGCTGGGGATGGGGGCGACGGCCTCCGAGGGGGGAAGGTGGAGAAGGAAGGCCGCCCCCCCAGAATGTCAACACGGCTCCCTCAAGGAGAAGGGCAGAGGAGCCTGGTGGGGCCTGCTTGCAGCTGGAGCTCGGCCCAGCCTCCTGCTCTGCCCTCTGCTCGTGCCCCCCCCCCCCATCAGAACGGGAGGACGGGTCGCCCGCCCCATACAGCTGTGTGGCCTTGAACAAGACCCTTAAAGGCCTGGGTCTCGGTGCTCTCAGTTGTGAAGTGGGAGCGCAGTGGTCTCCGTCGCCTGGTCCCGTCGTCTGTGCTGAGCGACAAGGGCAGTGCCTCGTGCAGCCAGCAGCGCGAAACAGGCGGCGGGCCGAGAGCCAGCACCCAGTCCCACGTCCCCTACTGCTCCACAGCGAGCCGCACAGTAGAGCGAGCCGTTTGCCCAAGACCCTCCCGGAGTTTCCCGAACCAGGGCTAGGCCCATCTGTGCCCCCATCTCCGCTCTGGGGAACCTCGGTCGGGGCGGGGCACTGAGAATTTGTGGGACGGCCAGGAGCACGGCGCCCGCGAGAAGGGCCGCCGCCGGTGGGCACGGCACGCTGCCCTCCCTGGGGCCCCAGCGGGCGGCCGCGGGCTGGGCTGGGGAGACGTGCTCGCCGCCCCTGCACGTGGCCTTGGCTCCTCAGGCGAGGCGGTTCAGCCCACCTTTTGTGTCAGAAGAATGGCTTCTGCAGCGGAGACGCCCCGCCGCTCGTCTGCCGGGGTCCCTGACCTCCTCCCAGAGTTGAGGGAGCCGCCTCGTGTTTACCTGTGGTTGAGGAAGCAGCCTAGCTAGAGGGACCCCAAGGTCAAAGGGCTGGCCCCGGTCCTGCTTGCCTTCACCCCCTTCCTGGATGAGCCCACCACACCGTCTTTCCTTCCGTGCCCGGAGCCCCTGGCCGGGCCGTGCACCCCACGGCCCATGCTCCCTCCCAGCTGAGGGGGCCCGCGGGCAGGCACGGGTTTGCCGGGCTTTCAGAAATCCGCCAGCTTGTGCAAACGCTGCCCGCCCCCCCCTGCCCAAAGTGCAGGTCACCTGCCTGGTTAATCATCCTGGGGCCCCACAGGTCAAGGAGAGGCGGGAGGCCAACTCCCTGCTTCTCAGATTCTGCTGAACTAACTGAAACCCTAACGTTCGGGCTTCCCCACTAATTTGTGATAAGGCCTCGCCAAGAAAAACAGCAGGCCAAAGACCCCTGATTTCTTCACGAATTCCAGAGCGCTTGGTTCATTCCGGCAGGGAAGGGGCCCGAGGCGGCCGTGGGTGCGGGGCCGGGGCCGGGGACGGCCTCGCAGGGGCCGGCAAAGGAGGACCACCTGCCCGCTCCGGGGAGATTGCTTCCAGCTGGCCCGGGCAGCGAAGGCCGAGGGTGGGTCCCGGGCCGTGGCTCAGGCCCGGCTGTGACGGCTCATGTGATGTGTGTGCCGACGTGGCCGGCTCGGGTGGGGTCTGCGCAGATGCTCATGCACCCAGGCTCCTGGCCTGACAACCCTGGGGTCTCCAGATGGATTTGGGGGGGGGGGTCTGCCAGTGTCCTCAGGTCAGAGGGGATGGGCGTGGGGGGAGCAGCACACTGGAGCAAGAGGGTCTCCCTGGAGGCAAGCCTCAGGCGGGTGACAGGTTTTCCAAGGACCCTGACATGACATAGGGGCCACTGCTGTGCTCTAAGAGCTGAGGAAACTGAGGCCCAGGGCGGAGGACTGAGCCCCTCCAAGTCCCGCAACTCCCCACCCCTGCCCATCGTGGCATATGGGACAGGCCCGTGGCCAGGAGCCCAGAGGGGCTCAGGGTGTGGGACGGCAGTGACGAGCCAGTGAGCGAGGCCACAGAGGTGGGCAGTGCTCCTTCCTGGCAGGGACAAACCTCATGGGATCTTTCTTCCCAGATCCCATACTTCTGTATCGGCCTGAATAGGAAGGGACTTCAGCGTGAGGAGTGGGGACCTTGAGGCACTGACGTGCCTGCCTGCTGCTGGAACGTACCGTCCCCCCACTCGGCGGGCAGCCGTCCCCAGGCTGGGCACTGGGGCCGCTCCAGGGGCCCTTCCCAGCAGCTCCACAGAGAGAGACAGAGAGAACCTGTGCACCCCTCGGCACGGGGCTCCCCTTGCTCTACCCCCAAGGCTGGAGGTCTGCAGTGATTGGGGGTGGGGCAGAGGACTCTTGAGCGGCTGGGTTGTAACTCAGGCTGGGTGTTCCCAGCCCCCAGCCCGGCGCTGACTTCGGAGTATCCTGGGAGAAAGGTCTGTGCTTGTTTTCTGCTGTTGGTTGCTTGTATCTCTGAGCTCCAGGCGCACATCTGCCCCCGTCAGCACGAGATACACCCTGGGCTCCCAGAGGGACAGCCCCAGCTTGCTGGGGGCTCTGTGCTCGGGGGGCAGACACACCAGGACCCAGATCCTGGCGTGCCGAGATTGGGGCCAGCTCACAGCGTCGCCAAGATCTCGTGTCCTATCTGTATTGCGGAGATGATAAAGGGCAGGACCCTAGAGAAAGCAGGCAGCACTGGGATTACCCGTGTGGGGGTGGGGTGTCAGGGACTGGAATGGGCAGTGTCCTTGCAGAGCCAGCGTGCAGAGGAAGGGGGTGGGGAGGGGTGCCACAGCCCTGGAGAGTGAAGGCTGAGTGAGCGGCTCAGCCGGAGGAGAGGAGCACGGACCGGAGATGGGGGAGTCACAGCTGGCCCTGGGGGGGCTCCACAGCAGGGAGACCCACAGTGGGAGCCGGCAGGGAAGGGCTGTGTGATCTGGAGAGTGAATGGCCAGAGTCAGTGGGAAACGGGCCTCACGGCGCTCATGCTGTCACCGGCCAGAGACTGCAGTCCCTGTAGGGCATGGCTGGGAGGTGGCAGGGTCATCCCACGCCCCCTGGGACCCTTGCCCCGGTCATGCCCCGTCCTTGTGGCTCTCGCCCCGCCAAGGTGCACAGGACCAGTTCCGGCTCACCTCCCACCTCCTGCCGTCCCCGCAGCCCTCAGTGCGCCCAGGCACTCTGGCCTTCTCCCTCAGCCTCTCCCAGTGCCTGCCTGCCCTGGGCCTTTGCACATGTTCTCTCCAGGTCTCGCCATGGTGCCGCCCTCCCTCCCAGTCTCTCCTGTCTCCTCATCTCCTGCCTCCTGTTTTGACCCTGATGGCTGCCTCTCACAGCCCTCCCCATGCCCAGCAGGGCACGGTGCCTCCTCCACCCTCAGCCCAGGGCGGGGACTCTGGTTCCTGCTCACTAAGGGTTAGGACGCTTCCTCCTAGAGATTCTCAAAGCACTCTGAGGCCGCCCGTCCTTAGAGCCAGGCCTTGGAAAGGGCGAGAGCAGGGGACGGGAGCCCAGGTCTGGGCAGGACCCACAGCACCCTCCCAGAGGCCAGTCCAAGGGAAGGGAGATGGCCAGTCTGGCCCCTGAGGTCTCAGGCTGGGGAGGAGCATCCTGGGGGTCCCGAGTGGGGGGCAGTGTGTCCACCGGCCCTGGGCAGCCCCTCGCCACCCCAGAGGGCCGGCCTCTGCGAATGCCGTTGAACAGAAACTTAATCTGTTATTACACAGAAACTGCTGTGAAGTTAGGGGTTTGAACTCCCCAGAAGTGTCTCCCTGACTTGGGGACGAGAGTGGGGTAACTAAGGCTGGCGATAAGGCGTTGCTTGGCTCTGGGAGCCGCTGCACGCACAGGCTGGCCACAGCGCTCACCCAGCAGGAGCCCGTGGGTCCCGCACCACATCCGCCCCTGCGGGACAGTCCGAGGGAATGCCCTGGCCAGAACCCAGGAGCCCCTTCTCTTCAGGGAGGCAGCCCAGGGACCCCGTGTGCACTTCTCCCTCGGGCCCTCCGTGGGGTGGAGCCGCAGGGCGGATGAGGAGATCCCTCTGCCTCAGCAGCCGTACCTGCAAACTGGGAGAGTGAGTTCCCCTCCCCTGTGGGGCCGCCAGCCCATGAAATCAGACCCACCTCGGGAGGCCCCTGGGAGGGACGTGTGCACCTTATTCCCTGGATACAAACCTGGAACAGCCGCTGCGGTGCAGGTCAGGATGGACACACGCCGGCCCAGGACTGGCACATCCTGGAGGGCCGAGATCCCCAAAGCTGGGACCGTCCCCAGAGACCTAAGGAAAGCACTGAGGGCTTTGCTCCTCATGGATAAGGCAGATGGCTGGCCTGCAGAAGGGGCTTGCCCTGAACTGGGTCAGGGGACGTGGCATAGGGAGGGAGGGTCATGGCAGCACAGCCAAGAACACTCTGGACGGGGGGCCCCAAGAGAACGCTCTGGAGTCCCACAGGGACCCTGGTTTTCACTCTTAGTGGGGCGCAACCCGGTCACCGAGCCGAGGACAGAACCGCCCCCCACCCCCAGGGACTGCAGTGGGCCTGGGAGAGAGCAGGGTGTACAGGCGAGAGGGGACAGTGGCTGGGCCAGGCAGGGAGACAGGGACTGGTGGACCCCAGGGCTTCTCAGAGCTGCTGGAACAAAGGAGCACAGACTTGGGGGCTTTAACCAGCACAGACCTATTACCTGGTAGTTCTGGAAGACAGAAGCCCAGAGTGGGGCCCGCAGGACCAAGATCAAGGTACCAGCAGGTCTGGGTTCCTTTCTGGAGGCTCCAGAAGGAATCCATTCTTGCCTTCCTGGCTCCTGGAGCTCCCACAGGGGCTCGTGGCCACTTCCTCAAGTGCCCCGACCTCAGTTCCTACCTCTGTCTTCCCTGAAGGGACCCCAGGGTGCCCTGCAGGAGCCAGAGGCAGGCAGCATAGCAGGCGGGGCCTGGGAGGCCCCAACAGAGAGGCCGACCTTGTCCCTAAGCAGCACGTGCTGGCAGGAGTCTGGGATGGCCATGGCCTCTCTGCTCTGGGCCTCATCCCTGTGGAGGCAGGTGAGGGCTGGGACTATGGGTGTGTGGCCACAGTGGCTTGAGCACCAGAGGAGGCAAGGGAAAGGGGGCCAGGCCCAGGAGGCTGTGGACAGGAACTGGGCTGGGCTGTTGGCCAGATGGACCAGAGGTTGCTGTGGTGGGACCGGCCACAGGGACCAGAACCCTGGCCAGGCCTCTTGTGGCTCTGGGAGTTCAGCCTCACTCCCGGGCAAGGGCGGTGGCCTGGTATTGTGAGCACCTGACGGCTTGAAGCCGAACCAAAGGAAGATCCTGGGGCCTGGTAGAAAGGAAGGGGAGGTGGGCCAGGAAGCCATCCACCCCCACCGGGACCCCCCCCAAGAGAAACCTCGGGCCCTGTACAAGGCCCAGCCCGGCAGGAAGTGGGGGGCCTCCTGGAAGGGGAGCCCGGGGCTCCCCGGTGAGAGGGCTGCCAAATTCCTCAAGGCTGGGCTCAGTCCTGAGGAGTATCCCCAACCGTGCTCCCCAGTGCTGCCCAGAAAGGACAACACTGAATGCCCTCGTCCCACAGTCGGAATGCCCGGCCCCGGGGGAGTTCAGGCCCTGGTGAGCCCAGCACATTCCAGCTGCGTGTCTGTGGGAGAGTCCCTGAAAAGAGAGCCAAGGCTGCCCACCCCCACCTGCAGTGGTGATGGGCACGGGGCGTGAGGCCCCCCAGCCAGGTGGTGTCCCCTGGTAGGGGACTTGGACTTCCCTCCCTCATCCTGTGTCCTATTCTCAACTCCAGGCAAGCCCTTCCACAGCCCTGCCCCAGAGAAGACCTTGCACCGGCCTGTGCAGTCCATCTGCCTGGAGACACTGCAGTCCCGGGGCTCAGGGTCCTGGTGTCATCCCGGGCAGCCCATAGAGCAGGGCTGTCGGCCAGCCCAGGTGAATGAGCGGGTCTGCAGCAAGCTGGGGTCGGGCTGGCCCCCCAGCCTGGGCATCCGGCTGTGGCACCATCTCTTTGGAAGAAGCTTTTAGAAGCTCTTCCCTTGGGCCTCTTCTGCCTACCTCCCAGCACCTAGTCTTCTGATTGAAAAGCAGTTTTGGGGGGGAGGTCTCACTCTGCCTAAGGAGCTCCCTGGGCTGCCATGGCAACCTCTCATGGATGTCACCACCGGACGGCCGTTTGCCCAGACCTGTAGGCACCCGAGCTGGGAGGCCTCCAGCCCCTCCCAAAACATCCCCTTCCTCAGCTGTCCTGGTTGCCCCGGGTGTGTGTGCACGTGTAGGCGAGCCTCTGGGCAGGGGCCGAGGCCCCACCACTGCACAGCCCTAAGGGAGTTTCTCCCCTGGACAGGCAGGGGCAGGGGCAGCGTCCAGGGGGGCGCGGGGGGCGGCGCCACATCAAGGGCTCTGGTTTTGGGGAGGAAGACCAGGTTCACGTTCTAGATCTTTGTCCTTCAGGGTCTCGAGATTAGGGCCAAGAGCCTGGGATGCGTTTGCCCCAAAGACGGCTCGTGGCCACTAGCCACATGTCCGGGCACCGTTCTAGAAATTGGGCTGCCAGCAGGCAGAGCCACCCTCGGCAGGCCCTCGGCTCCTTCTGCTGCGGGGGAGGGGGTGGGCCGGTCCTGCCTCACGGGCGGGCGTGGGGGACGGCCGGCGGGGAGTCTCCCCATAGCCCTCACCGTGGCGTCCCCGTATATCCAAACCCGGGCCTGCTCGGCTCCGTCCGACCCGGGGGCAGAGGGCCCCTGCGGTGAAGCCCCCCGTGCCCAGAGCGGCCTCCCCGCCCCGGCCCTCCCAGGCGCCCGCGGCCCTCTCTGCCCGACTCGGGACGCCCGCCCCGGCCAGGCGGGCAGACTCCCGGCGGGGCCGCCTCGCAGACCTCGCCTGGCCCCTTCCCTCCCATGCCAAGGCCCCGAGGTGATGCGGACGGACGGGTGTTACAGCTGGGAGCGGGCAGAGGGGCCCGCGGCACCAGTCGCTTCCGACGGGGCCCGAGGGGCGTCTGACCTTTCCGGCCACGGGGCGGCAGTTGCGTGAGCGGGAACAATCATCCCAGTGTGCAAGGCACAAGCGGCCTTTTCTTCCCCGCCAGGCCAGCGCGCACAGCTCCCAGCCTGGCTGCCCTTGAACAAACATATTTATTGTGGCCGCCGCCGAGGGCCTCGCCTCACAGCCGGAGCCTGGGGGCCTCCGTCCCACCCACCAGGGCCCAGGGAGGGGACCCCTGCCCTGGCGGTCTCCCCCACCGGGTCCCGGCCCTGCAGGCCCCAGCCCCATTGTGCCCCAGGCAGGGTGGCTCCAGGCGCCCCCCACCCCCTCCCCAGAGGCTGCTGGCGCTCCCGCGGGGAGCCTGTGACCACCCACGGGCAGCACGCCAGCTGCGGAGCCACAGGCACGTGGGGGAGGGGTCTCAGAGGTGGCCACACCTGAGCCCCCCAGCCCCCTCCCCCGGGGCCTTGGGTTCCTCCTCAGTAAGATGGGAAGCATCCGCAGGACAGCTCTGCCCAGCAGCCAGACTAGGGAGCCCCCCGCCCGCCCCCCCGGGGCCCTGTTTCTTGTGCCGTTCTGGACTGCTGCCCCCCCAATCCTGCAGGATGCCTCAGGAGGGGGATGGGCTCCTGGGCGCTCCTGTATGCTGGGGTCGGCCCCACTCCGGGCTCCCAGATCATCATGGGGCCTCCCGCTGTGGCCCCCTGGCCCTTGCTCTCCCTCAGCCCCCATCTGTCCCCACCACGGGCAGATCTGGGCTCTCTGCACACGCCCCAGGACGCTGGGTGACCCCCTGTTCAGCATGCCAGGACATGTTCAGACATGTCCTGGCTCAGAGGTCTGGGCCGGCCATGAGGACCACACGAGGTAGGGCAGTACCCCCAGCTCATCAGCAGCACCTCGGGGAAGGGGAGCAGGGAGACCTTGGGGGTCAGCAGAGAAGGGCCAGAGGCCAGGGAAGCCCTGGAGGGAGAGGCTGGAATGGGTGCCGCTCTCTCCCTCCCCTCCCTGATCTGTGGCAGCAGATCACCAGAGGCAGAGGCCACAGGGCCACGGGAAGCAGGAGACTTCCAGGCCAAGGGGATTGGAGAGACAAGGTCAGGACAGGAAGGGACCTGAAGGGGAGAGTCCAGATACCCTCCCTGTCCTGAGCCCCGGCCTCCAGAGCTCGGGCCCCAGGGGCTCACTTGTCCTCCTGGTGGCTCAGGCCAGATCCCTGGGTCATCCCAGACTTCCCCCCAAGTCCAAAGAGTGCCTCCTCCTGCTAGGGACCCTTCGAGCACTGCCTCATTCCTCCCGTCACTCCCATCCCAGGCTATAGCCCTATCACTCCCGCTGACCCCAGGGCCTTGGCACATGCTATTCTCTCTGTCCTGCCCTGGATGGTTTTCTCAGCTCACAGGCATGCGCACACACTCCTTACTGGTTAAGTCCTGTTTTGTCTTCTCGCCTCATCTGTTGCTTTCCCTGAGACGCCTCCAAGGACAAGCCCCTCATGGGCTTCTCCGTCTTGGCCTCATCTTGTAGAGTTTCTTCTCTGATCACGTGCACCAGGGGGCTAGTCTCATGCATGGCTCCCCCCTGAGAGTTGGGAGTGGGGGTCCCTGGCAGGGGAGGTCACTGCTCTGGCTCCGGGGTCTCCGGATGTGTGCGTGAGAGTCCCGAATAAACGTTTGGGGAGCAAGCGAACGAGAAATCACACGGGCCTGAGCGAGAGAGGGCTGGCAGCTTTCAGAACCGGAAAGCAGCTCGGTCAGGCGGGAGCTCCAGCCCACAGCGTGCTGGGCAGGGGTGGCCGAGAAGGGCCGTGATCCCGCCCAGGCGTGTGGACTTCGCTCCAGGTGGAGGGCCCGGGAAGCAGTGGGTCACGGCCCTGCCGGCCACCATGGACTGAGGAGAGGGTGACCTGGAGTCCAAGGCTGAGCAGTAGGCTTGGCTCAGGCCCCGGCGTGGGGAGCAGGGGCTGGCGGGTAGGGTGGAGGCCGGCTCACTGGCAGGTGTGATGGGGGCCATTGAGGCCACGGTCAGGCTGCTCTGTGGGGAGACAGCGGGGATGTCCCTGAAGCGAGGACCCCCAGAGAAGGAGCAGGCCTTACTGTGGGGGCTCCTTGTAGACGGAGCAGGAGCGAGAGTGCTCTGCCGGCAGGAGCCGTGCGTTCCCGGGCAAACTGCCTTTGCTTCCAGCCTCAGTTTCCCCCACGGTGAAGTAGGGACTACACTCCCCGTTTGGGTCTGGGCGTGCGGTCCGCCACGAAAGGCGTCGCGGTCTGAGCTCCAGAACAAGGGCCCCTGGGCTGTGGACAAAGCTGTGGTCCCCCGGCCCCAGGCAGGAACCACTGAAAAGGGAAGGCCTTATGGAGGCACAGCATGCTGGGGGCGGCCACACGTATGGGTCCCCTTCCTCACTGTCACCTACCCCGGGCACCTGGCTGGCTCCGAACTCCCCAGTGCGCAGCTTCTGTGGCCGCGGCGGGGTCTGAGAACAGCAGCGAGAAGACAAGGGGCCTTCAGCTGTCCCCCTGGATCATCACCTCCAGGGGGAGACGCTAGGAGAAGACCCAGCCCGTGGCAGGAGGGCGCCACGGGCACTGGGGGTGAGGGGACAGGCTGGAGATGCAGACAGGCCCCTGCCATGTGAGGCCCGTGCTTTGGGACCAGCAACCTGTGCCGCCCCCTCCTGCCTCCCCTGAGCAGCCCGTGGGCCTCCTCCAGCCTTGTTCAGAGCACCCCCAGCACCGCCTCATTCCCTCCTCACCCTACCTCTGACCTCAGCCTCCTGGGCCAGGGGCGCCCAGCACCACACCCCCACTGACATCATCCCTCCTCCAGAAATGCTGTCCCTTCACCCCTCCCTAACCAGATCCCACCCGGTGCAAGACCTGGCCAGCCCTCCCCGCCCTCCTCCGCACGTTCCACAGGTCCCCGTGTGAGCTCAGTGTCTGCATCAGTTGGGGCAGGCTGTTGTAACAAACACCCCAGATGCTCCCTGTCCCCTGTGCCAGAGGCCAACACCTGGGATGCGGGAGTGGGCAGGGCAGGTCCTCCCGAGGCCTCGCTCCTCGTGCATGGATGGCCGTGCTCCCCCTGGGTCCTCATGGGCTCGTCCCTCCGTGCATGTCTGTGTCCTGATGTCCTCTTCCTGTAAGGACTCTGGTCACACGGGATCAGGGCCACCCCGGTGACCTCATGGTACCTTGATTTTCTCTCTAAAGGCCCCCCCTCCAGGTACGGTGACGTTCTGAGGCAGGGTGCCATGGACGGGAGAAGCCCACCCCATTCTTCAGGGTCTAGAGGACCACCACTGGCAAGGAGGTGATCTCTGCCCCGGGGCGGGGGGGGGGGGGTCTTTCGGTATGCAGGCACGAGAGGGCCTGTAGGCTGCCTGGGGCTGGTGCTGGGCGGGGTGGTCCCGTGCACGCCCCAGGTGCCAAAAAGCGGCTCCCTGGCGGGTCAGCCCTCTTGCCTGCCCTGGGGCTCCCCCAGTGCCCCTCCTGAATGCAGGCTTCTGTGTCCCCTATCCTGGGGCTGCTGGGATTGGGACAGATCGACGTCCCATTCTAGCTCCCGGGACTACGTAGGACTGAGGAGCACTGAGACTGGGGGAGTACTGAGTACTTGTGAGTATTGAGAACCTGGACAAGAGGTGGGCCCTTGAGTCTTAAAATCCCTGAACATCCGGGGCCCGGGGATCGGCAGAGCAAGAACAGCCTTGGGCTTCCATGGAGGCCCTGGGCCTGTGAGCACGAGGGTCCTGGGGAGCCCCTGGGGTCAGAGGCCAGTGGCTGTCCTTGGAATGCAGGGCCGCCGGGGAGCAGGGGTTGGGGTCGGGGACTCCAGGTGCTAGCTACCTGGATCGGAGGCCCCTGGCTTGGACCCGGGAGGGAGTGGTCCGTGTGAAGTCCCCACCGTGGCCGTCTCCTGGTCCCCGAGCTACAGGCTTGCAAACCCCACCCAGCCCCTTCCAGGGGCCCCTCTGTGTGCTCTCACGGGGCCAGCCCTGTGGGGCAGGGGATGTAGGCGTGCCTGGGAGCAAAGAGCAGCCTCCCAGGGGCATCAGCCACCTGCACAGGGTGGCCTCGGGGGGCTCCTGAGCCACACCCAGGGCTGGTAACTGTGCTGGGTGGGGCGGGGCCGCTGGATGATGACTCGGTGCCCGTGAGATGCTGGAGGCAGGGTCCCCAGGAGGGGTGCTGTGGGGTGAGTCCAGGTAAGGCACAAAGGGGAGGTCTCAGGCCCCTCTGCCGGCCACTGTGTGGGTGGAGGTCCAGAGCCCCACACCTGATCCCCTCTCCCCCTGCGTGTCCACTGCATGGTGGGAGAGCAGGCCCAGGTCCACTGGGGCGGCCCCGCAGGCCTGCTGGATGCCTAGAACGGGAGCCTACGCCTGGCCCCATTGACTGGCAAAGTCTGACTCCCAGGGCAATAAAGTTCTTGTTTTAAAATCAGCATATTAGCTTAATTTTATAGATTTCAGAAGTGCTACTTGAAAATAAAAATATCCCAACTATATTTATGATCCCAACGTGACTCCGTCTGGTGAAGAGCCCTTGTGTAAAGCGCCGGTGAGCCCGCGCGCTGACTCGGCCCCAGCAGGCTGTGAAGCGCAGCTGGTCGGTCCGGGCTGGAGGGCGCAGGGCACTGGGTAGGCTCCGTCGCTCTGCGTCCCCTCGCTGCTGCAGCGTCGGAGGCTGGCCTTGAGGGGAGTCGACGGGCACCCGATGGGAGGATGGCTGGCCTGTTACACATCTTTACGAGCGGGGCCTGCGGCTGGGGTCGAAACCCATGGAAGCCAGTCGGGGCAGGCACAGGCGTTGGCTCTCACTCCGTCCAGAGGAAGGATGTTCCAGGGCCTTCTCAGGGGTCAGAGGAAAACCATGTTAGCTTCCCATGGTGTGTGTGGGGGGGGGAGTGTCCTAGCCTGACACTGACCAATGGCCTGTGGTCAGTGTGGGAAACAAAGAAGGTGAGCAAGGAACTCTTCAAACAGCAGAAGAGGAGAGGGGTGCAAGGAGGGGGGAGGAGGGAACCCCCAGGCAGGGGAGGCTGGGATCTGGGGTGGAGGCCCTCACAGCAGGCTCCTAGGCCAAGTGGTGGGCAGCAGTGTGGTCATGAGGCTGGGGTGATCAGGGAGGGGTCCCTGAGGAGGTGATGTTTGCATTAAACGTGAGGAGAGGCAGAAGGCTCCCCCTCCCCGCTTCCAGCCTAAAGGTCAGAGTGACACACCAGTGCCTGCGGATCTGCTTCAGACATTCCCGGGGTCTCTGCTCACCTTCCGGCTGGGGTGGGGTGGGGTTGGGGTGCAGAGACCTAGCCAAACCTTTGGGCTGAGTCTGCAGCCAGGAGTCCAGAGGAGGCCAACCTCTGCTCACCCCAGCCCCGCAGGGTCCCCGGTGGCTGGGAGGCCCTGGGGCTTGGCCTGGAAGGGGCCTACGTGACCTCCAAATGTGTGTGTGCGTGGGGGGGCTGTCATTTCCCGGGGGCCCCGGCTGGGCCAGGGTCCTCTGAACAGACCGCACTCCGGGTGCCGGGCGCCCAGACCCCGGAGAGGATGGTCTTCCTCCAGCCCCAGCTTCTGCCCGCCGGTCGGCCACAGGAATCCAGAGCAGCCCGCCAAGGGGGCTGTAACCGGACGCCGGGCCGGCCCTGTTGTTCCAGGTGCAGACTGGGTGCCCACGGCCAGGGGGGCGGGCACAGCCCAGGCTGCCACTCAGCAGCTGGCCCACCGTCCACCTTCTTCAGCATGGACTTCCCTGCAGTCTCCACGTCCCTGAGAAGCAGGGCTGCCACCAGCCTGCCCTCCTGGGGTGACCGCAAGGGACAAACCATGGGAGCATCAGGGCCCCCTCCCCAGGCTGGACAGGCGACCCGTGTCCGTTGTGGGGGGGTGTGTGTGAGCCCATCCCACACTTGTAGCTGCCCAGGCTCTGTGGGCAGCAGGCCCAGGGTCCCTTGAGCTGACACAGGATTCACCCCAAGTCCTCAGGCTCCGGACAAGGGGCTCCTTCCCGCCTGTTGTCCTGTTGGAGGCCCGTGTTGGTCCCCTGTGGCTACTGTGACTAATTACCAACTTCGGTGGCTCGGGACAGGACAGAGTATTCATCCCTCAGTTCTGGGGGTCACAACCGTGTCAGTGCGCTGAAGTCAGGGTGTGGCCCGGCTGGGCTTTTTCCCACATGCCGTGGCTGTGGGCCCCGTCCTCTGTCCGCATGGGCGGCCCAGGCCAGCAGAGCATCCTCACTCGGCGCCTCTCTGACCTTCTGCACAGAGTCACCTCTCTTGCTCTGACTTTACCCCTCTTGCCGCTGGCCGTGCAAGGATCCTCATGATCGCAGATAATCCGGGGGAATCTCCCACGTCAGGATCACCTGCTCGGCAAACTTCATTCCTTCCGCAGCCTTTCACCCACAGCTGCGGAGCCGAATCTGTCCCTGGGCTCCAGGGCACGGGACGTGGGCATCTTTGGGGGCCATTGTCCAGCTCAACATGGAGCCCTAGGGTCCCCTGCAGCCCCCGAGGGCTGCCTTGGGCTGTGCTGCCTCAGATGGGAATTGAAGGACCTCAGACCCTCACGGACCAGGGCATGGAGGCGGCTCCTGAGGCCAGGTCCCCGGGAGCTAAGGAGGGACACGGCTTCCTGACAGGTTTTAGCTCTCCTCCTGTTAGCCTCCCCCATTACTGACAAAACGTTCCAGAACATTCTGCGATTTGCCTGCAGTCATCACCCCATCGCTGTGAGTGGAGGTCCTGGGCCATAGAACATGCCAGGCTCCGCGAAGGAGCAGCCAGCTTTGGGCACATCGACAGCTGGGGTCCTTTCCAGGGACCCCCCCCATCTCCCCACTCATCCCCACTTATTGGGCAGGTCCAGGGCCCCCCAGAGGCCCCAGGCAGCTCCCCTCCGGCCACTTCATCACATCACCTCCCGGTCGAGACTCTGGTCTCGAGTGGGTCCTTGCCGTTCACTGTTGCAGGGCACTGCTGGGCACCGTGACGTTGTTGGGATTTTTACACTAAAAGGCAAAAAGAAGAAAAATAAGCTCTAGAACCAGGCTCTCGTGCCCCCGAGCAGGGACCCCAGCCGGGCCCCACGCTGGCTGGAGCCACCTCCATGATGGGCAGAGCGGTCTGGAGCAGGGTTTGTGGGTTCCTGGGGCTCAGACACCCTGGGTGGGGGGTGGCCGGTGGCCTTGGGGGCTATGGTCCCCGCGGAGAAGCGGGGCCTAGTGTGGCCACGTGCAGCGGGTCCAGGGGGCCCGACCCCCCCCCACCCTTTCTAGGGGCAGTTTGCACTTTGCAGCTGGATCAGAGGCAACAGGCCACGGCGGGGGAGGGGTGTTTACTGCTTTGGCATTTCTGCTGGGGAGGCTCTGTCCTGCCAGGTCCTGGGCGCTCTGCAAACAAGAGCCCCGGGAGGGAAGGAGGCCTCCCCTTCCCCCACTGCTCCAGGGGGCCACAGGGGCCTCCTGTCAGAGTAAGTGCCAGCCAAGCAAACCAAGAGCCTTGGGGCCCTGAGGGGGTGGAGGCAGGAAGCCCACAGCTTTGAGGCCTCTGGGTGGGTCTGAGGGCCAAACACACAGCGGCTACTCCACAGTCCCCATCACAGATGGGCCCTCAGGTGTCGGGGATGGTTTGTTCCTTCTTCGTGTTCCGGGAGAGTGCCCCCTGCCCAGACCCGGAGGTGGGGTCCTCCAGTTTCCAGCAGACCCGTGCAGCCTTCCAGGAGCGCTGAAACGGACTCAGGAGCCCCCTATGATGTTCGAGCGGGAGGGGGACGTTCTTAACAGTCACTCGGGGACGACCGGCGTGGCCAGCAAATGGGGACACACAGGCACCCTCGCAAAAGCCTGTGTATCCTTCTGCTAGACCCGTGACTCCCTGGGCTCCCCCTCGCCACGTGGGGGCCAATCTGTGCCTCCGGGGTCTCCCAGCCCCAAGACTCCGGGGTCCTCGAGTGGGGGAGGTCTGGGGCCCAGGCTTCCATGGGTCATCTGACTTCACTCCTCTCAAAGTGTTCTTGCCCTCCAGGACCTGGCCTCTCACCCTCTCTCAGGGGCCGACCTTGAAGTTGAAATAAGTCTGGCCCTTGCCTGGCACTCAGGTCCCAGGTGGCAGATCCCTTGCGGCCCGTCTGTCCTCAACCCCTCCAAGCTCCTCTGTCTTACTCCCAAGAAAGCGTCTTCTCAGGCGCGGGAGGGAGGGTCGCAGAGGAGACCAGCCCTCCCTGACCTTCTTTTGCTGTCTATGTGACTGGGCCCTAGGGCTCTGCATGCCTTGGTACTCAAGGGAGGAGTAGAATTGGAGTTTCCTAACCAACATCCCCCTGCCCACCATGTCCACCCCACGGCCCTGTCCCGGGTGCCCTTCGGAAAGTGCCCAGCACACTCTGGCCGCAGCCCACATGCCAGGCTCTTCTCCCTGGCGGACCAGACCCGTGCGCCCACACGCACCACGTTCTGCGATGTTCTCCACTCGCTGATTCCACGCGGTCTTACAGAATTCTGTGTTTGTCGTAGGATATTACGTGCGCCTAGAAAATGAACCATCGAGAAAATGTGGGATAGAACAATGGTTATTATTGCCAGTTTAACTACTTCTAACCATTTCATGGCCTGTGGTTGGACTCCCCGTTCCCTCCCACCTGTCAGGACACCTGCCCCCCCGGGACCCCGCTGGGCCGGCCAGGTGGGTGGTGAACGGGCAAAGCTCATGGACCCAAGTGCGCGTGCACAGAGGAAGATTCCAGTCTCCGGTGGCAACTTTCACCGGAAAGTCTGGGAAGACTCCGTGCGGGTGTTTTGGGTCGAATGGCTGCAGGGCCCAGAGGAGCGCTGCCGGGGGCTCCGTGAGGGTTCTGTGCGCAGGTCTCCCCATGAGGGCCTTGAAGTCCTTTTCCACCTGACGAGAAAGCCTAGAAGTTCCGGATACTCGCAGGGGCGTGGTGGTGCAGACGGGACTTTGGTCTACACGGCAGGGTTAGGCAATCTGTCCACATGAGTAGTTTTGGGGTGAAGGCAGCGTGTCGTGGGTGGCCGTGTATCAGATCCCCCACCCGGGGGTTCCATCCAAGCTTTCTGACGATCGGCCCCCCACAGCCCAGGTGTGCAGAGACCCCGGCCCCTTGTCCCCAGCAGCGGCCCGTGCTGCCTGTTCAGCCTATAAACCGCCTCAGGAAAGGAATGTTACCCGTGGCCGGTCCTTCCAGAGGGGCGGGATGTTTCAGGGGAAATCACACAGGTGTCCTCACAAGACATCAGCCACAAGCCCGCCCTGGTCGGCCGGGAGACCCGTCCCTGCATGTTCTCACCCGCCACTGCCTCCCCTGCCCCCAGGCCTGGGCTCTGGGCCCCGGGCGCCTGCCCTGCTCTGTGTACCCACAGCCCCTCCTCCGCTGGGTCACAGCAGTCCCATCGAAGATCCAACGTGTGTCCCCTTCTGGGACACACCACTGCTCCTCCAAACCACGAGCCTGGCATTCGGGGGGCACTTCTGGGGCCCCTGAGCCACTGCCTTCTGCGGCAGACCCACCCTGACCCACAGGGGAGCGGAAGGCCGCTGGGCGTGTGAGCGGTCCCCCCTCCTACTCACCGAAGGCCCGTCTCTGGAGCCCTGGGGTTGAGGGCACTAGGGGTGGGCAGGAATGGGAAGCCTAGGGACCAAGATCCAAGCTTTCTGTTCAAGGAAGTGCGGGGCACAGGCCTGTCACCGTCCATTAGCACAGCACATCGTGCGGCCAGCAAGGTGCCCCCGGGGACTCAGCCAGAAACTGCGGCCTGCATCCCCCCCCTGCTTAGAAGGTCATGGGTCCAAGCACGTGTTTCCTCCAGAGCAGAAGACAACACCTCGCTGGGACATGAGCGTGGGACCCAGGAAAGAAGGTTCTGGGCCAGGCTGACCCCAGGCTGGCTACTCAGCTGGGGGAGCCCCTTGGGACAGCTGAGTTCACTTAGTTTCTCCTGGGCCTGGGGAGCAGAGCACGCCTGCGTCTCCCACTCCAGGCCTGACGAGCCTCTGACACCCACAGATGCTTTGGGGGCCCCCCGCGGAGGCCGGCCAGCGCGAAGACAGGCTTGGAGCAGGCTTGGAGCCGCTCCTGGGCGCAGGGCCCGAGCGCGTGTGCTCCGCCCGCCCTCACTGTGGCGTTGTCACCCCACATCCAGGCCCCGTCCCGGACCCTGAAGATACGGAAGTCGACAGAGGAGACGCAGTCTTGCCCACAGAGCTTGGGATTTTCCCAGGAGGGTGGCAGGGAGGAAGGAGTTTCCACAAACAGAGGCGGGGTCCCAGCGGGCAGCCCCGCCCATCGGTCAGGAGATACTCTCCTGTGTCTTCTTACTTCAGTTCTAAGTCACCTTCCACCACGTAGGCCTTTGTCACTTCCAGGGACACCCCAGTGGGCTGGCCGGGGAGCCAGTCCCGTTTCCCTCCCTGTAGCCCCCCACCTCCCAGCCTCTCCAGCCCATCCCTTGGGGGTCGGGGGTGACATCATATTTGCAGCCAGCCCCGCCCCCAAGATCAGGAGGAGTGTGACCGGCGTCCCTCCTCTGCACCAGTGGTCTCCTTTCCAGGGGACACGCCAGTGCCCCGGAGACCTGCTGCTTTGGTTTGCAAAGAGGCCCCATCGCCCTGCACGTGACCTCTGTTAAAGTTTGACTCGCCTGTTCCGGACATTTGTTCCTTCACGGCAACATTATTAAGTTCCTTAATTTCAATAGGAAGTTTGCTTGGGGTTGCATGGATTTACAGGCTGAACGTGGGGGAAATGGAAACACGTATCGTGTTCTCTGGCCCCCGAGTCAAGGCGTCTCTCTGAGCGGCTCGGGTCATCTCCTGAGTCCTGAGTCCTCCCCTGTGGTCTGGGAGCGCGGCGAGGGGCCTCCTCCCACGGGGGGCTGCTTTATGACCCCTGACAACACCCCTTCTCTAGGCCAGTTGGGCACTGATTTCCCTCAGAGCTTCTTACTGGGGTGGAAGAGGCTGGTCCTCCCTGGCCACCACGGGACACTTTTGTCAGCTCCAATAATCGATCTGTTGGCTTTGCTGATTTCTTAAGTGGATGATCTTATCAGCCACAGATAAGGACTGTTTTCTCTCTCCCAACCCTCACGCCTCGATCTTTCTTTTCTTTGGCCTTAAGTGGACTCTACCGGACACAGTGTGGGGCCCCTGGCGGCCTTGTCTTATGGGGGTCTTCCTAGAAATGCGTTCTCCTTGATTTAATAAGTGACTGACGTGAATGGAAACGTTTCCTTCACTGCTGGGATGGCTTGCCCTGGCTTTCGGTCTCCAACTTTACCAAATTAAGGAAGTTCCTTTCCAGTCCCATGCATTAGGAATTTTCATTTAACTTTGGAACTTTAAGAAATGCTGTCTGTACCAAGGGCTTGTGATCACCTGCCTCCTATTTTTGTATGGGCCATAGAAAAGGTTGGAAAAAACAAGAGATCACTGATCGTTCTATGACATGCAAATCATGACGTTCTGGGAGGCCGGCGGATCCGGCGGCCAGCCCCGGGCAGCTCCCTGCGTCCCGAGCACGGCGGCGGGCTGTGAGGTGCGCACACACTCTCACTCCACGGCCAGTCCCGGCACACGGGGCCCAGCCACCAGCCCTGTCTCGTGCTCCCTTGCCCAGCCCGCCCTGGCACCGCCTCCCCACCGTGGGCTGTGCCCCGTTCAGGGGGCTGGCTGCTGTGGGACACCCAGACCGAACCTGACGCGGTCGGGGTGCAGGCCTCGTTGTCCTCAGACGCCGGGCTCCCCGAGCTCAGGCTCGGCGCGCGGTGACCCAGGCCGATCTGCTGGCTCTTCCCGTCTCCTCCGGCCCATGCTCCTGCCCGGCCTCGCCTGGTTGCGGTGCCACCAGAGCTCATCGTGGTCCTGTGGTCAAGGCTAGGCCGGGGGACAGTGCCCGTCCTACAGAGCGGGAGCCAGAGGCCGGGGCAGTTTGTAGAACAGATTTCGAATTACAGGACAACTATGAGCATTGCCCGGAGAGCTCTCTCGCGCCTCCTCTCCAGCCTTCCCCGCTAACACGTTAGGTCAGGATGGAGTGTTGGGCACATCTAACGCACCGATGGAGGGACGCCACGGCTAACTCGAGTCCCTTCTTCCTTCAGATTTCCCTATTCTCCCATCCTGTTTCTGTCCCAGGGTCCCGTCCAGGACCCCACCTGCCATGCAGCTGCCATGTCTCCCTCGGCCCCCCTGGGCCGTGACAGTTTCTGACTGTCCTTGTTTTTGATGACCTTGATGGTTTCGAGGAGGACAGGTTCGGTGTTCTGCAGGACGAGCACGCATCGAGACAGCCTGTGGGCTTGTGGGTCTTGGGGAGGAAGACCTCAGAGGGGACCCGCCCTTCTCCCCCAGCCTGACAGGCACACACCTGATGGACGTGTCCCTAGGGTGTGGCAATGTGTCCGGTGCCCGCGGTGCTCCCTGGACCGCCTTGTCCAGGGAGCACCCGTCAGGTGTCTCTGCTCTGCTCTGCCCTCGCCCCTCTTCCCTCTTCCCCCTTGTCTACAGGGACCTGCCCGGGTTTGGCTTTGGGGTCCTGGATCATCCGGTTGACCCCCAAGAGCCCTCAGGGTGGGAAGATTCAGGAAGAGACCCTCGGGAGAATGAGGCCCGGCCTTCGCTCAGATCAGAGCCGTGCCCTGGCGTGCGGGGGCGGGGGCGGGGCCGGCAGACAGAGTGTCAGGCCAGACGTGGGAATCCACACATGCCCCCTTCTCAAAGGCGGGTGCTGTCCCCGGGGCCCCCGCGGGGTCCTTGGGCCTCTTTCATCGGGCACATCCGAGCCTCGCCTGGCCCATGGTGGAAGTGCAAATCTAATTAGTCTGGCATCGAGCCCGTCTTAAAAGTATTAACAGAGCCTTAAACTGTGCTGTTGGACGATGAAGAAACGCCCCAGCGAGGAATTACCGGATGGTGACAAAGCCCCAATTTATTAGTCTTCTGCAATGGGGGCTGTGCGAAGGACGTTCATTACTTTAATGGGACTTATTTTGCTTCGTTGCCCAAAGTAATTGGTTTATTAACCTCTCCTTTCCTTTGGGGGGAGGGAGAGGCGGAGAGCCGAGTGGTGGCCCCGGGAGAGCCTTGCCCCGCGCTCTGCCCCCAGCCCAGCACGCCTGACCGGCCACGGCCCAGCCCCCACCCCCCAGCGGCGGCACCCTGTCCCCACTGGCCAGGGCCGGAGCAGCCCTGCGCCGTGGCCTTGCTCTTGCGCTGCTGAGCGCTCGCTGTGGGTCAGGCACTGGGAATGCAGCCGTGAGAAAAACAGGGCCTCAAGGACTTTGCTGGGGCCCCACACAGGCGCCCCTGCAGAAAGTTACACAGTTTCGGGGAGGCACGGGCCCGAGGCCAGAACAGGCAGGGCAGGCAAGAGGACACGGCCGCGGGGACGTGGGCCGGGGGTTGGGGGAGCAGGGCAGCCGGGCGGGTGGGCATGGCGGGGGGGTGCCAGGGGACAGAGCGCACAGGGCAGGCCGAGCTGGAGGCAGGTGACTTCCCCAGCCTCCAGCTGATAGCACTGATAAGGTCCGCATCTCAACAATTGCCCCAGCTGCTTCCCCACCTCCCACAGGAGGATTCTCCGGGAAGGCCGCTCAGGCCTGGGGCGTTGCACACGGTATCTGATCTGCAGAAATCGGCATGAGACCCGTGCTCGGCCCCTGGGCCTGGGTGAGAGGCCAGTTCGACCCTCCTGGACACCCAGCACTGTCCTCGCCGGCCCCCGGGCGGCCCCCCGCTAGACAGGAATGACCCTTGCCCTGACCCCCAGCTCAGGATGAGGTCGTCTCCTTGTGTCCCTAGACCCAGGGTGGGGAGAGGAGAAAGTGCCCTCGGGACGTGGACCAAGCCACCGCCCGTCCCCCACGATGGACCCCAGGCAGCTTGGTTCTCGGCACAGATCCTGGGGAAAGGGGTTGTGTGTGTGTGTGTGTGTGTGTGTGTGTGTGTGTGTTGAGGGCGTGTGGGGTTGGGCTTAGGGTCCTCGGCATCCTGACGGATCACCCCGCACGCGCCTCGCCCCGGGGGAGTCGAAGGTCTGACTAGAGGCCTCTCGGGGGCCTGGGGCCTGGAGCCCTGTGCCGGCATCACCGGGAGCCCTGGCCGGTCCCTCACTGGGTCTCTGTGTCTCACCTGACATGTGAGAGGGACACACAAGGCCTTCGGCACCTTCACCGTGAGCCTCGGAGGCTGTGATCTGCAGCCTGCCCCCCTCCCCCACCTAGAGCGTCCACCTCCTCTCCTGGCAGTTGTCACTTTGTCCCTGAGTTCGGCAGTGTGCTGAGGGGCCGGCCCTCGGCCCTCTGTGCTGTGTCAGACACGGGCTAATTGGCCAGTTGCAGGGGGAGGTCTGCAGAGCAGGGCGAGCGGTGTGGGCTGTGCTGAGCAAGCACTTGGGGCACCCAGAGCACCCCCAGTGCCCCTGGGTTAGGGTGAAGGGGGCTCCAGCAGGAAGGAGACTCAGGGCCCAGCCAGGCAGCACAGAGACCCCAGCTTAGCCACGTAACCTCCAACCTGGGGGCCCGTGCACTGAGCACACCAGCAGGACCAGTCAGCGGATGCTGAGATCTCCAGGAGGTGCGGGTTTTACGAAAGCAAAATGGCCTGAAAGTCAGGCCAGAACGGCAGGGCCTTGGGCTTCCAGTTGGAGGACAGCAGGGGAAGGAGGGGTATTTGAGAGGCCCCGGGTGGAGACAGGCGACAAGGAGGACAAGAGGTGAGCAGAGACCACATCCCCAGAATCCGCGAGGTGTCTCCCAGTCTGGCGGGAACAGGCAGTCTGGAGGCGGGTGGCTCTGCCCACCCCAGCCCCACCGGCTTCCTTCCGGGTGGTGGGAGTAAGGGAATCAGGGCACCGTGCATTCAAAAGCCCAGGGCCTGGCTTCCAGTAGGTGCCTGGGACTCATGCAGGGGGAGGTGGGGTGGGGAAGGAGGAGAAGGCAGGACAGTGGGGAAGGCCAGGCAGGGGCCCTCGTGCCACAGTGTCTCGCTGGGATCTGGGGACCCCACCCAAGGTTTGGTGGGTCCAGAGCCCAGCTGTCTGGAGAAGGGCATGGCCCTGGGCCCAGGACTATGGTCATGGGAGCTCAGGATGCAGCATGAGGCAAGTGCGTGGCCCGGCAGGTTAGGGAATCTGGGGGTGGGGGAGAGAGGCGGTGTCCCAGAGGGGCTCTATCCTCAGACACAGGAGTCTAACCACCAAGTGCCCCATGGCAGACCACTCCCCTCACCAAGCCCTCATCATGGTGCCGGGGAGCTGGGAAGGGGGCCCACGGGCCGTAAGAGTCCCACACCAGCTGTGGAGCGACTTGCAAGGAGGAGGGTGGGGTCTCCCTTCTGCAAGGTGGGGCCTGCTTTGCCCCTCCTGAGGGGCCCCAGAGGGCCTGGCAGACCCTCCTGGTTCCAGACCCCCAGGGCTCACCTAGCCCGCGAGCCCCTACTGCCCGCCTCTACATGGGCAGGAGAAGGGAGCTTGGGGGAGGGCTCGAGGGAAGCCCACCGTGGGCGAGGTCTCTGCGTCCTGCCCAGGGAGCGCGGGCGTCTGCGGCGGCGCGGGCCGGGGCCGGGGCATCTGGAAGGAAGTGCACACAAATCACTTTTCTAGAAGAAAATCGGTGAGAAGCCCATGTAATTCTTCTTCGACATGAGGGGTTTTCTCCCCTTGTTTTAATCAACAAGTCCCCAGTAAGTCATTCCGGCGAGGCCATTACCCACGGCTCATAATCTCCAGGGGCTGCGGGCGAATCGGGACCCCCTGGCTCTTTCTCTGAAAACACTTTTCTTGTTTTCTTTCTCCAGCGTGCTGGAAGCGGGCCAGCTCGCCGGTTCCATTAACTTAATGAGGGCTGACAGTCTGCAACAAACGTCCCTCATAATCTTCCGGGGATTTAAATGGGGTCCTCCCAGCCGCCCGCTCACACCCAACCCTTCCCTCTGTCTGCACGCCCAGCCCCTCCCGGGGACAGGGGCGGCACAAAGATGCATTTCTTTGCCGGCTCCTTCCCGGGACCTGCACGGGCAGCATCGGGCTTTCAGGCCAACGTCCCCCTGGGGGTGCGAGGACCCTGTTCCCCACCCCAGAGAGCCCAGAGCCTGGCCACCGTGCCTTCTTGAGAGCTCAGAGCTGCGTGGCCGTGCCGGCTCCGGGGCTCCGTGTCCCTGCAAGGCCACGTCCTTATTATGACACAGCCTGGTCCACGCTGTGTCTGTGGGGTCTCTGGCCGCTGAGGCCGCCGAAGCCGTGGGGACTTTCCGGAACCAGCCAAGGCCCAGCTGGGAATGGGTGAGGGGTTCTCCGGAGTCCCCCTCCGAGTTCCCATCTCCCATCCTTGCTTCCAAGGGGATCCTCAGGCTCTTGGGAGGAAATAGACCCCAGCACTTGGGAGATACCCCGGGTTATGGGGCAGGGTCTCCGCGAGCAGGGGGAAGGGAGGATTGGACCAGATGTCCAATAGGGGCCAAAGCCACGGGGTCCCACCCCCAGGAAACCCTCCCCTGGTGGAGGGACTTGGGCGGCAGCAGGGAGGGCGTGACACACACTTTCCAGAGCTGCCCGTCCAGGGTCACGCTCCGCTCGGCCCCTCGCACACGTCACGGTCCCTATCTGTGAGCAGGAGCAGGCATCTGGGCAGGTGGCGTTTGATGGGGCCACAGACAGTGCTGTCCCCGTCGTCGGCCACCCCTGTGTGTCCCTGTTGCCCTCACTCAGACCATCAGCCACACCGGCTTTCTGTCCATGACTCCTTCCCTCCCTGGGTCTCGCGCGTGGGGTCCTCCCTGCTGACCGCCTTCTCGCCCCTCTCCTCTCCCTGCGTGAGTCCCCTCTCCAGGCAGGCCACTCCTCACCATCCTGGGGTTCCCATCCCTGTGGCTCATCGGGGAAAGGTGGGTCCGGCCAGGGTGGGGGCAGGGCCGTTCGGGGTCAGGGCGTCCCCGGCAGGGGTCACTCTCCTGCCCAGCTGGTTTCGGCTCCCCAAGAAGGCCCCTGCCCCCTGCCAGCTTCTCCCCCCCGCAATCTTCAAGCTCCCAGGGCAAGGTGGGTGGCAGGGGGCGGCCCTCATTTGGGGTTTCTGTGCTGTATGCCCGAACACCGCCATGTGGCACCTCTCTGGGGTTCCTTGTTCTGCACCCCATGTCCTGAGAGGCCACGTAAGGCGGGGCCTGCTCCTCCTTCCTCGCCCCCGCTCCTACCAGAGGCCCCGCTCTCAGCGGGTGCTTGGGCCCCAGGGGGAGGCACGTGGACTCGCCGTGGGCTGCCCTGAACTGTGCCGAGTTGGAGGGACCCTGCGTTTCCTGAGCTCCGCGAGCTGGGTGGAAGCGGGGTAGACCGGAGTCCACGGGGCCGGGGTAAGGTGGGAAGTTGCAGTGAGTGGCTCATTAGCGTGAACTGTGTCGGGTGGTCTTGGGGGGCCCAGTAGGAAGCCCCGATCTTGGGGAAACAGAATTTGTTCCTTTCCCTTGGTTCTGGGACGTGTTGAGGCGAGTCCCCTTGCCAGATCTGTTTCGGTCACCTGTCCTGAAGTCCTCGAGGAATTTCACTGCCAACCAGGGCCCGCATGGGATCGCTCTGATTTCTGGATCATCGGTATGAAAACAATCTTACAACGACCTCAGAGCCCTACACATGTGGTGACTCGTGATGCAGCGATCTGAGGGGACGGGACCTCATGTCACCCCACGCCCTGCCCAGAGCGCCTGCATCCCGTGTATCTGTCCGGGCACGTCGTGAGGGGACCACGGGCCACCCTCAGAGTCTGGACATCACTGGGCAGGCAATAGGGGGCCATGGCAGGATTTGGGGTGGGGCAGGGGGTGTCACAGATCTGCAATTTGTCTCTTGGCCCAGGAAGCCCCCCATGGCAGCCACACCGCGGTGCATGGGTTAGAAGGGAGAGGCGCAGCCAGACTGGGGAGTTCGGAGGCCTCCGCCCGGGGAGGGAGCTGTGTTGCTGAGGCTGCCTGCCCAGGGCCCTGAGCCCCCCAGTGAAGAACCCCAAAGAGGGCCGTGCCCTGGGCAAAGCCGGGAGGGCTGGATGCGGTCCCCTTCCTTCCCTGTCCACCAGAGAAGCACCCAGCCCCTCTGTGTGCCTCCCCTAGCTCCTGCTCTCAGGAGTGGCCTGGGACACTCTCCAGACCCCCATATTCACAGGATGGAACACCCACCGCCACCACCTAGTTTTAGAACATTCTGGTCACCCCCAAAAGCAGCCCTGTGCCCCTGAGCAGTCGCTACCCCCTCCCCTGGGAAGAAAACACTAATCAGCTTTCTGTCTCCAAGACCTCACGTGTTCAGAAATGTTCACCCAGGCTTTGTCCTCTCACTTCGTGGGATGGTCTTGGGGTTCACATGTGTCATGGTAGGAATCAGGGTAGTCAGAGAAGTCTGTGGACCCAGTGTGCCCCCCGCCAAGGCAGTGAACCCTCAGGCACAAGAGGTAAAACCGAATGACTTGCACCCCCGAACCAGGGTGTCCAACTACGGGAAGCCATTCTGCTCGGGACATGTGGCTTTGTACCATGGCTGCGCTGAGTCCAAGCCCCGCTCAGCAGCTCAGTTTCCAGGGCTTCCTGAGGGCCTGGGGGGACACGGCCGAGCTGCCCCTGTCCGCGCTCCTGGTCTGCACCCATGTCTCAAGGCCTGAGCCCCGTGCCAGGCCCCCTCAGCCCACAGAGAAGGGGGCTGTACGTTCAGGCCTTCCCCACCCCCAGGGGGCCGTGGGGGCTCCGAGGCCTCTCAAACCGGGGCGCGTCCCCTGCTCCCACCCCACGCTCTGCCTCCGGGCTCGGGCCACTCTGGGCATGGGAGCAGTGTGGACCACGCGCCTCAGCCCCGGGGCTGGGTGCGCGTGATGGGAGCTCGGGGGGGGGGGGCTCTGGCCAGGGAGGAAGGCGAGGGCTGCTGTGGGCACAATGGCAGCCCCTGGCATGGAAGGGCTTTGAGGACAGGGTGGGGGGGTTCGTGGTGGAAGGAGAGTCCAAAGAGAGAGCGCGGCAGCGAGCCCCCGCCTCGCCTAGCTGGGCCCTCTCCCCCTCCGGTGGCTCTGGCCGGAGGTGGTCACGGTGGGCTGCCTGCAGAGCCACCACGGGTCAGCTCAGGGGCAGCAGAAGACAGTGCCACGAGTGCCCCCTGTTTCACCTCAGAGCACAGTGGCTTCTCTGACCTAGGCAGGGCCATGCCCGGGGAGGCTGCTGGTTCCAATTACCGGGATTGCACAACCAGGGCCCACGGGATGCTGTTTGTGAAGTCACCTGACTGGGCTTCGGACTTTCCCGCCTGTACCCAGAGCCGCAGGCAGGAGCTGCCCCTGGAGGGCAGGTCACAGGGCGGAGGGGGGCAGGTACTGCAGGGCCCAGGTGGACGGCATGTTGACACAGAGCCCAGCACAGGCTGGGGAAGGCCTGAACACTCACCCCCGCAGATGGAAATCTGAGCCTGGCGGGAGTGTGACCCAGGTCCCCTGGGGACAGACCCTTGTCCCTTCAAGCCACGTCCCACCAGCAGCCTGAATGGTGCTGGGGGTTCCCCTGGGAGTCCCAGATGTAAGGGAGGCCAGGCCCCCGCTGGCGGGGAGGGGGCCCCGCTGTGGTGGGTAAGGCCCAGGGGTGCCACACATTTGGGCATGAGACTTGGCACTACTGCTGACCGAGAGACTCATCCCCCTGCTTGGTTCCGTCCCCTGTAAGATGAGGGCATGGCTGACCACTGCCTCCCAGTCGTCCCGAGGTTAAAATCAGTGAGGGTAGTGCCCACCTGCCATCACGTGGGACAGCAGGAGGTGCCTGGTCCGTCTGGCCTGGGAATGAGAGGCAGACCACGGGGAAAGGAGAAAGAGGGGGACAAGTGATGCCGGATGCATGGGCTGTATTTCCTAAAGAAGGCAACCCCTTTGGGAAGGCCTATGGGAAGTAGACAGACTAGAACCTTCTCCTCCACCAGGCCCTACAGCTTCTTGGAAGCCCGCCCTCCCTCCAGGTCCCCGTCCGCAGGCTTGTGCGGAAAGCTTCCGTGGTGATTTGGCACTACCAGCCTCTGAGGGGTTCCAGGGACACGCCTGGGGCCTGGGACCCACGGGAAGCAGATGGTCTTGCCTTCAGTGTGGTGACACCAGGGACAGGACCAGACATGACTGACCAGGGAGGCAGGTGGTCTTAGAGCTTGAACTGAGAGGTCCCTGCTCCCAGAACCCCAGGCCTCTGGGAGACTCAAAGGCTGGTTAACAGAGATTCTCCCACAGCCCCAGGGAGGAGTCCTTGGTGTAGACCTTCAGAGACAGTCAGTGCAGGGCTTGGCCTCAGGCTGTGCCAGAGACAGCAGCCCGTCTCAGACAGGGGGGCCCTCTGCTCTCTGTCCAGTCACTGCTGTTAATTCCCTCCTGCTTGCTTTGGGTTTGTCTCTTTCTAGTTTTTGGGTAGCAACTGAGATCACTGGTTTGAGACCTTCCGGTTCTGTTAGCAGAATCGTGGAACGCTACAAATTTCCCTCTAAGAGCTGCTTTAGCTGCATCCTTTGAATTTTGATATATCTTGTTTTCCTTTTTTGTTCAGCTTGAGATGTTTGCCTGTGGCTGGGAGGATCTGTGCTGTGCAGGTGTGGCAGAATCTGGGATATGGCCGCCTGGGCCAGGTGTGTTCTTACAGGAAGGTCTTTAACGACCCCTTTGGTACCTTTAGTAGTTGCAAGCTTGGTTGAGATGTTTTATCCCATCTTTAGTCAGTTCTAGGGAGTTAGAATTTTTTCTAGGAATGTGCCCAATCCTCTCGAGTTGTTGGCATATAGTTGTTGAGGATATTCTTTATTATTATCAGTTTTATCCTTATTTGTAGTAAATTCTAATTTAATTTGGTACTACTTTTATTTGCCCCTTGTCTCAGTCAATGTTACCAGAGTTTTGCCTGTTTTGTTAGTTTTTTTTTTTAAAGAACCAAGTTCTGCTGCATTTAGATTTTCCAGTAAGACTTTCATGAAAGGAAAGAGCTACCACACTCAAGACACGCCACGTTATAAAGATGTCGATGCATTTCTCCCTGCCTGATTGATAGACTTACTGTAATTCCAGTAAAAACCCCAACAGGTTTTCTTATGGGACTTACACAGAGAGACAAGAGGAACAGACCTTCTCGAGGAAGCAGGAGAAGCCTTTCCCTCCAGGCATCAGGACTCGGTGTGGGGCTGGGATGTGGGTTCGAGCACCGACACTCAGCCCGGGGGAGCGAGCAGGGAGCCCCAGTGGGAGGCTCTGGGCTGTGCCGGTGGCAACCTCGGGGTTAGGAAGAGGTGAAGGAGCCCCCCTCACCCTGCAGACAACACTCAGATACAACCCTCCCAACTCTCAGAACAGGCTCCTTAGTATTTTCCGGACCTCGGCTTCAGAGCTCTTTCTTGGTCGGGACCCCAGTGCGTTGGCGAGGACAGAGGAAAACTGAGAAAGCTGTTGCGAGAGTAAGAGCTCCTTTCCCCCAAAAGGCGCCCGCAAGATGGAGACGTGATGTGAAACTGGGATCTGCGTGTGTTTCTGGTGTCGCAGCAATCCATTACCCCAAACCTCGTGGCTTCGGGCCACCACGTTCATGGTCTCTGGGTGCACAGATCCGCAGTCGGACACAGTCTGATGGGCCTGAAAGGGGTCGTGGGGCTGGTTCCTCCTGGCAGGAGAGCCATCGCCTCATCCAGCTCCGGGGGCACCGACCCGCATCAGCCAGCGGCCCCGTCCTGCTCCTGCACAGCCGGGCGGCTGCCCCCGTCGGGCCACAGCTCCCTCTAGCCACAGCTGAGGAACTTCTCCTCTTCTAAGGGTTCCAGCACCTCACCAGCCCGGGCAGAGAACCCAGAATAATCTCTCCATCTCACAGTGCTTAATCTCAGTCACATCTATGGTCTCCTGTCACCTCATAAGGTAGCCTAGTCACAGTTCTAGGCCTAGGACATTGCTCAGCTTTTTCCGCCTGCCCCAGGAGCGGGTCTTCCCCGGACGCAAATTGACAGAGAACGGGTAGGGGGGCCCCTGGGGGTCCCAGTCGGTGAAGTGTCCGCCTTCAGCTCCGGTCACGATCTCGGGGTCTGGTGATGGAGCCCCGCCTCGGGATCCCTGCTCAGCTGGGGTCTGCTCCTCCTTCTGCCTGCCCTTCCCCTGCTTGTGCTCGGTCTCTCTCTCAAATAAATACATAAAACCTTAAAAAAAAAAGAACTGGTGGGTAGGTACGTAGACATTACAGACGACTTATATCTAACTCATCCGTAAGTGCCCACGTGAGCCCAACAGAGACGTGGCCCGAGACGTGGCCCGAGACGTGCTCTGCGTTCCCGGCAGAGCAAGCGCCCGGGGCCAGCTGGAGTGTGAAGGCCACTTCACGCTCATTTTGTTGGTGTGAGCGAGGAAGGCTGATCCCTGGGGGGTGCAGATGGGGCCGAGGGGGCTCGGGGTCTCCCGCACTGCTGGGGGACATGCACGGTGACGTCGGAGGTCCCCGGAGGGCAGCCCAGTCCGGGCAGGGGGGCACCCAACCTGCAGCCTCAGCACCTCTCGGGGCCCAGGGCCCGAGGGTCTCCTGCAGGGGTCCCCAGGCCTGCATCCTATCCACCTGCTGTGCCTGTGTCAGAGCCACCAGAAAGGGGCACGAGGCCACCACCTTCCCAGGCCAAGCCCAGCCCAGAGAGAAGAGGAAACCCTTCCCGAACGGAGCCGGACAGGCCCTTCCCTGGCAGAACGCTGGAGTGGTCCCTGGCCTGGTCTTTGGTCTGAGCGCAGCCGGATCTGAGGAGCCCTGAGCACAGGCCCGGCCAGCCTCCACCCCGAGGGGCTGTGGAGCCCCAGCCCTCCACCTGCTCCTGCGCCACTGCAGGTGATCGAAGGAGGCAGGGACGTGAGGCTGGGTGACGTCCCCTCCCATCTCCGGCCCGGGTGAGGGGCTTCGAGAGGCCGGCCGCCCCCAGCACAGCAGGGGAACCCGCCTCGGGGGCCTCCTGGAGTCCGCAGCAGCCCCGCCTCCGAGCCCCGGCTCGCTCGCACAAGCACCTGCCCAGGTGTGTGAGAGTCCGGGCCAGCTGCCGCACCCTCCTGCCCGGACGTGGCCTCTAAGCACCTGCCACGTGGGTGCCAGGGTTGAACTGACACCAGGCCGGCCCGTGCGTCCGCAGCTCCCTGTCCTGCTGCCCCTGGGCTCACCCACTCTGTCCTGGGGCGCACCCATGGCACCTTGGGCAGAAAGCCAGGAGGGCTGGGGTGACCGATGGGCCCCTGTGTTGGGGCCGAACTCCGGCTGGCCCTGCCCCTGAGCCGACGTCACCTGCAGATCAGAGGGGTCACCCGGCATTGGGGCGGAGCCTGCCGCTGGCAGGTCCTCCCTCAGGCTCCGCCCATCCTCACCCAGGCTGCCCACACCCTGGCATAGGCAAGGCTAGGGTCCCCTCCAGTCCCGAAGGTCCCCCGGAGCTGCCACACCCTTCCTCTCCCTACTATGTTGTCAGGACCATGGAGGAGCAGACATGGCCCGTCACCCGGTCCCACGGTCCCCAGGCCCAACACCCCCAGTCTGCTGGCCTTCCCTCCACCCGCCGGCTGGGAGCTCAGCCCCAGAGGCCTTCCAGCCTGATGGTTTGGGGCTGAGCATGGGCTCATGTCGGGGCTGGAAGATGCTTGGGGAGGAGGGAGAAGGAGGGATGAAAGCTCTGTGTGTGTCTGAGCCTCCGTCTTCACGAGGCCCCATGCCCGAGCGACCCTAAGAAGACGGCATATCCTTCCCCAGGGCCTCCTGGAACATTCCTCAGCCTATCCCTGCAGTACCCCAGCCTCCTGGTGCAATGAAGCCTCCTGTGGCCCTGGGACCCACCTTTTTGCAGCTGGGGCCACCTGTGGGCCTGGCTGGTGGTGAGCCCGACAGTCAGGGTACAGCCGAGAGAGCTTCCGAGTCCCATCACCCTCGCCTGGGTGTCCTCTCCTGCCCATGGGTGCCACGCCCTCTCTGCTGAGGCCACGAGAACCGCTGGACTTTAGAGGCCCCTTACCCCGCTGGAGCCCCATGGTAGCACAAGGGGTCCCTGCCCAGCGACCAGGTGCCCGCCCCCAGGGCTTTACCGGCTGTCCCCGGTGGCCGGGGTGGGGGTGGCCTGTGTGGGAGTCAGCGGTGCGTTCTCCCGTAGCGCCGCATGTCAGTGCGTTACAGGAATACAGCTCCCTGGGCCTCTCTGTGTGCCCCAGTTGGACACTTGTCACTCTGGGTTTTACTTCCCGTGAGTAAAGTTGCCATGAATGTTGCGAGGCTTCCTTTTGGTGGCCGTGTGCGCTGACGCCTCTGGGGTGTGTATCTGGAAGGACAGGTGCCGGGCCAGGACACGGACCTGTCCACGGTGGCTGCTGGGCAGCTCTCGGCATGGCCGACCCGGCCCACGCTCCCGCCAGCAGCACACGTGGGTCCGTGGGGCCAAGTCGTCCCTAACGTTTGACATCGTCAGCCCTTCTCATTCTGGCCATGAGAGTGGGCGAGTGCGAGAACTTCACTGTGGTGTGGACCAGCATTTCCCCAAGGGGTAATGGTGTTGAGCGCCGGTTCATGGGCGTGTGGCCATCCCTTGCCGGTGAGGGGCCTGTTCAAATCTTTGTTCTATTTTCTTTCTTAATCATGTGGTCTTGTCCTTATTGGTTTGTAGGAATTCTAGATATATTCTGGGTACAAGTCCTTTCCCCAAAAATGTCCTTTCCTAGCCTTAGAGGGTCTGTCCATTTCTCTCGATGATGTCTTTCGATGGAAGGATGCTCTTGACTTTAAGGAAACCCCATCTGTCAAATATTTCTCTCTTACAGTTAGGGCTTCTTGTGTTTTGTTAAATCGTGGCTTTTCCCGGCGTCACGGAGATATTCCGCTGTTCTGCTCTCCAGGCTTGATTGCCTGCCTTCCTATAAGTCTCTGCCCTTGCTGGAATCACTTCTGTAACTGGTTGCGACAGGGCCCCAGAGCCCATGTTTTTCCATATGGATGTCCGATTTGTCCCAGGGCTGTTTGTTGAAAAGAACATTCTCCCAGTGGACTGAAACCGTGCCTTGGTCATAAACCAGGTGACCACACACATACGCCTTTTCACCTTCGGATGTTCCATTCTTTTCCACGGACGCATTCGTCAATCTAATCTAACAGCCCGTTATTAAGAGGGCGACCCAAGACCGCCTCCAGGGATACCCAGTGTCCCTCCCCGACACTTGACAGTGAGCCTTGTGCCCGGTGGTGCACCTCCTCCAACTTTGTCCTCAAAATCATCTTGTCTACTCTCAGCCCTCCACTTCTCCGTAAATATTTTAGAATCTGCTTGAAATATGTCCCCCCAAGAAATACTAAACAAGAGAAGCATTCAAAGACTGATTGGAGCCACGTTGAATCCCTACCTCAAAATTAGCACCTTGCAAATATTAAACCTTCCAACTCGTAAACATCATATCCTGAGTTGATTTAGGGCTTCTTTCCTTTCTTTCACCAACGTTTGGAGCTTTTCTGTGTAGACTTTGTTCGTCTCCGGTAGGAGACGTCTCAGGCATTTTATGGTTTGGGATGCTGCTGTCATGGGCATCTTTTTGTTTTATTTCCTAATGGTTACTAGCATGTAGAAACACCGGTAATTATTGAAACTGGTGTCCTTGCTAAATTCATATATCAATCAAAGTGTTTATCTGCGGGTCCTGAAGATTTTAACATCTGTGATGACGTCATTTGCAAGTAAGAGTGGTTTTATTTTTACCCTGTCCCATGATTCTGTCTTTGTTTCCTTTCCCGTCCCTTGTCACATGGGCTGAGAGTTTCAGGACAGCCCTGGGACAGCGTCCGATAGGAAGGGCGGCCACGGGGCGCCTGGGTGGCTCAGTGGGTGAAGCCTCTGCCTTCGGCTCAGGTCATGATCCCGGAGTCCTAGGATCGAGCCCCGCATCGGGCTCCCTGCTCAGTGAGGAGTCTGCTTCCCTCTAACCCTCCCATGTCTCGTGCTCTCTCTCTCTCTCTCTCTCTCTCAAATAAATAAATTTTTTTTTAAACAGGGGTGACCACAGACAACTCTGCCTTGGTCCCTCTCTCAGAAAGAAGGCCCTCTAATATTTCACCATTGAGTGTGACATCCGCTACATGGGGCTTTGTCTTGTTTTGTGTTTGTGTGTGTTTTCTACGTAATAGAGTTCCCTTCTGTTCCTGCTCTCCTTAGAGTCGTGTTTCCAATTAGTCACAGATCTTGAGTCTTATCAAATGTTTCTATGCATCTTATATGTTTTTCCTTAGAGTTATTGTGTGGGCTTTATTCTATGATTATAGAACAAGTATAATTTATTCTTTTTTCTTTAAAAGATTTTATTTATTTATTTGACAGACAGAGATCACAAGTAGAGAAGCAGAGAGAGAGGGGGAAGCAGGCTCCCCACTGAGCAGAGAGCCCAATGCGGGGCTCGATCCCAGGACCCTGAGATCATGACCTGAGCCGAAGGCAGAGGCTTAACCCACTGAGCCACCCAGGCGCCCCAAGATGTTCTATTTCTGCTGCCTGACATTGGTGACTTCCCGTCACCGAGAGTGACATACCAGTCACTCTTGCCAGAAGTTTGTCAATTTCATTAATTTCTTCAGAGAATCACAATTTGGCTTTGGTGATGTTTTTAATGAAATGTTCACTTTTTATTTCATTGGGTTGTACTGTGTATTATCTCTTTCTACCTACTTTCTTGGAGTTTCTTTTTTTTTTTTAATAACTTCTTGAAAGAGAGTTTGGCCTCCCTCTCCTCTGATGTATACAGTCAAGGTCACAGGTTTTCTCCAAACACTTGCTCCCCTTCATGGCACGTCAGCCACTGATTTACCTGGGACATGGGACCTTTTTACCAATTTAAAATACTTTCTGGTTCTTAGCAGATTTCTGCTTGGACCTCGGGCCGTTGAGATTAATTTCTAAAACGCTTAAGGACTTTCTGGTTATCTTTTTCTTACTGATTTTAGTTTAATTTCCCCACGGTCAGAGAACGTACGTATGTGATTGAATTTCTTTGAAGTTCGTGGGACCTCGCTTCTAAAGCCCTGTACACCGTCTGTTTGCGTCAACGCTCCAGGTCACTTGGGAAGCTCACGTGCACGTCGGCCACCGGGCGCCGCGTTCTGTCGATTGTCGATTAGGTCAAGTCGCTGCTCGTGTCGCCCAGACTCGTCTCCGCTGATGGTCGCCTGCGTCTTCCATCAGTGGCTGGCGGAGGTGTACCAAATCTCCGTCCCTGGTCACTCACGTTCTCTTTTATATTTAGTTCTGGCAGGTTTTCCTTTGTGTATTTGAGGTTATGTTTTCAGGTACAGGCAGACTTAGAATTAGTACCTTTTTCCCAGAGTGACAGCTTTTTAAAGGATGAAACATCCACCTTTGTCCCTGGTTCCATCCACAGTTCACTTCCTATGCTCAGCTTTACCTACCCCCGCTCCCCTGGGCTCTCTTTTTCTGTCCTTCTGCTGTCAACCTCTCTGTGTCTTCATGTTTGTACGGAGATTTCTGTACAGATTTACAAGCACCATCAAGGTGCCTTTTTTGAACCGGTCTGGCAGCGTCTGTCCGTGCGCCGGAATGCTTGTCCCCTTGTGGCGCGCACACTCCACTGCCTTACGCTCGTCCTTCTTTCTTATCTCCTTCCCTGCTTCTTCTGGATCAATCGAATATTGATTCTATTTCATTTTTGTTCTGTTGCCCTGTTGCGTTGACGTCCTCTTCCTTTGTCCTTCCCCCTGCTCATGCTTTCTCTCTCTTGTTCTCTATCTCAAAAAATAAATCTTTAAAAAAAAAAAAAAGACTTCACCCAGCTTTTATCCTTTCTGTTGAAAAGCCAGTCATCAGGATAATGTGTCATTTTCCCCAACCCCTCCTGCACTACTTCCTGTGCCTTTGGCCTCGGCAGCGTTACTCTGAGAAGCCCAGGGAGCTAAAGGCCTGTTGGCATCTGTGGCCTGATGTCTTCCATCAGTTGTGGGAAGTTCTCAGCCTCTGAGTCTCCCTCTTGCCTCCTCCCCTTCTGGGATTTCACGTGTCTCAGAATCCCGCATCTTACAATTTTTCTGTATGTTTGATTCTATCTTGTCTCCCTGCCCCCACCTGGCAATTCCCTTGCAGATCTCCTCTGCTATCAAATTCGCCTGCCACGTTCTTAATTTCCGTTATTGTCCTTTCTGTTCTAGAATTTCCGGTTTATTATTTTTAAGGTTTTATTTCTCAGGTGAAACACTCCATCTGTCTTCTTGAACAAATTCATCAGGGTTATTTTAAGTCTTTATCTCAAAGCTTGGAAGCAAACCACAGGCGTCTGCTCGCGAGTCTGCGGGTCCGCATTTGGGGAGGCTCATCTAGGTGGTCTCCTCTGGGCTCATCCAAATGGCAGCTCGCGGACTGGGTGCTCTCACTCTCCTCCACGTTGTTTCTCCAGCAGCCCCGCTCAGACACGTCTGTGTGATAGCAGCATTCTGACAGATGACAGTGGGGGCTCTGAGGGCTCTTGAGACCATGGCTCATACACGTGGTCCACTTCCACCGTGCTGGGAACAGACCCCACCCCTTGTTCGGGGGAACTGCAAAGGACCTGCCTTCCTCTTTGATCCACAACAGGCTACCTTCGGGCTGTAACTTTTTCATTACTCTCAGCACAAAATTCGCTCACCTCAAAGTCTCATCCAGTAAATGACAGCATCATGCTCTATGTCCAACATATTAGGATCCACCCTTTTTTCCCCCAGCCTCTGCCCAATGCCCAGTCTCCAAACCAGCACCACGTGCTTGAGGATTCTGATACGACAGGACCCCTGGCGGGGTCCTAATTTCTCTATCTGTAATCCAGCACTGCCAAGGAAACCACACCTAAATGTCGTGGCTCAAGACCACAGCTCGATTTCTTGGTCACGATTCTGTGGGTCGGCAATTTGCATTCGGCTCCGTGGGGAGGTCATTCTGCTGGCTTTTTGCGTGTGTTCGTGTGGTCCTCTGGGGCGGGATGGTCAGAGGTGGCCTTACTCAAGTGTCTGTTGCCTGATACTGGCTCTCGACTGGGCCACCTCTGTTCTCCTCCGAGCCTCCTCTCCAGCCACCCAGCTCAGGCTGGATCATGCGGCCACGTTCCAAGAGCACATCAGTTATACACAGTGTGACTTCCCAGCATTCTTTTTCCAGAACAAGTGTCAAGGTCAGCCCAAATTCAAGTAGTGGGAAAACCAACTCTCTCTCCTGACAGAGGAGCTCCAAGCTTCTGGGCCACTGAATCTGCCACACCTCAAGATCTGTTTCTGTGGTCTCTTTTTTCCCTTGCTTTCTGTCTTTTCAGTGTAAAAATACATAAAGCCTCCATGATACTATGTCCCTAGAGATCATTTTGGTTTTCCTGTGGTGTGTGCAAGCCACAGGACAGCGCACTCTTCCTGGCAGAGGCCTGGTCACATGCAGTCTTGGCAGCCAAAGCCCCACCGCTTCCATGTGCGTGTGTTTCCTTCTAGACTTTTTCTACACACATTATCAGTCATGTTTCCTGTTTTGATGTTTCTAGAAGGATCTTTGTTTCTAGAAGGATCTAGGTTTCTAGAAGGCACTTGAGAGGGGAGACACTTGGGAAGGCGCCAAGTGTCTGAGGTTCTGGGCACAGGATGAAGGCCACAGGGGCCACTCACACCTCTTCTCCCTTCTCCCCCACAGGCTGAGGGAACACCACCGGGCCACCATCAAGGTCATTCGGCGCATGCAGTACTTTGTAGCCAAGAAGAAATTCCAGGTGAGTCCTACAGAGAGCCCTCCTGCCCTGGGCCAGCCCAGAAACTCCTCTCCCACTCACGGCAAAGGCTACAAGGCCTCCATACCCTTCCACACCCTAGACCTGACCCTTCCCTCACCAAATACCCCGAAACAACTTCATTTTCTTCTGTAAGACAGAGCGCCCCTGAAAAGACCCTGCGCCAAGGTCCAGCCTAGAGCTGGATGCACACTGAGCCTCGGGGACTCACCCTTCTCTCTCCGAATTGACCGGCAGATGACACAGGAGTGACAGACGTGCTGAGTCTGTCCCACATCACCTGGGCGGGAAGTAGGGTCTCCTCAACCCCAGAGCCCTGTCCCCGGGAGTCAGTGCTCTGGTCCCTGTTCTTCCCCCACCCCCAGTGGGAGTCAGAACAGAAGGGTAGCCTGGCATCCAGGGGATGGACCCCTCTACAGGGAGAAGGAAGGGCTCCTCTGTTGGGGCTGGAGCCGGAGGGGCGCCCTTGGCCATCCTCTTCCCTCCAGGGCTAGGTTTGCAGCAGCCACCCCTCGGAGCCCCTAGAGCCAAAGGGCCCCAGAGGAAGCCAGCTGGTAGCAGGCTCAGCTCCTTCCTTCGGCTGTGGGGACAGTCCTTGGTCTGAGGAGGCCCCCGGCTCATCCTTCACTCTGAGAGCATGTGGACTGCAGAAACGGGGACCCTCCGGTGTGCCCATTCTCCTTCCAGAAGGCCTGGCCACTGTGTTCCCCCACCCCCAACGAGCGTCACATGCAGCCCAGGGCTCGGCAGCCGGCCACTCTCGGGCAGCCCACGCACACCGTCCCTTGGCAGCCCGTCTGCCTGACGCCCTCGGGCAGGGGCTGCTCACCACCAAACTGGGACAAGTCACGAAAAAGGCCCCACTAGGGCCTGGGACTTCTCGTTGCCCAAACACATGAGGCATCGTAAATGCCACTCTTGGCTGGCAGCCAGAGGTCTGCCTGGCAAGATCCTGGGGAAGACGTGATGGCCCCAGAGGTGGAGAGTATCTGAAGCCTGTGGCCCTGCCTTCCCTCCCACAGAGGGGAAGCGTGGGAGGCAGGGAGCTGAAGGGCGCTAGAAGAGGAGGGGCCCACCTCCCGGCAGCACCAGCACCTCCGGGTGGGGAAGGGGCAAGGACCTCCTGCATGGGACAGGGACAGGGACAGACTCTGGGCAGCACAGGGGAGGTCCTGGGAAGAGCCGGGATGTAGCCCCCTCACTGGCCAGCAGCCTGGCGGTGACAACTAAGACCCCAGACATCAAACGGGTAGAGCGGGGGGTCAGTGGAGAATCTTCTAGAATGGGGATGGCCCCTGCCCAAGAAGCCAGGCTGCTGAGTCTCCTGAGCAGGGCCCTACAAGGCAGCAGGGGGGCGGGTGGAGGGGAGGCTGTGCAGGGTGGGCAATGGGCTTGCCGGGTTTAGGGGCCCCCAGCACGGCAGGCAGAAACTTGAGGCTCTGACTGCCCATTTCAGGTGTCACGTGGGCGGCCTCCAGCTCAGGACAGAGTCTGTTCTTGGCAGATGGGTGCCCACCGTGGTGAGAGCTGACCTGGGGAGCACCCCATCCCCGACAGGCAGGCAAGAAACTGCCTGTGGGTATCAGCAGGGGCCCCGTACTTCCTTCCAGGCTGGGGCCCCCTTTCCTGCTGCAGGACACAGGTCAGGGCCCTGCGAGTGGCCCCCAGAAGAAGGCCGGGCCACCCTACCGTCCCTGCTTTCTGCCCCTTGTCTATGCCCGGGACCCTTGGGGCCCCCGAACAAAACAGGTGGGGCCCTTTGAATGGAGATGCTCCTAAGAGCCTCCCTGTGTGTCCCGGTGGGGCACCGAGGCTCTCGAGCAAGGCGGGCACCGGGCAGCCTCAGCCTCACCAGCTGGGCTGTGTTGCCCGTGGCGACATTCCACAGGGAGGCGGGGACCCCGGGGGAGCGGCCTGGAGGGAGCTCGGGGCAGTGAGGAGTGCTGCGGGCCCAGCTGTCAGGGAGGCCTTCCCTTCCCCCACAACAGCCTGCCGGGTACCCCGACCCCGCCCCCCAGCCCCAGGGGCTGCCCCCCCCCCTGCCTCGCTGCAGCCGATAAGTGCCCGGGGGGGTGGGAGGGGGCCGCCCCTGTGTCTGGCCAGAGGAGCCAGAGGCTCTTGGCCCTTCGAGTTTGCCTTGAACTCCCATGTCCACCGTCGGCCAGTCTGGACGGCCCTGCATTATCTCGGCTCATCTTAGGCTCCTGCTGCTGCCGTCAGAGGAAATGAGCTCTGGAGAGAAAGTTGAGATGGTTTCTCCAGCAGGGCCCCAGGCTGCCCCTGACAGAGGCCTCCAGGAGTGCGGACCAGACCCTGGGGGCCTAGCAGCTCCAAGATAAGTCTCAGGGCGCCTGGGGCCCCGCCAGGAGGCACGGACCCTTCTGTGGTCTGGGCTCTGAGCGAAGGGAGGCAGGGCTCACAAGACCCCCCGCCCCAGAGCCGTGCCCGGCAGCACCCCTCTCCTGCAGACCCACGCAGGCACATGCTCCTACTCTCCCTCTCTCACACACTCTCACACCTTCCCAGAAGCACACGGGTGCACACACAAGGTCCCGACGCACTCGGGTGCCCACGTGCACCTACACACCACGGTCCATGCTCTCCAGCCTCTCTGGGAGCCCATCCCAGGGGTGTGCTCCCCCATCCCCAGGCCAGGCCTGCTCCCCCCAGAGCTCTGAACACAGCCCATGCCCCAGCCCAGGCCTCACTGGCCTAGGCATCCCCCCCGGAGCCCTGGGGCCCACAGGAGGCTGACCGTCATGACCCAGGGCTACCTCCCATGTGCACATGGAGAAGGCCCCATCTTCCAGAAGGAAGACCTAGGTCTGGGCACATTATCACCAGCCCGTACCTAAATGTGGCTGTTACGAAGGTCATTCAGCTGACCGTGCGGGGAGCCAGAGGCCCGCCTCGAGTCCTCTCCCATGTCCGCCCCGTGATCTCGAGATAAGCCTCGGATATCGCCCACAAGGTGGTTCTGGAGCCCAGCACGGACCCCAAGGGAGACGAGTCTTCCTGTGCGGGGTACAGCTGTGCTTTGGGGATGATCGGGTCCAATGCTGCCCTCCCCCACCAATCTCAGGGTCTTCATTTGGGGTCCACAGAGGGGCTGCCTGTTGCCTGTGAGGGCCAAGGGCCCCACCTGCTAGGTCATGTGGGGAGGCAGGGACCGCCTGGACTTCGGGGCCCAGCCCCGGAGGAAGGAGGCGTCTGCTGTGGAACTCCCAGAGTCCAGAACCCTAGCAGGGGAGCTGCCAGGACTCTGTCGAGTTGACCACGCAGCTGGCAGAGCCCTAGGCCCATCGGAAGCACAGTCCAGGATCTGAAGAAGGTGACCCCGGGGTACCCCGTGTTTCTGGGAAAACAGGGCCAGTTGTGCCGTCAGACTAGGGGAGCCCCAGTCTTGGGGGAGGGGGCCACCGCAAGAAGGGGTAGGCTCTGCTGGGCAGGGAGGGCATGTCCCAGGGGACCCCAGGGCGGACACCCAGCCTAGACAGTCGATGGGTCTCTGAACCTCATTCCTTGTGGTCTCTGCCTTGGCCACACTGCCTGGCTTGCCTCCCCAGCAAGAGGCAATGACCCCAGGCTCGTTGCTAACTCAGACTCCAGTGCTGATGAGCCCCACTCGGGGCTCCACCCACCCAGGCGACCCCGTGGCCCCTTGGATAGAGGGGTCAGGTTCCCACGCAGCTCTAGCTGGCTTGTGTGGGTGCAGGGCCTCTGGGCCAGGAAAAGCCTGCTCCACTGGCCTGCTGCGACCTGGCGGAGACCCTCAGCCCGCGGGCTCCTGGGAACGGGGGCGTAAACGTGGCTTGAGGTTCTACGACGTCATGAGGAGCCTCGTGCTCCGTTGTGGCTTCTGGCGGTTTCACCTGAGCCTCATGTGCATTTATGGGCTCTGAGGTGGCGCCGAGCCCGGGGGCCTTGGGGTCAGCTGCCCAGCCCTGCCTGGCCCCAGGCCCGCCATGGGAGCACCCCCTCGGAGCCCCAGAGGCTGCCCTGTCGCAGAGAGCGGGCACAACAGGCTGCGGCTGTCACCCAAGGCCTCCTCTGCCGGCCTCTCCCCCGCCCTGAGAATGGTGCATGGGTCAGAGCTCAGTGTGGGGCCGGGAAGACCGTGGCTGTGCAGAGCCCGGCCCCTCCTGGCCCCGCAGCGTGACGGGTTCCTCCCAAGAACGGGACCTGGTAACCTGGAGAGGGGCGGTGACGGGGCCCTGTGGCGAGTGGGCAGGAAGCTAAGGCCCAGAGAGGCCAAGCCGTCAGCCCAGGATCCCCCCAGCTCCAGCGACCCAGCCCCAGGGCTGAGGGAGCCCTTGTGTGTGCCCTGGGCCGGGACAACCCCATTGCTCATTGCTCGGCAGCAGTGACCTCCTTAGGTCCCCGAGAGGCCCCATGCAGGCAGGCAGCACCACTGTTGCAGGTGGCACTGGGCAGACAGGGCGTGGCACAGGGTGCGGCACATGGGGTGACCGTCTTTGTGGCCTGCAGCAAGCCCGGAAACCCTACGACGTGCGGGACGTCATCGAGCAGTACTCCCAGGGCCACCTCAACCTCATGGTGCGCATCAAAGAGCTGCAGAGAAGGTGGGCACGAGGGCGGGGCGGGGGGGTGTGCGTGGATGGGGGCGGGGCGGGGCGGGGGGTGTGCATGGACGGCGGGGGGCGGGACACAGGGTAGGGGTTGGCATGATGGATGCGGGTGGGGCGGGAGAAGGTGGATGGGAATGGGGCAGGGGTGTGTGATGGACGGGGGCATGAGCACAGGGAGGGGTGGGGGGGCAGCTGGGCTGGGGGCTCCCCGGCCAGCCCTCCGCCCCCACAGAGCCATGGACACCCTCCAGCCCCCCACCACACCCCCACCATACCACCTGGGAGCCAGTAGCGCCAGGCCTGCCCAGGACACACCCGGTGCCCAGCACAGAGTCCTGCCCCCTGGGCTGCACCCCTGAGGCCTCCCCATCCTGGGACTGGAATCAGGAACACTAACTAGTGGGAGACACCAGCTTCCAGCATCTGGCCTGAAGAGCTTGTCCCCACGGAAACACCACAGTCCCCGGGGCCTGCGCAGGCTCAGACTGGCTGTACCTCTCCAGTGGGCTAGCCTGGGAACCTGCTCCCCATGTCCTAGGGTGTGGCTGGGACGCTATGTCCGTCCTGACTTCAGTCAGAGGCTCAGGCTGCCCCCGACCACAGCTAACCCACTGTAGGGACGTGAACCCCGCTTAGCTCAGCGATGGGGCCTCACCCTGGAAGGGCCCGCTCCCCGCCTGTCTCTCTGAGCGTGGCTGAGGCACCTGGCCTGTGCCTGGCCTGGGCTTCTTACAAGGGAATGACAGGACCCGGGGCACTTGCCCCGGGAGGAAGCTAAGGGACTCTGCCCAGCCACTGCCCCTTGCCTCTGAGCACCCCCTGGAAGTAGTATGGGCCTCTGGGCCCAGGAGGACCATGGAGGGCAGTGGTGGGTGTCCCCAGAAGGGGTGAGTGGCTTGTCACCCTGTCGGGCACCTCACCTGTCCACTCACCAGTGGGCTGGGTGGGTGTGTGTGGAGCCTGGGCCGAGCACGAGCTGGTCTCCATCTGTCTCCCTCCCTCCCTCCCAGGCTGGACCAGTCCATCGGGAAGCCCTCCCTCTTCATCTCTGTCTCAGGTGAGATTCCTCATCCAGACACCCTGCCCGTGCCAGACCCTTGGCCTCCCACTCCACCCACGCCCGCCTCTCCCCATCAGAACGGGCCAGCAAGACCCGCAGGGCCTTGGAGTTGCAGGACAGGCCCACACGCCGGTGGATGCCCCCACCCCGCCCAGCCAAGGGCCTAGGCATGTGCTTTATAAAAGAATCTTTGGTTCGTACAGGATCTCTTTAAATGGGGGGCCTTTCTAGGCCCTCAGAGATCTGGGTGTGACCTTCAGGACCCCATGTGGGGCGAGTAGCCAGCCCAAAGGGACCTGAGGGGTGGGCAACAGCAGCAGCAGCTGGGCGGGAGCCATTCTCCAGCTCTGACCCCTGGTGTCCCCCGGACGAGGGCTACAGCTCCCTCCAGGGAGGACAAGGCCAGCTCCCTCCCATGGGTCACCCAGCCTGAGTCCTGGTGGGAGCCGTGGCTCAGCAGGGGCCAGATGGCAGGGTGGCTGGCAAGGCCAGCAGGGTGCCGGGGACCGGGGCTGGGGGGCGCAGAACCTGCAGGCCCGCGTCAGCAACCCGGCAGCACGTCCCAGGCCACTGCCTCGCGGTGAAGCAGGTCTAAACGGTTCCAGGGCCTCCCAGCGCAGACAGAAGTCAGGGTTAGGCTGTGGTGTGGTCCACTGCGTGCAGCAGCTCCGAGTCTGGCAAAAGCAAGGAGCAGACCTCGCCCCGCAGGACCCTGTTGCTAATAAGCACGGACCATCCCCTGAGCTGCCAGCGGGGCTGGATGACACGTCCCCACGACAAAGGATAATGAAAGCCCTTGCACCCTGGTGCGAGTTACAAGAGTGGGACACGGAGGCAGGAAGTGAGCTGCTGGGGAAACGGTGCCCACGGGCCGCCCACCACCAGGTCGCCATGACCTCCCACTCCGACAGCACGCGGCCTCCGCACGGCCCAGTCCCGCGGGTGCGCCTGCCCCCCGCCCGCAGCCCCCACAGGGACGGCCCTGTTCTCCCGAGCTGGGTTTCGGAGGCCTCGCGGGACCCCCTGCCCAGCCCACCCCTGAGCCTCCCGGGGTTCCCGGGGTTCCCACCGTGGAGGTGCTCACATGCAGGCCTTTGGCCCTAGATGGCGCCCCCCAGCCCCCGTCACCCGTCCCTCTGGGCCCCTCCCCTGCCAGCACACACGTCCCTGACTCGGCTCTACCCCACAGAGAAGACCAAGGACCGCGGCAGCAACACCATCGGGGCCCGCCTGAACCGGGTGGAAGACAAGGTAGGCGAGAGAGCCCCGGGCCGCACGGGCTCTGGTGACAGTCATGGCCCTCGGGGTGGCACCCACAGCAGCCCTTGACTCTCCCAGCGGTGTCGCGCGCAGTATGCGGGCCGCCCTGCACCCCGGCCTGTGCTCAGGGCATATCCTGTGGCACCAGGGCCTCCCTGAGCTGGGGCTCACGTCCACTCCCCAACTCGAAGCAGATGTCGGTCCCCAGGGCCCTGGTTTGTAGGACCTCTGGTACGTGGTGTCTTTACTGACAAGGGGCACCTGGTGCCCCCAGCCCTCTCGGGAGGGGCTGAGGCTGCCCAGGGCACAGGGGACAGGGGTCATCTACGCCACCGCCGTGTGTGCTCAGGGAATTCAGAGGTGCTGAGAGCAGCACAGGGGTGCGTCGCAGGGAGCTGGGGCTGCAGGCTCGAGGACCCTCCACGTAGGGTGCAGACCATCCTGGGCGAGTGCCGGGCCGACGAAGGCCCCACTGCGTATCCAGGTGGGATGTGGGCCTGTGGGTCCTTGGCACAAGCACGGCCCCTCGGCCACCGGGATGCCCCCGCCGCCAGCAGGCCTGCGGGCCTCTCAGCACGGGAGCCTCTGCCCAGGGTGTCCTGGAGAGCCGAGGGGGTCTTTCTCGGGCTCAGGCCTACCCTGTGAAGTCTCTGGGGTTCAGAGGGGGCCATTATGCCCAACAGCTCGTCCATCTACACAGGCTTTATCTGAAAGTAGCTGGGAGACTAAAAATAGAGGGTTTCACTGGGCAGGGCCTGTGTGTGCTGTTCGGTTTCCCTGGCAACGCCGGGCTCTGGCCCGCTTCCATCCCCGCTGAAGCTGGGCAGGCAGGGCAGGGATGCGGCTCCCTGGGCCCCCTGGCCCGCAGCATCACACCCTCCCCACGTGTACCATCCGCCTTGGCCTGGGCGGCCGCAGGCCCCGACATGGGATGGGACCAGGATGAGAGAGGGAGGGCCGCTGTCCAGGTGCCCACGGGGGTCCTCACTTTCAGCCTGGCCAGCTGAGATTATGCAACCCCAACATCTGGCCTGCTAGAGGTCTGGCCCCCGGACGGTACAGGCAGGCCCCAGTCGGGCTGGTACCTGGCCTGCTCTCGGGCAGATGGCCTGGTGGCAGATGGCCATGTCTGGCAGGAAGAGAGCAGGAGAGGCCACGTCCCCAGGCGGCAGGTATCAGAGGCCCAGGGACCCTCCACTGAACCAGGGTATCCTTGGCTCTTCCCAGTGCCTGGGGCCAGGGACTCAGGGCTGGCATAATCCTCCAGAAGCGGCTGGTGGCCACCCCTCAGTGCGGCAGGCCAGGCACCCTGGGGGGAGCTTCTAGACAACAGAGGAAGCAGAGGTAGGGCAGGGGATAGACCCAGGCTCCTTTCTCCAACCTTCTCACCCAGCCCTGGCACCCTGGCCAAGCAGGCTTTTGCTGACCAACCTCCACTGCTGATGGGAATCATGGTGGCCCCTGGGTACACAGGCCTCCCTGCCTCAGGGGATCCGGGGAGTGGCCCCTGTTGCACTAGCTTCCAGATACGCTCCCCTCTCCTCGACTCCCTGCCCTGGTGTTCGAGAGTTTCCTTATGGCTCTGCCCTCTGCTTCTCAGGCCAGGCCACCCCTTAAAGCTCGGACTAGAGCCTGGTGTCCTCTGGGGATGACAGTGGGTTGGGGACAGGGTCTCCTGGAGCAGCGCCCCTCCCCAGGCTGGAGAGGCAGACATCCAGCCACCTGTGTGGGTCTGAGAACCAGGATGGCCCAGTTGGCCACGGTCAGCATGGCGGGCTGCAGTGGGGCCCCGCTTGCCTCCGCGATACAGAATTACGGACACGCCCTCGTTTCTTCGGGTCTGAACAACAAAGCGAAGTATCTTCCAGAGTCCCTGATCCCTGGGGGCAAGGTTTGGGAACAAAGGAGAGGGGCGACCACTGGGCCGTGAGGGGTGACCGGGCAGACTGGGTCTGTGCTGTCTCCATCCCCTTCTGCTGGGAGGAAGCGGTTCAGTCTGAGCTGCTTTCGGTCTCCCAGGTAGCACGCGCGAGCCGGTGCTCCGTGCCGTGTCGCAACCCAGGCGGTCCCTCGAGGCACTGGCCGAGATGGGCTCAGCTGGCCCCAGCCCTCCTCAGCTGCTGGCCTGCGCCCCCTCAGCAACAGACCCTGGGAAAGGGCCTCGCCGGGTCCAGAGGGCACAGTGGCCCGTCCTAGGCCCCACATTATCGCAGTCATCACTGGGGCCATTGGGACCGTAAACAACCCCAGAGCCATCCTGCTGACTGCGGGAAGCTAGAGGCAGGAAGTCCAGCAGCCACCAGCTCTCAGGGGCCCAGGAGGCCTGGACAGTGCCAGCCGGCCGGAGGCCCCGGGCCTTCCCTGGCCCCACTGGGCTGGCCGAGGGCAGGGAAGGAGCCTGGCCCTCGTGTGGGATGCAGGGCTCTGGCCGCAGCTAGGATGGCACTCCTGTCCCGGGCGCACGCACTCAGCTGCGGGACACGGGCTTGGAGAGGACAGGGAGGATATTTGGGGAGTGCGGCTGCTGGCCCCCATTCTTAGGAACAGAGCAATTCTGAGAAGCAGGGACCTGGGGTGTCCACGCGCAGGGAGCTGCCAGGGAAAGCTAGCTCGGCTTGTCCAGTGGTGCCTCAGTTTCCCTGCAAGGAGCCCCCTTCCCTTATGTGCAGGCCAGGGCCCTGAAGGGGAGGAGGGTCCCAGGCACTTGCCACTCCCCAGAGCCCTTGTCACAGCTCCAGTGTACCAGAGGGCCTCCCCGACCTCAGAAGGCCCCCCCCCCTGCTCCTGGAGTACCTAGCACCCCTGTCTAGGCCTGGCCTGGCTGTGAGGCCCCACCTCGCTCCAGGGCTGTGAAGAACAAAACTGGCATTGCCACGTCCCCCCGGCCGCCCTTTAGCAGTGAAAGGAAAAGGCCCTCCTCACACGCTTCTGTTAAAAATCCCCAGAGCCGCCATGCTCCCTCCTGTTGTCCTTCTGGGAAGGAAGGACCTTTGTTCATGCCAATAAATCCTTCCTTGCAGATGGGGAAACTGAGCCCCAGGGAGGTTGAGCAGTGTCCCAAGGTCACACAGCGGGTCAGGCGAAGAGCTGGTCTCAGTGGAGGCCACAGGTGGGTGGGGGTGCCGCAGCGGAGAGCGCAAAGTGCTTCATGAACACGAAACCTCGAGGGTCAGTTCGAGAAGAGGCCAGGTAGCAGCAGGGCAAGCCAAGCTGGGGCCCGGGAGGGTGGGGACAGGCAGGAAAGCCCACAGGCTGCGCCGGCCAGAGCAGCCGCACAGACTAGGACAGAGGGGCCTGACCAGGACCTGGAACAGGAGCCCTAAGAACATGGGCCCCTGCCCAACCTCCTGCCCTGTGAGGGCTGCTCGGGAGGCAGGCGTCCCCTTGGCTCTCGGGGGAGCCGTGGAGAAGACCGCTCCAGCCCCCACCCCCGTGCATGTTCTTAGCTCAGCCCCCGGGACAGGCTGCAGGGTTGATGCTGAGCCCTGTGTGTTCTGTAAGCTCAGCTCATCCTGCTTTTGCTGATATGAGGGGCACAGTGGGCTGGGAGGATTTCTTTCTTCTCTGTTTTTGCCGGAAATATTCATGGCTTAGAGCTGGACACAGGGAAGGCCTGGGCTTGCAGGCCCCAGTTCAGAGGGCGTGGGTGGGACGGGGTCCTCACCCCACCATCAGACACTCCTTCCACGGTCTCTTGTCCTCAAACCCTGGCCAGGCATACCTCTCTCCTGGACGGGAATGCCCCCAGCCCGGGAGATCTGCCCCCAACACACACACGGCACACCGGCCCTGGACCCCTCTACTGAGCACACCTTTGCCCCTCATTGGTACCAGATAAGCCCAGTTACCCAGGGCCTGGGGTCTGCCCCAGACGAGGCTCCTCCTGCTCTGTCCTCAGCCCAGAGGGACTCCCCCATCCCCCCAGCTGCCACCTGGCCTGAGACCTGGTCATCCAACAGCCCCATCCCCGCTCACCCCCAAGAGCCACCTAGATGCCACTCACCCATCTCTCTGGCCCCATGGCCTCCCTGCTGGGTCCAAGTGTTGTTCATCTCCCTCTGTGACCACTGTCCACCTACCCATGTGGACTCCAGTCCTGCCAGCCCTTCAAAGTCTGCGTTATTTCTTAGACACAGCTGAAACCCACCTGCTCATGTTTTCTTCAGAATTTTTCCACTGACATTTCTGTGTGAGATACAAACATAACCTCATTTTCCTGTTTTACACCATCTTCATCAGGATGTGGGGTCAAATTTACATGAACCTCCCTGGATGAGTGCAGAAGTGTTCTCTCCTTTTCTACTTTCTAGAATATTTCATATGGGATTTGGAATTCTTCCCCTCCTGAACGTTAGGTGACATGAAAGGTAAAGCCATCCGAGCCTGGCGCTTTCTTTGCGGGAAGACTTCACAGCCCTAGTCAAGGACATGGCAGCTATAGGACGGTGGGTTTTCTATCTCTTCTCGTGTCAGTTTTGTTCAGTTTTATATTCTAGAAATCTGCATGTTTCCTCTCCACTTTCCAATTGACTGGCGTTATCGTCTTAATGTCTGTATCATCTGTAGCTAAGCGCCAGTTACTTATTTTCAGACTTTCTAGATTTCTACGGCGTGACTTTAAGGTTCTCCATTTTCGTCTAACGACCACTTAAAGTGCATCGTCCAGTTTTGATACGTAGCGTTTAATTCCAACATCCACTCGCTTACACACCTCTCATCTCCATGATGACCTCTCGTTTGTCCCAGCAGCTCTTTCCAGCATGATTTTTGTCATTGTTAGAATTCTAAGAGTTTTCTAATTGCTCACTTGTCAGTGAAAGTGGTTGTGTGGTTGTTTGAAATACTATGAAGCCTTTTTTTTTAAAGATTTTATTTATTTATTTGACAGACAGAGATCACAAGTAGGCAGAGAGAGAAAGAGACAGAAGGAAGCAGGCTCCCTGCCAAGCAGAGAGCCCGATGCGGGGCTCGATCCCAGGACCTTAGGGTCATGACCTGAGCCGAAGGCAGAGGCCTTAACTGACTGAGCCACCCAGGCGCCCCTTTACTTTTTATTTTTTTCTTATAGATATCCAATGGCCTCGGCACCTTTTGTTGAAAACACTGTTTTCCACATTGACTTGTTGCAGCACCTTTGTCAGAAATCAATTGAGCATACATATATGGGTTTGTCTCTGGATTCTCAAGTCTGTTATGTCTGTATGCCCATCCTCAAGTCCGCATTATGCCATCTTGATTATTGTAGCTTTATAGCATGTTTTGAAATCAGGTAGTGTGAGTCTTCTAAGGTTTTTTTCTTTCTCAAATTGTTTTGCTCATTCTAAGTCCTATGAATTTTTCTACGAGTTTTAGAATCATCTTGTCAGTTTCAACCAAAAGGAAGAAAGACAGAGAGAGAGACGGAGGAGGAGGGAAGAAGAAAGCTGGGATTTTGATAGGGATTGAGTTGAACCTATGGATCTATTTGGGAAAAACGGACGTCCTAACAATACAGAGTCTCCTAATCCATGCGTATGGCTCGTGCACACCGTTCACTTGGTCTGCTCATTTCTTCCAGTGATGTCATCTTTAGTGTACAGTTCTCACACAGCTTTTGTTAAATTTACTCCTAAACATTTTTTGACTTTGGTGCTATTGTTAAGGGAACTGTTTCCTTCATTTCATTTCTTAATTGCTTACTACCAGTGTCTGAAAATATTATTAATATTTTATGTCAAACTTGGAAAATGTGACTTTGCTGTTATTAACTTCAGTAAGTTTTGTTGTTATTGTTGTTGATTCCTTAGGATTTTCAACATGTAGAATCACGACAGGTGTGAAGAAGGGCACACCTGCCCTTCCCATCTTCCTTCCCATCTGGGTGCCTTTAATTTCTCTTCTCGCCCATTTATGCTGCCTCGAACTCCCAGAGAAATGTTGACTAGAAGTAGCCAGGCACTGTCGAATCGAGAAGATCACTCAGTCACTCCCTGTTCAGTGTGCTGTTGGCTGCTGGTTTCCCATGGGTGCTCTTTATTAGGCTGAGGATTTTTCCTTCTGCTCTTGGCGTGTTCAGAGTTTTTATCATGAATGGATATTGGATTTTCTCAAATGCCCATTCTGCATCTTTTGAGATAGTCAAATGATATTTATGCCTTATGCTACTAATGTGGCGTAATAACCAGCTTGGGGGGGTTAAACAAACTTTGCATTTCCCACTTGCGCCGGGTTGATCGTCTCTTGTACACGTTGCCATGTTCAGTTTGCCAACATTTTGTTAAGAATATATCTATATTCATAAAGGATATTGATCTGTAGTTTTCTTGTGATTTTTTTTTCTGATTTTGGTGTCCGGTTTTTAAATTCTTTTATTTTCAATCCTTTATACACATTTTGAATGTCTTTTGCAAACACTTAATGGCTGAGAGGTGTTTTTTTTTAATCATTTAACACATTTATACTTAAAGTAATTTCTAATCTGTTTGGATTGACTTCTAGTAATGTATATTGTGTTTTCCTTTCGTACTAAAATTTTTAATGTTTATTTTGCTCCTTGTGTTGGGTTGAGTACCGTTTCTCAGTCTGCTTTTTTTCCTACTGGTTTTGAAGTTATATATTCTATTGTCATTCTTGTAGATGTCAACCCAGAACGTTTTAAATGGATATATAACAGTTAATTGCTGCTTTACCCACATCTGTAATAAAAGGACGTTAGAAAACTTTAGACTCAGTCACTCCCCCACTGACTTACAGTCTTTGTTGTTGTATATTTTAGCTCACTCGTGTTTATTTTTTTTAGCCAAATGATTCATGAATAATAATGCTTCAGACAATCAATATGTGTTTAAACGTACTCGCCTATGTTACCTCTTTCATCACTCATCATTTATTTTTCATCTCAGATCTTACATCTGGAATCACTTTTTTCCCAGCTGATGTATTTATTAGAATTTCTGTCTCAAAAATCAGAATATCTCCTATTTTATTTTATTTTTTTTAATGACTTCTTTTGCTGTCATTCTTAAAAAATATTTCCACCAGGAATACAGTTCCAGGCCCTAGGTTACCAAAATGGTTTTCTCTCCACACGTTGGAAATATTATCCAACTGTTCTTTGGCGTATCTGGCTTATCCTGAGAGCAAAGGTGAAGCCGAGTGCTTCCTCCTCAGAAAGCAGTGTGTGTCTTCTCTCTGGCTGCTTTGTAGATCGCTCCTGTGGTTCTGGTCTTCTGCATTTTCACCACAGGGTCTGCATGGAATTCCTCTTGTTGGTTCTGTTTGGAATTGGTGAGTCCCCTTCATCTATGGTTCAGCGTTCAACATGAGTTCGGAATTACTCTCTGTCATTAGCTCTTCAGATCTTACTGGACACTGAAAGGTAATGAGCTCCTGGTCTCCTTCTGGAATTTTCATGAGGCCTATGGCAGACCTTCTCCCTCCCCACCACATTCCTTAACCTCTCATACTAAAATCAGATTGTCTTTGTGTACTGTCTTCTGGATGACATCTTCTGGTCCACCTTCCAATTCACTAATTATTTCTTCAACTGTGTCTAATCTGCTATGAAACCTGTCCAGGGAATTTTTAATTTCAATTATTTTTCTATTTATGAAACTTCTATTTGGCTCTTATTCATACCCGATTGGTCATTTTTAATAGGCTTTCTCTTCACCTGTGTATTTAAACTTTAAAAAATCTTGAAATGCATTGAATGGGGCTATTTTACATTTTGTTTCTATTAATTTTCCTATCTCTTTGTGAGTCTGCTTCTCTGGTCTTTGTTTTTTCCTGACTGATTTTCATTCGTGGTGTTTCATTGTCTTTCAGGGTTTTGTTTCTTTAAAATCAGAAGTTTATATGTCCTAAAATTTATCTGTGGGTATTCGTGAGGCCTAGTGGAATTGAGGGTCTCAGGGGGATCTATGGCTCCCGCTTCCTTTGCTGTACATGTGGGGGGTACTACCATCCTGGACTTTAAATTCTAAGCTCAGAGTTTTCCAGAAACACACCCAGGAAGTACATAAATAAATAAGCAAATTCTAAAACAGAACTCAGAGCTTGAACAGCCTCCACACTTGTGATATTTGCAGTCTGGCCCCATACGGAAAAGTTTGCTGATCCCCAGTCTAGGCAAGGGTCGTCTGGTAGAAATCTAGTGGGAACCACAGATACAACCTAATATTTCCTAATAGCAGTAGTCGAAAAGATACAAAGAAATCGATCAGATTCACTCTAACCATATATCTTATTGAACCCAGGAGATTGAAAATATTTTCACTTCCGTATATAATAAATATGAAAAGAATTGTTGGGATGATCGACATTGTTTGCTCAAATGCTGGGCGTGTCTCACACTCACCGTGGGTCTCAGTTTGGATGCCGTGTTTTCCTAAGAGCTACTCGGTCTGCGTTTAGATACAAAACGTGCAGTTAAAAAAGGAGGATCTCTTACCTAAATCATTCCAAACATCCTTCAAGTTTTCCCATCCCTGAATTGAGGGTCTATATTTAAAGTTAAATTTGAATTCGCTTAACTTAAATCCAATTAAAATTCACTTCTTTGGTTTCACCAGCCGCACATCAGCTGCTCCAGATCCCGTGGGGCTACTAGGCGGTGATCGCACAAGGCTGTTCTTGTGTGGCGCCCCAGCACCCAACCCCCGGGGGGAGCGCTTGCTGAGCGGTGCCTGACACGGGCAGACGAAGGCCACCTCGTAAGCCCCGATGTCCCCAGCACGGGCATGTCCTTGCGGGCCCCTCAGCTCCCACAGGATGTTCCCTGGATTCCCTCCCTCGAGCCCCCGGAGCCCATGAGCCACGCCTCCCTGTCCACTGCCTGCCTGGGACTCTGGTCCTCCCACCACCTCTGTCCCCCAGCGGCCAGGCCTCCCCCGACTCCCGCTCCCAGGAGGCCGTCAGGGGCTGTGTCCCGGCCGGAGGCCACGTCTGCAGGCTGCTCGGAAGGCACCAGGCTACCCTGGGCTCCATCGTGCCCCTCACCGCCAGCTCCGGCTGGTCGCACCAGAAGTCGGGCGTGGGGGGACTCCCCCGACAGCCCTGCCCCCCCCCCCGCCCCGCCCCCGCCCCCGAGCTGGTGACTGGCTCCTGAGTGACAAGGCTGTAAATAGGCGAAGGCGTGGGCTCTGGCTGATCAAAGGGCCCCCTTCAGAAGCCTTCATTAGCTGCTATTCTGGGAACTGGTTATTTTAAGGTCAGTGTATTTTTTCTTTCCGGAGGAGCCGTCTTAGCGCACGGCGAGGGCCTGAGGTGCGGGCGCTTCAGTCAAACCGCACAAGCCGTGTTTTGTCTACGGTTTCAGAGATAACCTGTGACGGGGGCGCCGGTTGACGCTGAGCGCCACTACCCCCTTCCCGGCCGGGGGGTCCCGCACCCCGCGAGCCGCGCGGGGGAGACCTGGCGGGCGGCCTGAGGTCAGAGCCCTCGGGGCCCCTGGGCCGTCGTGCCGGGCCTTCTCGTGGCCAGGCCTGGGGGGGGCTTCTTCGGCCCACGGTCTCCCAAGGGAGGCTGCCCACGCTCCACGGTGGCCGCGGAGGGGCGGGGGACACACGCCAACGCCACCGTTTAGGAAGGCTGCGCTGCGCTGGGGGCACCCCGGGCCTCACCGGTGGGGACGCGGGTCACGGCATCACGGAGCTCTGGAAAGGAGTCTAGCACCGTGTGCTCCCACTAGAGAATCCTGTGCCCTCGTGGCTCCCGTGCCCACCCCCGGGATGGCGGAGCACCAGGGCCTGAGGGTTTCACGGGGGACACTCGGCACAGCCCAGTTTGTAGGAACGGGACTGGGGGTGGGGGGATTGAGCAAACAGAGGCCCCCCAGCAGCAAGAGGGACCCCCTCACAAGCTGCCAAGGAAGATGATGAGGGCTGGGATAATGAAGGCGTGTGGCCCCCGACGGAGGTGGGGAGGACGGCGTGTGCCCAGCGGGGCTGCAGGGCGGGGGACTGGGGGGCACCCGTGCGCACCCCTGAGATGCTCCGTCCTTCCTTGTCCAAGGTCGAGATGCCCCTTCCACGCCGTGTGCTCCTTCCCAGGTGCAGCCTCCCACTCTGGGGCTCTGTCCTTTGTCTGTGGGGGCTGCTTGCCCACCAGGACCCAGGGCTCCAACCCTCGACTCCCCTCTGCAGGCCTCCAAGTTCCCTCTAGGGCTTGGAAGTGGGTCTAGACCTTCCCCTCAGTCCGCAGGGGCCCGGCCCCCTCCAGGCCTGAAGGCCAGCCCAGAAGGGACACGCTCCTGGCCTCCGTTCCACCCCGTGGGGGAGAACGAGTCACTGGCCCTTCCCAGAGGAATTTGGGGAATGGAGTCCCAGCAGGGCAGCCCTTTTCCAGCCACGTGATGGTAGGAGCAGGGACCTTTGGAGCCGTCCGTGAGTCAGGACATCTGTCTGACCATCCATGGGCTTCCAGGGGCGGCAGACTCACCCATGCCTCAGGCCTGCCCACCTGAGTGCTGGCCTCCACGGCCACCTGCCCTAACCCGTGCACAGCTCATTGCAGCAGCCCCTCTGCCCCTGGCAGGGGCCTAGGACAGCCCAGCCCCCAAGGGCCCTCATGCTGGGCTTGGTTCTGTAGCTCAAGTCCCCAGCAGGGATAGAAAACACCCAGGAGACAGGCTGTGTGGCTCTCCAGCACGGACTGGCACCCAGCAGGCAGCAGTAGGCACACTTGCATGAAACAGATAAGAGGGGGCGATGGGAGGGGGCCGTGGTCAGCTGCGGGGTCCATCCTGTCGTCTGAGCAACTCCTCGCATCAAGCTCAACCCCGTGGTCCAGGCAACAGGGCCAGCACAGAAGTCCGGCATCTGAAGGGAACCCCTTCATGGAGGTCAGAGGAACGGGTGAGGCCTCGCAGCCAGGGGTATTGGGGTGGCCCAGTGGCAGGCCCAGTCACCCCCATGGGGCTGAGTTGCTCTCACTGAAATGAAAGCACTGGTCAGGGCGGCCCCTGAGGGACCTGCAGGCGTTCTAGACCTTTCCCCCCATCCAGGGCGAGACCGGAGCCCCCAGTGGGATCTAAGGGGTTTGGCCGCCAAGGGGCCCTGGTTGTGGGACGGAGGTCAGAGCTGGCCTGGACCTGGACCCTGGAGTGCACATCAGGGCTGACGCCCAGGGCAGCATGTTGGCCAGAATGAGCCCTGGGCCTCGTCCGACACGAAGGCAAGAGGCAAGAAGGCTGACCTCACGGTCAGTCCATGACTGGCCCCAGTCCACTCCCTCCTGGCCAGCAGGAGCAGATGCCCCTTGGCTTCCCAGGAGGGACTGTGCGTGCTGGCTTTTGAAGTCTGTTTCGGGCCTTGAAAGGCCCCACAGGGGCCAAAAAGTCTCACCTGCGAGGGGATGGAAAGGTGTAGAATGCCGGCACTCCCTCAGCGGCCATACTCGGGCACAGACCCTGGGGTTCAGGGTGTTCTGTGGAAAGCCGTGGTCCCCAGTGTGACACTGCACCCAGCAGCAGGTCCCCATCTCTGGGAACCCAGGGCCACGGTGCCCGGGCATGGGCCTGGAGGAGCCCAGGGCTCACGGGGCTTGTCACTCTCTGAGCCTCAGTTTCCCCCTCCGTCCATGGCCTGGTCTCCCATGATGCCCAAGAGGCCCAGAGCTTGCCCAGAGAGTTGCCAACAGCGAGGCCATCTAGGTGTCTCCAGGGCTGGGTCTTTTCACCAAATTTATGGACCCGGAGCTTCATCCCTCCCTGCTCTCCTGCCTCAGCGGAGGCAGGGCCAGGACCTGAGCCTGGCAGCCAGGCTCCCACACACACCCAGATTCTGACTGATTGTCCAGGCCTCCCACTCATAGGTGGGAAGCCCCCAAGGACCTTCCCATCTCCCCTCCCCATCTTACAGAGGACAAAACCCAGCCTTCCCTTTGCACCTGTGACTCCAGAGGCTGGGATCAAGCCCTGCCCCCTTGGCTCACTGGCCATGAGAACCAGTGAGTCACACCAGGGCCTCTGTGACCCCATGAGTCAGTCAGCGGAGGGGGTGATATTAGTGCTACTGGGCCAAGTGCTCCAGAGAATTCCTAAGTGGATGCACATCCATACCCGAGGAACCTCACGTGCAAAGGCCCTGTGGTATGGGGAAGTACAGCAAGTTCCAGGACCAAGAAACCTGGGCATCTGATTGCAGAGCTCCGAGAGAGTGGGGATGAGAGCGGACCAGCCATCTGGCAGGGAGTGGTGCTCAGGGGCGTTCAAGCTCTGCTCTGACCCCATGCATTTCTGGGCCTGAGCCTCAGTTTCCCCAGCTGCACCATGGCCTGTTGTTTCTGTGGCTTCAGCAGTGGCCAAGAATTGTTCTTAGCTCCACACTTCCCTCCCTCTTCCCTGGGCGTTTCCCTTCCGGTCTGCCCATCCCCCCATCCCCCTACCCCCCACCCCTCCCACCGCCCACAAGGAGGCCTCTCCTGAATGACTCTATTTATAGGCCGCAAATATTGGCCAGAAAGGAAATTTACATTTTTTTGAAAACATGGAGCTCCGGTCTGTGTGAGCTTCCGTGCGTTGACTGAGAAAGGCCCGGGGCAGGGAGCGACGGGCAGAGACGGCGTGCGGGCCAGCAGGCGGTGGGTGGCGGCCCCCGGCCCCCCGCGAGCACGGTCAGCAGCACCCGCCCGGGTGGGCAGGCCGTCTGCGGGGGCCCAGGCGTGAGGGCGGCCAGAGCCTCGTCTCTGAGGCGAACCCTGCCCAGCCGCCTTGGCCGACCTCAGAAAAACATGTATTTTGATCAAAATGGGCCCTTTTTTAAACTGGTCACCCTGCGGGCCAGGGCACAGCCTGCCCCCAGCCGGTCCTGCATATTAAGCAGTAGCTTGGTCACCACCAAAAATAGATGTCCCAGCCCGGAGGCAGGGCTGTCCCGCTGCCCGGAGAGGGGGCAGCGGGCCCAGGCCCCGGCATGAGGGCCCCGACGGCCGGCCATGGGGAGCCCATGCCCATAACTCTGGGGGCTACCTCCCTGCGGGGTCCCGGGGCCGGGCCAGGGGCGGGATGTGAACGTCTGGGAGCATCCAGGGGTGGGACCTGGGTGTCAGCCATGGCGGCCCAGGCCTGGTGGGCCCCGAGCGTGGCCCTGGCCCGTGGGGCGGGGCGGCAGGTGGACGCCAGCAGGTCCCCAACCGCAAAGCCACATGCAGCGAGCAGCGGTGGCCTCCCCCGCCCCGCGCGGGCCTCCGGCACCCTCCGGCCTGGGGCTCCCCTTCTCCTCGGAGGCTGAGTCCACAAAATGGCTGACGGGGCCATCCAGGCTGGGCCGCGAACGCAGGGAGTCGCCGCGCAGAGCTGGTGTTTATTTTGCCAGCGAACGGGTTTCGTTGCCCGGGTTCCGAGCGCTCCAGAGGCAGATGGAAATTTTTGTGGATTGAACACGGGGCTGAGGCGCGCTGGGCTGTTTGGGTTGGCAGCGCGCTCCCTCCCCACCCCGTTCCTCATCCGCTGCCCCCGCCCTCGTCACCCGAGCATCCATTCATGCCTCCGCTCCCGGTCCCCTCCCCCTTCCCCCACTCCCAGACCTTGGTGCCCGCCCGGCCTCCCCCTGCCTTGGGGCGGCACTGGGGGGGAAGGGGGCATGCTGGCCCAGGGCAGGGCAGCCTCGAAACCCCCCCCAACAAGTTGGGTGGAGCCTGCAGGATGAGGGAAGACGGAGTGGACAGGCCAGCTCCTTGGGGCCCTTTTTGAGCTGGGGGCCCCTCTGACCTCCAGATCCTCCTCTGTGAAATGGGAGCCATTGTACAGACAAGGCAGACAGTGTGTGGGGCAAGCCCGTGGGTCCAGCGCCAAGAAAATGCTCAGCGCACGAGGCCCGTCATGGGGCCTGCTCCTGGGAAGGCAGAAAGTCACCCAGATAGCATGAGGGGCTTTATACCTCCCTCCCACTTGGGAGAAACCCTCTGTGTCTAGGTGGGATCTGGGCCTGCTGATCTGCAGGAAAGACCTTGGGGACAAGGGAGCAAGGCGTGTGGATATCTGGGGGAAGAATATTCCGGGCAGAGGGCACAGCCCATACAAGGGCCCTGCGGTGGGGCCGTGCCTGGTTGTCGGAACGGCAGGCAAGCAGCAGTGTGGCCCGACCCGTGGGTTGAGGAGGAGACTGGAGGGTGAGGGACACATAGGTAAAGAGCCGGGCCGGCCATCAGGCCCTGGGAGCTGCCAGAAGAATCCAGGACATCGCTTGGGGGAGGCGGGGGTCTTCAGGGCTGAGCAGGGCAGAGGGCTGACTCTCATTTTTAGCGATGCTTCTTGGCTCATTGAGAACAGCCCGGACAGGGGCAAGTGTGGCTGCGGGCGGACCTGCGGGAGCCAGTGCGCCCTCTCCCACCCCTCTGCTGTGCCCACTGCCACCACCCCCGCCCTGGGATACAGGTCGGTCAGCGTGCACAGCCCCTGCTCTGTTCCCGGCCAGTCAGGAGCCACAGGTCAGGTCTCACACATAAAGAGCCATCTGTGTGGGCAGTGAGGTGGCCGGCCAGCCTGCCGCCCATACAGGGACACTCTATCCAGCAGGGCCCACACACCCCCACCCTGCTAGACCACCAGCACCCACCCCCTGGCAGGAGCTCCTCAGGGTGGTGTGAGGCCCTGGCCCATGTTACTGACATCCGGGCGACCCTCATCACCTGGCCGCTCTCGGCCCCGAGAACCGGAGCAGTGAGGCCCGGCAGAGTGCCGCTGGTCACAGCCTGGGCACAGCCGGCAGACACATGGGGTCTTGGTTTTAAGGCTTTGTGACATTACCTTTTTCTAAGAAGGGTCGCATCCAGACACCAGGTGGAAATCATGTTAGCAGCTCCCCGAGAGTATTTTCTCAGCCCCGAACCATGTCCAGCACCCACGGGTGTCCTAGAAATTGAGGCCCCTCTAGTCTGGACAGAGGGACTAGAAGTCACAGGAACAGAAAGTAGAGAAGCCAGGAAAGGAAGCCTCTTGAAGCCCTGCAGGCATGCACGCGAGCTCCTGTCCGTTGTATGTCCACTGGGCGGCTTCAAGAGGCTTCCTTTCCTGGGCACCAACTACAGGCAGGGGTTGTCACCAGAGTGGGACGGACTGATCTCTGCCCTGTGGAGCACACAGCCCGGCAGGCAGACTAGGGAGCGCTCAGCAGGTCAGGGGCCTGGAGCCACGGGAGGGAATGAGGAGAAGGGTGGTGTGGGGTGGACGAGTGGCTTATGCAAAGGCCCTGGGGCCTGGGCTGGGTGAGGCTGAGAGCAGGTGAGTTCTGCAGCCACCACCCTCTGTGCCACGCCTGTGCCACCCTCTGTGTCACGCCTTGCCACGCCTGTCCCTCCCAAATTCCTCTCTCCTGGGGGTGGAAACTTGGGGAAGCCCACGTACTGCTCTACTTTAAAGGCAAGAAGATGCCCCTGGGCAGGCAGAGGGCCCTGGGAAGATGTGACTCAACACACCCTGGAGAGTGGCAGAGGGCAGGAGGGAGGGGCCAGGCAGGTCACCTCCCGCTCCCACGGCTACTCGGCTTGCCGGCACACAAGCCAGCTTACGGTGCTCTGCCTGCCCCCTGGGGGTGTCGTGGACCAGGCAGAAGCAGCTTGCACAGGAGGGGAGGCTCCGTGCCCTTCGCGGGGCTTCTCTGTGTTGGGGGCTGGAGGAGGAGCGGGTCCCGCCGTCGAGGGCTGTGCCACTCGCTGGGGACACCACCGACAGGGCCTCGGGGGATCGGGTAGACTGGCTTCTCTATCCCCTTCCGTCTCTGTCTGTTCCCGAAACAGGAGCGCCACAGCCCAACCAGCCTGCCCGTCTTTGCAGCAGCACCCGGGGACAGCCAGAGCTGAGAACCCTCGGGCACAGGTGGGCACCACGGAGCAGCCCCCCAGTCCAAGCCAGACCCCCACCCCCCGGTCCACGCCGCCCCCAGTCCAGGCCCCAGCAGACCCTCAGACACGACCACCGGGGTTCACTTGGGCTTTGACCAGAGTCATCAGAGGTCAGAGCACGGCCCTGCTCCGGCCAGCTTCAGGCTTCTTCTTGCCATGGTGACCCCCAGCCTCCCTGGCCTCAGAGCCAGCCACAAGGAAAACCGCCCGATTTCTGAGTTCCATAAATCCCAGGGAGCATCTCTCTCCCCCACTGCTGAGGAACGTCCACACGCCGACGCCACCCAGCACAGCCACATGTGGCCGCTGCCTCGTCTTCTAGATGAGGAGATGCGTGATGGTCCCCGGGAGGGTCCTGAGTGAGGACGCAGCCCGGCCCCCTGTCCAGCCCACCCGTGGGCTCCCTACCCAAACCACACTTCACACAATGACGTTCACTCCGCACTCAGCGGGCGAGCTGGGAAGACGCGCCCTGCCTTCCTCTCCCGGGGCCCAGCGTGTCCCTCCGTGGCCGGTCCCAGCCTGAGGAACACCCCTTGTTCCCAGCTTTCTCCCCACTGGGTTTGCCATCGCAGCCCTTTCCCACCACAGAGGAAGTATTCCTCCGGCCTGTGGCTCCCCGGCCCAGACTCAGGGCTGCCCGTCCCCCTGCCTCTGAGCTGAGCCCCCCCCCCATAATGGGCACACTGAGGCCTGGGGCAACAGGAAGGCTTTGTAGGTTCCTTGGGAAGCTGAGGGCCTGTCCCTGTCCCCACACGAGCCCATGGCCCACAGCCCCTGACAGATGTGGCTGCAGCCGGACATGAGGACAGGTGCCGACCTGAGAGGCCTTCCTCTGGTCATGAACGGCCCCCTGTGTGGGGCCGGCCGGTGCCTGTCCCGGACCTTGCCCCTCAGGGCGTGGGAGGGACTGCCATGCCCAGTTGGTGGCGGGCGGTGGCACACCATCCCACGGGACCATGTGGAACATTGTTCTGACCTCCCCGGGGCTGTCCCCAGCATCCTGGGGTTTATGAGGACTCTGCCTGCAGCCCCGAGGCAGGCCATGCCAGGCAGGCCCGGAGAGGCCCGACAACACCTCCCCATTGGGGATCCGTGACTGCGGACGGTCCCTCTTCTCCTGCGTCTCCCACTGGCGGGCAGGTGGGCAGAGCTCTGTACCATGATGCTGGGGCGGGCGGGAGGGCGCGTGCACACCAGGGACGGTCTGATGCCAGCTCCGGTCTTCCCCTAAAGCCCCCGCCCAGAGCACCCAGGGCTGAGCCAACCCCGCACCTGCTGCCCGCACAGCCCAGCCTCCTCCCTGACCGCCCCCAGCCCTCACGCTGGGCCCAAGGGGCCTCCCCTGCGCACCTGTGACCACACTATGGTGTCTCAAAGGCTCTCCTTGCCCTCTCCGTAGGGCCAGCTCCCATTCCTGCAGGCCTCCTTGGCTCCGGCCCTGTTCTTGGGCACTGGGGGACTCTCACACCCAGTCTTCGCCTGTGCCGAGCCCAGCTCGGGGTGCTCTGTGCGTGGGTGCGGTGTGAGCAATGGGGAAGCCAGGGGTACATGTGCTGCCCGCCCTCCGTTCGGCCTCTCACCGCCACCGTCAGAAGGGCTCAGGGCCTAGGCAGCTCATGCCGTCTGCAGGTCCCCAGCGCTTACGTGGCCCACAGAAGCCTTCCTCGTGCACAAGGCTGCGTCGCAGGCCCCCTCACCAGCCAGGGTTTGCAGCAGCAGGCGACCCGTTTGGGCTAATCCTTAAATTTTAATCCCTAAAAAAAAAAAAAAAGGAATACCCTCTCTATTTCCTCATTAACATAATTGCAAACAGAACGAATCTTTCTTGATTTCATGTAAACAACAGCTTGAAATAGTTTATAATCCTTGCAGGTATCAAATTAAGTTCTTACTTATGGTCTGGAAATTAATTACCCTTGCAGCAAGACAAATGTAAAAACTGTGTATTTTTGACAAGAAAATTAAGCAGCTATTGGGGGAAATGTAACCTAATCGTCACTGAGAAAATTGTTTATAAATCGATCGCGCGTTGTCTGAGCCGTCGCCCCGCCGTCGGCTGGGGCCCGGGCTGGCTTATGGGCTTGCGTTCGCCTCCTCTGGGGCTGGTTTGGGCGATTGTTGGGGTTGCAACCGAGGAGGGGTCAGAGGGGCTAAGAGCAGGGCAAGGAGGAGGAGAGGAGGGAGGGAAGGGGGAGCCCACGTGAAGGGGTGGAGGAGAGACAGGAGACAGGGACAGGATGCGGGGATCACACAGCAGAAATGGGGACCCGGACCTTCCGGAGGAAGCAGCTCCCTCAGGTAACTGGGAGGAGGGCTCCAGGGCAAGGGGCAACGCAACCAAAGGCCCTGGGGCAGAGCTGCGTCTGGAGCAGACGGGAGGCCAGGTGCCTGCAGAGCGGTGCAGGAGAGGAGCTCTCGGACAAGGGTGCCAGTCCGTGGTGGGCCGGAGCGTGTGCGCGGGCTGCGCGGGTGTCACCCCCCAGACGGCTGGAGGGCAAGTCCAGAGGAATTAGGTCACCCTGTCCTCAGGGCCTGGATTGGAGCTGTTGGCACTCGCTCACCATGGTCTGTCCTGTTCGCGCCAACCGGCACCAACACTCTGTCCCCTTGTGGTGTTTCCTTCTCCAGGAGTAGCATTTCTGCGTCCACACTGCGAACGTTTACCAGACTTTCTCGGTGGTCAGAGGCGTCCACAGCAGGAAGGAGGTCCCCAGGACAGGCGGTGGCAGGTGCACGGAGGGGTGTGGCCATGGGAAGCCACGCCTGCCACTCCAAGTTTCAGGGGTCCCGCCCCCCAGACCCTCACCCCCCATGCAGCTCCTCTCCTTCTCCCCTGCCTTGGCCCCCACCTGGGAATTCCCCTGTGGTAGCCCCAGGGATGTGATGTGCAGCCCAACAAGGTAGTGGGGAGGGGCCGGAGTGGACGTGCCCGCTGGGACACAGCCTGTGGCGGTGCCTGGTAGGGCGGGCGGGGCAGGGCGGTGGGTGCTGGAGCCAACACCCGGCCCGGCTTGCATCATTCATGCCTGTGTGCACCTCAGTTTCCTCTGCCCTGAAGTGGGGGACGGGAACAGCCACAGGGCTGATTGGGGGTTGGGCACGCGCCAGGTCGCACACCCAGCGCTGGTATGTAGCGCGCACCGGGGATGACGGGCGAGCATGGCTTTCCAGGCTACGGAATAATTCAGCTGTGGCGCGCGGCAGAGAGCGGGCAGGCCCCGGACAGGAGGGGAGGGTCTGATGAGGTCGGTGCTGATGAGGCCATGACCATGGGACCAGACCCATGGCCGCCCAGTCTGGAGAACATTCCAGGAGGGAGAGAGAAGGCAGGGGATCAGCAAGCCACCCTGGGTGGTGCTGGCGAGGGGAAGGTACGCGTGGCGCCAGAGCCGGCCAGAGGCGGAAGCGAAGGCCTGTATTGGAGGCCGGGGGCGGGACCGGGTGGCATCTCGGTGGCCTTGCCAGGGCCTGAGATGGGGTGGCACCGTTCAGGACTCTGGGGTCATGTGCTCGTCCGCTCCAACAGGACACCCTAAAAGTCTCGTGGTGGAAACACATCAGGGGGTGTGCTCGGCGTTCCCCCAGGACCCCCACACCCGCCTTCCCCCCAGACGACAGGCTCCCCGTCATGCTGGCCGGCCCGTCGGATCGGTCAGCATGTGCTGCTGTAACAAGCACCACAGACCAGACGACCTGAACCGTGGACCTTCGGTCCCCACACCTCTGCAGACCACTAGTCCATGGTCACGGCCGGGCACGGCCATCCGGTGAGAACGCTTCCCGGCTTGCAGACCAACACCTCCTGACGGTCCGCACACAGCCTCCTCCAGGCACGAGGACGCTCGTGGACCCCGGCCCCACCCTCGCCCTCATTAAGCCTCCAGATGTCCAGATATGGTCACCGGGGCAAGGCTCAGCATGTGGATTTGGGGGGACACAGTTCGGTCCATTGCACACACTCACCACTGGGCACCCGAGCACAGAGCCCGGCATCACCCCAAGCTCCTCCCACAAGCGAGGCGCAGGGACCACAAGCAGGAGGTTAGGGAGGGAGAACTGGGGACCCTTGGGGCCATGCCCGTGGGCCGGGTCAGTGCGGCCCAGCCCCAGTACGCGGTGAGCAAACCTGAGTCCAGGCAGCTCCCCGTCTGCCGGTGACCTCAGAAGCCCCCGCCCGCAGGCCCGTCTCCAGGAACAGAGGGAGCCCATAGCAGGGTCTCGGCCTTCATTCGCCTCCGTGGTCAGGAACGTGGGAAGCTGTGGGGTCAGGCATGAGGCCCCGCCCTCCTGCTCACCAGCTGCAGGACCCCGGCCCCAGCAGGCCTCCCTGTTCCTGTCCTCGCTGGAAATCCAGGATGGCCCCCGGCCCCACTGCTCTGAGGTGGACCCCTGGGGGCCCGTGGGAAGAACACTGCTGACCCTGAGGAGGCACAGGCATGTGCCCAAGCCCGCAGGTCCGTGTGCAGACCGCTGGGGACCGGGACAGCGCTGGGAAGGTGGCCTGACCTCCACCCTTCTCAGTGGGGACTGGACCCCCGGGAGCCCTGCCCGGCACTGGGGTCTGGGGTGGGGTTCGGTCTCGGCTCTCAGCTCCTCCCTCCTTCTGCTTCCAGACCCCAGACAGCTTCTCTGTCTCCCAAGAACTAGCCTTGGGACATGGGCAGCCCATGCCTCTCTCTGAGCCTCTGTTTTCCCACTGAGACAATGGGGGCGATGAGAGACTCCAACTCAGAAGAAGCAGGGGGTTCAGTGGGATGGTCCAAGTTCAGCTTAAGGGCAGACCCCCTCTGGGGAGGGGATTTTGCCATTACTGCTGCAAGGGGGGTTTCAGCCAGTGATGGGGCAGCCCTGTGACCAGCAGCCCAAGAGCTCTGCTGAACCACTCCCTGGCCTTGCGGGAGGCTATGTGGAGCCTTCTAGACTGCCCAGTCACTAAGGAGGAGAACAGGAAGACAGCGGGCTCTGACCTGGCCCCCACCCCTGGTCAGTGGGACCTGGGAAACATCACAGCTTCCCAGACCGGGTCAGTGTGAATCGCCATCTTGAGGGGCCACCCCTGGAATGGGGCCCCCTTGCACGCTGGCGGCCCATTCATTCATTAAAGCCATGCCTGAGCTGGGTCCATTTGACCCCCGGCCCCCCCTCTGGGGCCCTGGCCCCATCTCCATGCCCTCTCATTGAGGTCTGTTCTCTGGGGTTGGTGGCTTTGGCAGCCCTCCTGCCTAACAGGACCAGAGCACGGCCGCTGGAGTCCCCAGGAAGCGAGGACAGCCCTGGTGGAGGCCGGCTCCCCACAGGGGGGCACTTTCCAAGGGACAGGGGGTGTGGAGGCTCCAGGTCCAGCAAGTGGGGCTCGCAGAGGGAGGGGAGCACAGAGAGGGTTGTCTACGGAAGCCCGTGGGGTGGAAACAGGCTGGAGCTGGCTCCCCAGCTCTTACCCCTGCAGGCCAGGGGGCCCCATCCATCCAGGCCCCCCAAGTCAGGCCCCGGCAGCAGGGCCCAGGAAGCCCCCAGCCTTTCTGGCAGAGCCTCAGCATGGCCCGTATTGGCCCGGCTCCCACACCCGTGGCCAGGGGTTGGGATAGGCAGTGCTCTGGGCTAATTGGCTCCGTGTAGCCACCCCTGGGCCCCGCCGGCCTCAGTGCGCCCATAAGACCCCCCGGGATGCGCCCTGCCCCAGCCATGCCCCGTGAGCAGAAGGTGGGTGGGCAGCACAGTCCTGATGTAAGCTGGGCTTTGGGGCATCTGCCTTGTGGCCCCCTCAGACATGGAGGCTGAGAAGGGACGGTGGGGGCAGGGACGCCAGCAGCCCCAGACCCCAGCCAGGGCCCACGCCGGACACACCCAGAGTCCGACGTGGCCATGCGGGAGGATTCTGGGGCTGCCTGCGCCGATTGCAGAGAACTAAACAGTGTCCGCGAGCCGAGCAGGGCCTCTGAGGGGCCGCGTTAGCCTGCGCCGACGAGGGCTTGGCTAGGCAGCAGCACTCCTGGCCAAGGGTCAGCCTCAGCCAAGGCGGGGATGGGCCGGGGTGGGAGCCCGGCCTGCAAGCCCTACCGGCAGGGCTGGGAGAGAGGAGCCCAGCTGTGCGGGGCGGGGGGGGGGCGGGGGAGGTTGTCTGCCGAGGGCTCCAGGCTCCTTGTGCAAAACACGTTCTCAAACCAGAGGGGCCGCAGGGACCCCGCACCCTGGAGACGCACCTCAGTCCCCAGGAGCTCTTACGGCACCTTAGGCTGCGGTCGGGAGCCACAGCGGGTGTACCCCCACCCCCACCCACCTCACCCCTGCAGGCAGCGCTGATCCTGGGCAGGGCTGACGAGGAGGTGGGCATGTTGGGGGAGCGGTTGGGGAGGGGGTTCAGAGCAGCCTGCCGGGACTGGGGCGTGCACGCCTGGGCCTGGGCCCTCTGCAGCTCTGCTGCTGGCCCCTCTCCTCCCTGCCTGCCCCAGCCTGCCCCCCAAATGCCCGGACTACCACCTGCCCAGACCTGCCCCGGGAGCTCCTGGGCCCTTCTTTCTCCTGTGCTCTCAGCCACCTCCCCTGCTCCTCTCCCCACCTCTCTCCTACCCTCCCACGCCCAGCTCAGCCCCACTCACCCCTGATGTCCTGCCCTACAGTCTCATGGGTTCACGGGGCACTCAGGAGCCTGTGCCTGCCTCTGGCGCCGGCCACCAAGCCCACAGCCCCAAGGTCAGTGGCCAGCCCGGGGGTGAAGCCACTTTGGGTCCTCTGCTGTGACCCCTGGCAGGGCCCATTCGTGCCAAGCCCCGGACCAGTGCAAGGCAGAGCCATGAGTTGCTGGGGGCCAAGGAGCAGGCCAGAGGGGGCTGGTGTCCTGCCGGCCGTGGCATTGTGTGCACCCCTGGGTACAGAAAGAACCAGGAACTGCTTCTGCATCTCAAGTTTGAGGTATTTCAGGGGTCGCTCGGTTCTCCACGATAGCCGATAGCCAGTCAGAAGAGAGTGGGGGCAGGTGCCCTGTTCCCGGCACGCCCAGCACCGGCTCTCCACCCAGCCCACAGATGCGACTCCTCTCAGACATCGGCCTCCATGACGTCGCGTTGTGAGAGGGAACTGGGGCTCAGAGCGCTCCGGCACCCCGGGTCATGCTGCCCACAGGGTGACCCGTTCGCTGAGCACCGAGAGCGGCAGGCATGGTGGCACAGTGGTGCTGGGTGGGACGGTGGGCACTCGCGGCCGCAGCAGAGCGATGTGCCCCTGGCGGAAGGGCAGGGTGTGGGAATCCGTGCCCACCTTGGGCCCAGGCCTTGAGCTTGTGTGGCCCCAGAGCAAAGCACTGGGGGCTTTTCTGGGATGCCAGACGGAGCTGGAGCTCCCGTGAAAGAACAAGGAAATGAGGAGGACGGTATGATTTCTGGGGGGAAGCAGCCAGGGACAGGGGCTGCTCTTCCCAGTGCGGAGGGGTGAACCGCCGTCCATGTCCATGTGAGAGCCTGACGCCACGGCCCCAGCGCCAGGCGCCCGGATTTGCCTCCGGTGCAGCAGGCACCACCTTCCATGGTCTCGAGGACGCCTGGGCGCACAGCCTCATAGCTCTGAGCTGCACGAGTGGGCTTTGTCCCCAACCCGCCGGGCTTTGCACAGGGAACCCGCGATAACGCTTTGCACCAGGGAGACTGGGCAGCATCACAAACCAGATAGGATGTTGATGACACCAGCTGTTTGGGGGGAAAATTAAGCTACTGCATCACTGTAGGGACACAAGGCACCGAAGGTGATGAGGCCGTAGATGCAAAATCGAAACCATTGAAAAGGCACAAGTAGGAAGAGGGTGTGAGTAGCCAGCCCCTGAGCAGCAGACAGAGGGGGCCTCCATCCAGCTCCGTGATGGGACAAAGAGCCAGAAACAGGGAGCGAGGCTGCCCTTCTATGGGGCCCCTCCCTGCCAGGCCTTTCCCACCAAAAACTGCAAGTGGCGATGGAAAGATGGTTTTTAGTAAAAAAGCATAAAGGGGGTGTCCAAGAACTGGAAGGAGGGTTCCCAAAAAGAAGGGTCACAAAGACTGAAAAGATGCTTCACTCCTTCTGTCCTCAAAGACAGGGCTGGTCAACCACAGCCCGGAGGTCTGATCTGGCCCCCGAACTGCTTCTCTAAATAAAGTTTTATTAGAACACAGCCACGCCCACTCATGTAGGATCTGCATCTGGCCACCCTCCCGAGGCAACGGCAGAGTCGAGGAGCCGTAACAGAGACCATGAGGCCCTCAACCCTAAGATATTTACCACCTGGCCCTTGACAGAAAAGCTCGCAAACCCTTGGTCTAAAAACCTAAATGGAGAAATGTGAGGTCAGCAGAAATGAGTATAAATTCTGTGCTGGTGACGCCCAGATGAGATGGGCCTAGACTCCGGTGCCCCTTCCAGAAAGTGTTCCAATGATGTGTGTCAGACTGTGGCTCTCGCTGTGACCCTGTCACCCTCCACCAAGGTGTCTGCCCCCAAAACAGATCCGAGGTGACCCAAACACCAGTTCACGCAAACCGGCCAACCACAGTCTTGTTTTAACAGTGAAACATCAGAAACGGACCGCACGGCCGACGTTCGTGCGGGAGGGACGGAGTGAGGCTTCCAGGGACCTGGGAGAAGGTCTGGTGTATGAGGTGACTCGGAGACGGACAGGGCACCGCTCGGTCCCTGTGGCCAGTGTACGTGTGTGCGCGTCAAACACCACCTTGTGGGAGCGTGGCCTGTCCCTGCTGTCGGTCTCCTGGGGGTGGGCTTCTAGCTGCACGTTTGAGGAGATTTTCCTGTATTTTCCAAAACGTTCTGTCCTGAGTGGTTCTTGTTCCAACAAGGGGGAAGGGGTAAGCAGGAAGCATGGAGGGGAAGAGAGTCTGAGGGTCTGGGCCACCTTGTCTGGGAAGGGCGGTGACCCCGAGCTGGGCTGGGAAACCTGGGACCCACTCTACCCTCTCGTCCAGGCTGGGTCAGTGGCCACGCACCGGGACCTTGCCGCTCTGCTTGCTGGGAGCCACTGGGAAGCCTGTGGCTTTGTGTAGGGTGGGCAGGGTGTCTCCTTGGGGCTCCCTCTCTGGACCCACTCCCGGCCTGCCTGCTGGCCCTACACCCCAACCCATTCCCTCCACGGGCTGGGCAGCCTTGGGCCACTGCCAGGAGCACAGTGAGGCTCAGGGCCCCCTTCGAGGTGACTCCCCCAGTTGGGGCTCCTAATGTGGGGCCGGGGGGGCTGATGCCCTCCCTAAAGCAGGGCCCAGCCCCGACCCCAGAGCCTCTCCTAGGCCTTCAGCCTGTCCGGCCTCCGCACCGGGCCCCCATTTAGAGACAGGGGAGCGGCCCAGAGGCAGAGGGACCCAGCCAAGTGGCCGCTCGGGCTGGGTGCAGGAGAGTCGCGGCTCTTCCCAGAAGCGCCAACATTTCCTTGTCACAAAATGAACTAAATGGGACAGTGAACAGGGGTGGGGGGGGCAGTTTTTAAATTGCCGCTTTAAGCCATTTGGAAGTCTGCTAATTATTCTCTTGGGGAAAGAAATGCAGGTTCATTATTATAATGAGCTTTGGGCAAATATTTCATCGAGTTTGACGAGCTGCCGGGAGCCCAGAGGAGCCTGGCCTCCCTCTGAAAGGCCTCCCGCCCGCCCCGGAGCTAATTGGCCCGGGGGCCGCTGCTGTGCTGTTTGCATTCGCTTGTGAAAGGCCCCCGCTTTGATGTTGGGGACCAGATAAGGACGGCTGCGGGGACCACGCGGGAGAGGGTTCCAGCCGCCCGCCCGCGAGGCCTCCCCGCCGCCTGCTCTGGGCCCCGGGCCAAGGCGACGTCATGAGGTAACTGCACAGGCCGTCCCGCCTGAAAAAATATGCTTTTGTTTCACTAAGAAATCTCTCCCTGGAACACGCCCCGCGGGCCCTTGGCTCTCCTTGGGCCGGCCACCGCCTGACGGGGGCCTCCTGCTCGGCACCGGGCACAGCGGCCTGCCCGGGACGCGTGGCCTCGAGGCAGGCCCAGCGCGGCCCCGTGCGGTCCCCCGACCGAGCTTGTCCCAGACCTGCCGGGAGCCCCGGCCTCCCTAAGTTCCCAGAGTCCCGGGATCCCCCAGTCTTCCCAGCTCCCCCCGCCTGTCGCCCCACCCCACTCTCTCCCATCCTCTTCCCCGACTCCCCCAACATGCGGGCCTCAGTGACCTCTCTCTGCCCCCTTTCCCTGCCACCCTCAGGGGCCGCCCAGCTGGGGTGGGGGACAGACCAGGATGTGGGTGACCGCTCTGCACCTCGCGTCTTGGGTCTCCTGGGGACAGCCTACCCCACCACCTCACCTGCCTGTCTCCACAGTCCCCTGCCTTCAGCAGGCCTGGGGGACCGTGGCCCTGCCTTTTGGAGCGCAGAGAGCAGCCCAGCCACCCACCTCCCCGTCTCCGGCTCCCACTGCTGCCCCAGCCTGCGCACCTCCCCCGTCACCATCCAGAAGCCTCCTTCCCTGGCCTCCCCAGCTCCCCGAAGCCCCGCGATCTCGCCTGCCGGGGACGGGGGCGTGAGTGGCATCCCCAGCAGAGAAAGCCAGACGCGGACCCTTGCCTCCCGGCTTCCTGGCTGCGCAACCCCAGGCACCACTTGCGGCTCCTCTGAGCCTTGGTTTCTGCATCTGTAAGGAGGAGACAAGGACACTAACTCCGGGCCCCGGGCCAGGATTACCTGCAGCCCTGTCTGCGGCACCTGGCCAGGCGCCCGGCACGTGGCAAGGTGGAAGCTCTCGGCTCCCGCCCCCTCTTGTGGGCACCACTGTGGGCACTGTTGCGGGTTTGTCTTCCCCGCCCACCGCCGAGCGCCAGACAGAGGCTGGACGCCATCCGCCTGGGGCCTCGAGAGCCTGGTGGGCTGCGGCTTGAGGCAAACGCCTCCAGGCTGACCCAGCGGCCGCCCCCCCCCCCCCCCCCCCCCCCCCCCCCCCCCCCCCCCCCCCCCCCCCCCCCCCCCCCCCGCCGCGCCCCCACCCCCGCCCAGCTCCTAACCCGTCCCAGGCAGGGAATGTGCCGCCGCTGTTGCAGGGACGGGACGGCGCTCCTGGCCTGATGGGGCTGCCCCCGCTCAGAAACACCAGACCCGGATACTGACCGTGCGGGAGTGGAACAGGGCATGGTGACAGGGCGGCCGGAGGGCCAGGACAGACCTCCGAGGGAGGGCGCCTGAAAATAGCTCTCTGGGTTGCTATTAATAGGTTTCGGTGCAGAGCTGACAAGGAGAAAACAAAAAGAAAAGCCTAATTTCTTAATAAAGGACTATCACTAATTTTATTCAATGAAAGTGTTCAGATGGATGTTTTAGGGCTACTTGAATGTCTAGAAAATTCAAACGGCACAGAAAGGTCCAAAAACAAAAGTGAAAACCTCCAGAGCCTCCCTTCTGTCCCTGAGGATAACCCTTGTCATCCCAGAAATACCCATCTTTAATGTGAGGGGGGGCAGCGTCTGAGACATTGTGGTGCATGTCGCACAGAAAAAACGGTGGGGGGACACATGGGTACATAAATGGGTGTGTGGTTGAACGGTGGGGGATGGATATATGCGTGCGTGTATGTGTGGATGGACGGATGGATGGTGGATGGATGGACAGATGGATGGTGGATGGATGGATGGATGGTGGACGGATGGATGGGCGCATGGGCAGGTGGATGGATGGTGGATGGGTGACAGACAAACAATCAGAAGTTATCATAAATATGGTAGTGCTACTTTTGATTTGTTCATTTTTCTTAACACAGGAAAAAAAATGAAATAAAAAAATGCTGAATTTAGAGAAATGTTTCTTCGCCAAAGGAGAAGTTCATTTCTAAACATCACTTTCAGGTTTGGGGGCAGGGGAACATCATAAAATGTGGGAAGTTGGAGTCATTGTGGGTTCTGTGGTCTTCTTTCAACTTCACGTGGTAGTGAGCGATGCTGAGACCTGGCCCACCTCCCTCGCTGCCTCCCAGGTGAGTCGTGTCGTTGTTGTGGTCAGGACCACTAGCACTGGTCGGGCCCTACTTCCCGCCGTGGGTTTACCTTGATTCCGCGTTAAGATGGCGTTGGGGCTCACCCTGCTGCCCATTCCTCCGTTCTTTATTTCAATTTTGATTACTCTCCTGGTTAGACAAATTTCTTCCTCAAGGGATCAGTTCTGGAGGGTCCCATCGTTCTTGCGCACTTCCTGCTGTCCTTCTACCCTTGTCCCCTCCGTGTGCCCAGATCCAGGCTGGTGTCCTGTCTCTCAACCCCCGCCCCCCCCCCCCCACCGCCATGTCCTGGGCATGTTCCCTTTGGAGCCCTCCTTCTTTCCTACTCCAACTGGGACTTTTTCTCCTGAAGCCTCCTGTCTGGCATCATCCTAGAACTTGCCTTTATGATTATCCCAGGTTGGACTTATTGTCCCTAGGTCTCGTGGCTTCCCAGTAAGAGATGCATGGCATGGAAGGCCGGCATTCGGAGTCCTCAGTACATCCGGAAATCCCTTCACCCAATCGTTGTGCCTGTTGACAGTTGAACCAGGTATAGAATTGCAAGTTTTCCTGCAGAACCCTGCAGACCCATCCCGAGGTCTTCTGGCCTCCAGACGTTGTGTGGGTACCTCTCATGCCCGCCTTAGCCCCAAGACTTCCCTTTCTCTGTTCCCTGGAATTCTTCTGTATCTACATTCTAGGCTTGGGGGCTGCCTTTCCCAGCGAGGTTCGGTTGCGGCTGATTTTGTTCACCACGGGTGTGTGGTATCTGGCAGACCCTCTGGGGACTTGAGTCCTTGAATTCCAGAAGGTTCTTTTTATTATTTCTGAGCATGTCCTTCATGACATCATCCCCGTTATCTCTTTTGAATTCCTTTTAACCAGATGGAAGACATTTTAAATGAATCTTCGATGTCTCTTTCTCTCTTTTCTACGTGTAGGATTATGTCCTCGACTTTACCCTGGTCGGTGACATTCCATCGGCAGCCCTGTCTTCAGTGTCCCATCCTCTTGCTCTCTCACATTTGTGGTCTGCTCCTAGCCTTGCCTGGTGGGTGTAACAGTTCCTGGAAGCTTTCCGGGGATTCCAGATACATTTTCACATCTTGAGATCACCTCGCTTCCTGATCCTGTCTCTGGTCAGCCTGGCCTCTCTTTCATGTTCCGAGCGTTTTCAGATGTTTGCTCGGGATCTGAGCACGGACGGGCTGGCTGGCATTAAGTTGTGTCAGCTGTGATGGGTGGGGTACCAGCCACTGCCCTGATGGACACCATGTGTCCCTGTGTGGGGGGCCCTGGTTCCAAGGGCTTGTCTGGAAGCATGGGGCTGGCGGCTGGGAGCCCACGGGGAAGACACGCCAGTATGGCAGAGGGACAGGGTGAGAACCTCACATCCTGTCCTGTGTCCCCACTGCCCCCTTGGTGCTGCAGGCAACTTCTCGGCATGGCACTCGGCGGGCCTGGCCTTGGCACGATCCCAGCCCCCGGCTCACCAGGATGTCTCTGTCCCATACCACACACTTCGGTTGTGCCACAGCCTGGCCAGGGGACCCCCCTGCCATCACACCGTGCCCCCCTCCCGCACAGCCCAGCCGGTGGGAGCCCCTGAGCCTGAGACCCTCTCCCCTCGGGTGGAGTCGGCCCGAGGCACGTCGCCCATCATCCCCAGGGATCCCGGCCAGGGTGATCTGACGTCTAGGGTCTGGGCAGCTGGCCTTTCGCCCTCTGTCAGGCTCTGGTTCTGGGGACACCTGCCCAGACCCCCCCAGGGCAGGGAGGATTAAATGCAGAGCCCGTGGTGAAGCCCTTCCCATGGCGCCCAGCCCGTCGGGCGCGAGCTGCCACCCCCTACGGCATCCGTGGGACCGCACAGGGCGGGGCGTAGGCCTCCTGAATCTGTTTTACCTTCTGCTCCCTGGGCGGCTGGGCTGCTGTGAGGACCAGAAGGGGCAGCTCGGCGGCGGCCGGAGAGGTCGCGTTGCTGAGGCTGTCGTCCCGTCTGTAACCTAACGGGGAGCAGAGGGTCCGCGGCGCCCAGGGACTGAGGGGGCTCTCGCCGAGGCCAACGTCGGTGACGCCACGTCACCACCATGGAATCTCACGCTGGCACTCGCCGGGGCCACGAGGACATGCCATGAGTCAGGGTCTCTCATCCCCGTGGGCCGGTGGGCAGGCCGGGCTCATTCTCACCACATGGCAGAGGCGCCCACTCTGTCCGCCAGGTCACTTGGCCAGCACACGACCCCTCCCACCTCTCAGTCCCCAGCAGCCCCCTCCCAAGTTCCCAGCCCCGACTCTTGGGCCCGGCCAGCCTCCGGCAGCGGGGGTTCCAGCCCCAGCCCTGTCCCTGACCTGTAGTGCCACCTCAGGCAGGTTGAGGATTCTAGCCTCAGTTTCCTTACCTGCAGAATGGGGACGAACCATGCCAAGTCTCCGCCCAGTGGTGGTCCTGGCACGGGAGGGGCCATGCAGGCCTGTGCACTGTCCCATGGGCGGCTACAGGTGCAGATGTCCCCTTGGAGCCCTCCCAGCTCAGCACCCATCAGCAGCACGGGCCCGTCCCAGGTGAACCCTGCATCCAGCCCCACGGGCCCACCACACTCCTTCCCCAGCTGTGCCTTCCCCGCCGCCCCTCAGCCCGCCCCACGGGGCCCCGCTGTGTCAACCCCTCCTTGGGGAAGCCGAATCGGGCAGTCTCACCCCTGCACTGAGCCCTTACCCAGAAATCTGGTCCTGAAACCCAACTTTCCATTTCGAGAAATAGAAACTCACCCCAAAACGGCCAGCATGAGGAAGGTGACTGCTGACTCCCATACCAGCCAAGTCCCAGAGAGAAGTGGCTTCAGGTGTGCCTGGATCCAGGGCTCAGAGGCACCGAAGGCGGCAAAGGGCTTTCAATAGCCCACGGGTCACATTGGGTGGCAGGCCCGTGCCGCGGGACTGCTGTCCGAGCCGGGCGGTACAGGATTTCTAGGACTGGAGGTGGGAGGGAAGGTGGCCAGGGGACTGCAGTGAGAATTCCTCCCTGGGACCACCCTGCCCGCGGGAGAACGGGAAGCCCACCTCCACTGGCCAGCGGTAGGGGCTCGGGGGCTGGAACTTTCTGACCCAGTGGGCTCCGCGGGACCCGAGAAGGGGAGAGGGAAGTGAGGAGTGTGCGCTGGCCCACAGAGACCCCATCCCCAGCGCTGCTCTGAAGGGGGAACCGAAAGGCCAGGCCAGTCCCCGCAGCAGGGAGACGGGGCCGCACCCCGAAAGCAGGCCTCGTAGCCCAGGGACCGCTGGGGGCCCCAAGTCCGGAAACCCCTCCCGAGCCGCAGGGCCTCCAAGAAGGTCACCAGTTCTAGCAAATATTCCCAAATATTTCATACAACATTTTATGCTAAAAAAAAGTTCATGGTTTATCTAAAAGTCCCAGTTTTTAGCTGCGCATCCTGCAGTGCCTCCAACACCCCTACTCTGGAGGGCCTCCAAACCCCTCTGGGCCTCACCCCTGCCTTGGTGTAGGACACCCCGCCCTAGGGTTGGAGCAGGACCCTGGAGTATGAGCTGTCCGCCCAGGCCTGCACACACACACTGGATCCGGTGCTCGGGCTTCCTCCCTCCTCCTCCCTCCCTGCCCCCTCCCTGCCCCCCTCTCTCCCTCCTTCTCTTCATCCCTCCTGGTGATCTGGGACAGGGAGGAGGGCTCTGTTCCCAGCCCCACCCTGACAGCAGGACCAGGCCCCAGCTCCTTGCTGCCCGTCTGGCTGCCTGCCACACCGGGACATACACAGCCGCGTCCTATCAGCAGAAACAGGCCCTGTTTGCACACGGGGTCTGGACTGTCAGTGGGGAGGGAGACCCCCCCACACACACAGGGGTCCTGAGTCCCTGACTGCAGAGGCCAGGGCATTGGGGGCCATGTCCTTGGCCACAGTGATGGACTCCCCGCTGTTTGTACCTGTGGAGTGGCCCTCGGGCACGTGGCCGTTGGCTCTGCTGGGGGAACGCGGCAGGACCCAAAGCCTAGTGCCCCCACCGTGAGCTCCTTGTCTGTTGGGCTAGCTGTCCCCAGAGGTGAGGGGATGCTGTGTGTCCAGTGTCCCTGTAATGTCCAAAGGGCAGAGATGCCCAGGAGGAGGAAATCACCTGAGCTGTGGGCACCCAGGGAGGGCTGCCTGGAAGAGGTGGGCCCTGAGGCCATTCAGGTTCACCATAGCCCTGAGGGGGGGGTTCACTAAGGTCATTTGAAGCTGAGAAGACAGAGGTATGGAGAGAGGGAAGGAGGACACCCACGGGGCATGGGTCCTAAGTAATGGGGAGAAGGACTGGAAACCCAGCCTCCTTCCTCTGCAGCCTCTGCCAGGGGCGGAAGGGCATTTCCGGCTGACAGGAACAGCAAGTACGCATGCAGCCTTCCTTCCCAAAGATGAGGGCCGGCCCATCCCAAGGGGCGCCGGCCTTCCCTCTCCCTGCTACATTCCTGTCTCCACGCAGTGGCCAGAGGGACGTTTCAAACATAAACCAGACCACGCGCTCCCTGCTTAAAGCCCCTTCTTCCTGGAATGCAATCCAGGCGCCTTTCCACGGCCCGTGGGCCCCACAGCCTCACACGGCCCTCCTAGCCTTACCTGCCGGAAGCTCCCGTGTGGCCTGCCAGCCTCCAGGGGACTCGTCCTCGCCCCCTGGGCTCATGCAAAGGGTACTCTGGAGCTGGGCCATGGCCGGCCAGCCACGCGGCCGTACCTGGGGCCGCCGGCTGCTCCTGCTTCTCTCCCAGCTGACACGCTGATCCCTGCGCTGCCTTTGGGTCCCTGCCCCCATAGCCTTGGCTGGGGTGTCCGGCTCCCCACCAGGAACAGAAGTCCTGCCATGTCAGGGCTGGTGTGGACCTGTCCCTCCCAAAGCCCTGTGCCTGGACCAGAGCCTGGCATGGAGAAAGTGCTGGGCCGAGTCTGTGGCGGCCTTGCTGGATGAAGTGGATGAACTGACCACACACAAAGGCCAGGCCAGGCCCCACCACCGTCTCCCCCTTGGTGCAGGTCAGAGGGACAGGCGGGAGGCAGACGGCATCTATCCCAGCTCACAAGTGTCCAGGGAAGTTCAGTGGGGGCTCTGACCACCCCATAAATGCCACTTCAAGCCCACACGATCCCAGGACCCCAGCACGGGCCCAGCCCACATCTGTGGGCCCCTGTGCTCCATACCCACTGGGGCCAAGACCAGGTGCTTCCTCTTCCTCTCCCCAGGCTGCCTGCCTTGGGTGCTCGCCTTCTCAGCAAATGGCCCCACGCACAACGTCACCCAAGACCCTGAGAGTCACCCTCTCCATCCACCCCATACCTGGTCACCAAGCCCTGACACCACCACCAGGGCCTGTCCCCGTGATCTCCTGTGATCTGGGGCCATTCGGCCATGTGGAGTGTGCCCCCTGCAGAGAGAGGCAGGGGCTCACAAGACAGAGAAGGAATAGAGCATCTTGATCCTGGTCTATTTTTAGTTGGTGGCAGACTGTCACTCCAGAGGCCAGTGGCTGCGTCATCAAGGCCTTTTGATCTTCTTGTCGTTGCTGCAAGATACACGGGAGGCAGCTGCTAACTGCTTCTAGAAAGAGTGAAAGCAGGCGCTCGGGCCCGCGGCAGGGCCAGGGGTGGGGTGGTGTGAGTAAATGCGGGCGGGCACTGGGTGGGTGGGGAGGTAGAAAGAAAGCTGCGTGGACGGGGAGAAGGGGAAGAAAGGGGCACAAGGAAGAAAAGGGAGGGAGGGAGGAAAGATGATGGATGGACAGATGGATGGAATGGGATGGGGGAAGGATGGATGGTAGGTGGGCGGGTGGATGGGAGGGTGGACGGACAGACGGATGGAACGGGATGGTGGAGGGTGGTAGGTGGGCGGGTGGATGCGTAGGTGGACGGACAGACGGATGGAACGGGATGGTGGAGGGTGGTAGGTGGGCGGGTGGGTGCGTAGGTGGACGGACAGACGGATGGAACGGGATGGTGGAGGGTGGTGGGTGGGTGGGTGGATGGGAGGGTGGACGGACAGACGGATGGAACGGGATGGTGGAGGGTGGTGGGCGGGTGGATGCGTAGGTGGACGGACAGAGGGAAGGGAGATAGAGAGTGAGCAGACCAGCAGACTTGGTGGGTAGATCTCAAGCAAGGACTCCTCAGAGAAGGAATGTGTGGGCCTCGAGCCCTCAAGGCTGGCTTCCCTCCCTGTTCCATCTACCTCAGAGCAGACAAGCCTGTCATCCTGCCAAGGCCTAAGTGTTGAGCCACATCCCTTCGGGACCTTCCCTGCTCATGAGAAGGTGCCCCCCATCTGCTTCCTGGCCTGCCTGACCCCCTGCGTCCGGGGCCGCCGGGGCTGGCAAGAAAGTGTGTGTCGAGTCTGGAGCTCTGGCTCGCGCACAGCTGTGCAAGGGCCCCAGCGGGGCCCTGGGCTCCATGAGGGGCCCTATGGGGACTCTGCTGGCCCAGAGTCAAAGGAGGTCTTAGAGCTCCTCCTTCTCTGTACATCCAGGTCCCTGGTGCCCCTTCCAGAGCCTTCGGGAGCGGGGACAGAGTATCCTGTTGCAGTGGCCAACCCCAAGGAAGACAGGGCTCCCAGGACAGCCTGGCCTGCCAGCATCGTCCCACGGCACTGGCACCGTCCGCACCCCCGGGCCCAGGCCTGTGCAAACGAAAGGGCGACCCGAGCCCCTCCCCAGAGGACCCCCCCACCCACCCCCTCTGCCCGCCAAAAAGGAGCGGGAGGTGCTGGAGGCCCCCGCAAGAGTGGGGGCAGAGAAGGAGAGCCGAGGCCCCGGGCTGAGCTACCCCCACGCCCTCGGGCCAGACTCCCCCGGAACTCTGAGGCCCCACCCTCAGCCGAGGCTGCTCAGGGGTCTCCAGGCCGTGCGGACAGCTGCCTGCGCTGAGTCACCCACACCTGTCGGGGGCGGGGGGTGGCGGGCCCGGGGGGCTGGACCAGCTGGACACATTCCCTGGCAGGCGGCCGCTGGCACCGGGGGCCAGAGTGTACACACAGCCCTGGGTGAGGGTCGCCCGCGCAAGATGAATGTGGACAGCTGGAGGCCCGGCCTGGACATGGTGGCCGACCGAGGCCCTTCGGTGCGTCCCCTCCCAGGCCCGTTTCAGGGAGTGAGACTAGATCTCCCTGTTCTGGGGACACCCCTGCGCGACATACGCAGCGAGAGCGCGCACAGACCGGGCCACGGCATACAGCGGGCTCACACACGGCGGGAGAAAGTGCCACGGCCGTGAAGACAGCCACTGGGACAGGAGCCCCCAGACTCGGGCCTGGGAAGGCGGGCCATGGAGGGTGGACTGGTGAAAATTAAAAAGGAGAGTAGTGCTCAGTGGTGGGGATGATGGGAGACCCGGGGCTGTCCTGCCTCTCCGGGGAGACTTTTGAAGGCCATCAGAATGGGGGTTTGGCTTGCCCCTCGGCCCTGCGATCACCCCTCCCAGAATGGCTCCCGGAGCACCAGGCTCTGGTGTGGGACAGGCCTCCCTTCACCCACGCTGGAAAGCTGAGCTCGCCCTGCGGCCCTGGAGGGGGACAGGGGAGCCGCATGGCAGGACTGGGCTGAGACAGCAGCGTGTCAGTGGAGGGGGGGCGCTTGCCCGAGGGCGGCTGCGGGGCCGTGGCTCCCGGGACCAGCTGTGCGCGCCCCCTCTCAGAGGCCCCCCAGGACCCCAGGTGCCCCCTGCCCTTCGTCACTGCGTCTCTCCCCCAACTCCAGGATGCCCCCGGACCCCGCGAGCTTTACTCCGTGTGCCTCGTGCCCTGTGTCACCCCCGAAACCCTGTTGAGTGGGTGCCCGTGCGTCTGTGAGCTGCGGCCTGGCCCCAGGAGGGGTGGCCCCTCTGCCTCTGGAAGTCACGCCTCAAACAGAGCTGTCCCCACGCCGTGAGCACGCGGAGAACCGAGGCCGAGTGGAGCGCTCTTGGGGCAGCGGAGCCCAGGGGCATTCTGCAAGCCCCGCACCTGCACCGGGGGTGGGCGGCTGGGCCATGGCTTTGCCCGCGTGCTCCCTTCCAAGGGTTAACGCGCGAGCTCCTCAGGCAGCAGTGCGTTTGCATTTCACATGAAAATGTTTTTGCAGCAGACCCGGATGCCAGCATTTTTGTGGTCACAGTCAGATGTTTTTAACTACATTGGACAGAACCCACGACGGCTCTTTCCGTGGCTCCAGCCAGTTTCTGAGCGCTACCTTGAACCCCCGTCATACCCCAGGACCAGGGCCGTGTCGGCACCCCTCCCCCCGGCCTTTACAGACTTCAGTGGCCCCAGAGCCAAGCTGACCCCAACGTGGCAGCCACCCCGGGCCTCCAGGGCCCCCTTCGGGTCCCAAGCTGCGCCTGCCAGCCCTCCCTGCCCTCCCTCCACCCGCCCAGGGGAAGAGCAGGTTCCCCAATTTCAGGTCCTGGTGACTTCCTGAGGCTCAGCCAGGGCTCTGTGGCCACAGGGCAGAGCCCGGGGCTTTAAGTGGGGGCTGTCCCAGCTCCACAGAGCCTGTGGGAGCCTCCGTGGGTGGGGGAACAGGGAGCAGAGCCACACACGGGGCCGGTCCTTCCCACACAGGGTCCAGAGCAGAGCATCGCTCTGAAGGAAACCCTAGTCCTTGGGATGTGCTACTCAGAGTTCTGACCGTGGGCTGTGGGTTTGTGGTCAGAAGAGTCTTAGGAACCTTCTAGAGACACTTCCCCTTCCTCACTGTGCCCCACTCTCTCACCTTTGCACAAGACATGCTTATCTGCGTGTTAAATGCCCTGAGAAGGCCCGCAGGAGAACCTGCTTTGTTTAACTCTTGGCCGTTCCCCAATGCCTGTTATCCACACAACCAGCTTCTCTTTCTCTGGCACAAACACGGTAACATCTAAGTGCGTGTCTTGTCAGGTTGCAGGATCGTCAAAAAAACCAACCCACGAGTTTAGTCCCCTCTCCAGCCTGTGTCCCACACTGAGGGAGCCCAGCCTCTCCTGTCCCCTAGAGTGGGACACACATGTGCTGAACCCTGTTTCGCCTGTCCCCACCGTGTGCAGACCCCAGGGCTGCCCAGGAGCGCTCGGAAAGGCAGACCGAGGCCTTTCTCAGATGGACAAGCCGGTGACACGTCTGAGCCCGATGCTGGGGGCCAGCCCGGCACATCACCACGGTGGAGGGGGGCCCAGAGGGACCCCCATTGTCCCTTCTCCTGCACCGGGTCCCCCGTGGCCGCCGCCCCCCACACTTGTGCACACAGCTCAGGCACTGTGACGTGGCCCTGAGGGCCCCCCCTGACGCCAGTTGTTCCAGCTCAGCTGCCGAGCCCTCACCCCACCCCACCTGTCAGGCCACAGGTCCTCAGCGCCAGCTGCCCGGAGTCCCCCTCCCCGGGCCTTCCCCTGAGCCTGCCAGGCCCTGCTCTCAGCTGCCACCACAGCCCCCTCCACGCCCTCCCCAACAGGCATCCCTCCCGCTGCCCCCGGGCCAGCAGGCTTGTGTTGCGGGGAGGGGGGAACAGCCCACTTGCCACTTCAGAAGGCAGGTGGCGTGAGGGGCCCAGCCTCCAGCCGAGTCCCACCGCCCCAGCCCCAGCCCCGCGGGACCCCCACCTCATTGTGCTCCCCATTCCAGCCTGGATGGAGGTCAGGCCTCTCCTGTCCCTTTGAAAAAACCAGCCAGAACTTCCCCTGGGAGTTTCTGCTCAGCAGGACTCAGGAGCGTCCTCTCCTAGCCGTCAGTCACCACTTCGCGTGTTCACTCAATCGTCCAGTGTGCCCCGCACACTCCAGGCGTCAGTGGTGGCAAGATGGCGGGGGCCCGGGGCCCCAAGGGGCTGTGACGTGTTGGGGAGGACAGACAGGAATCAGGGAAACAAGCAAGCGAGACAGCTGTCTGAGAACAGCAAAAATGTGGGGGTTCTGACAGAAGGGCCTACCAGGGCCCTGAGGGTGTCTCGTGGGACCTAAGGCCAACACAGCAAGAGGGAGCCAGCCAGGCAAAGACCAGACAGAGGAAAGAGCATGTTCAAAAGCCCTGGGGTAGGAATGTGGGGCCTTTCCCCAGAGGCCCCAGACTGTGTCCTCCTAGTTCCTTGGAGAATGTGCTTCTCTCGGGCTGGGCCCTGCCACGTCCCCTGAGTGCCAGCTGCTACCCGCACGGCCCAGGGGCTCTTGGGGGCGAGGGTCTCGCGGGACTACCAGGCGCTCAGGGACATGGTGAAGGCATCTGGTGAGGGCTCGCAGGGACGAATCCCCTGCCTTCCTGTGCCAGAGCCCCAGGTTCTCTGTACCCTGAGAGGTCATCCGAACGCCACCTCCTATCCATGGGTTGGTTCAACTCCGGAGCACCTAATCCCCTGCACCTCGAGATCCTGAGGACCCTCGGCTCCGATCTATGTCAGCTGGGGTGGGGGGTTGGGGTCTCAGCCATCACACCTGGCTGCCTCCCATCCTCTCCCATCCCCCCACCCATCCCTCCATCCCTCCCATCCCAGGGGCACACCCCATTTGTGCAAGAACCGTGGTTGGTGGGGAAGGTTGCCCATAGCCATGTGGAGCTACAGTGAACACCAGATTGGTTCCACGGGGGCCCCCCAGGTGCCTGCTGTACGCCTGGCCTTGAGCGGAGGACTGAGGGGATGGAGACAGATGACCCACCGGAGTAAGAATGAGGGCAGGCAGGGCCGGCATGATCGGGGCAGGCAGGGAGCTCGGGGACGGGAAACACACCCCAGAACCACCTGCCCACGGTGGGTGTAGGAGTCAGGTTGGAAACACCCCTAAGCCAGGGGTGGGGCCAAAGCAGACTATGTGAGCTAGCACATTGCTCAGCCTCCAGGGTCGAGCTGGCCTTGCCTTCTAGAAACGCCTCTGAGACACCAGATCCCGTCCACTGCCTTACAGTGTCGCCGTGGTGGCGGGGGGAGGGGGTGCATCTGTGTTTGCCGCTGGTTTTGGCCAGGTTGGGCGTGTGGTTTTATCTCCTACATGAGGCGACGTTCCATCTTCCCTTTGTGCTGGGACACTTTGCGTGAGATCCATGTTTCCTGCTTCCGAAAAATATTACAGAAGTCACTCCCAAAAAGCTCGGCTTGAGCCCGTCTGGAGGAGGGCAGGTGACTGTCATTTCACATCTTCCAGGGGCTTTCAGTTTATTGGGATTGTCTCCTTCATTAGCCGCTTTGAGCAATTTTTCCTTAAAAAAGGATTCATCCCATCAAGTTTTTAGTTTTCTAGGACATGATGTATTCAACTCACTCTGCTCTTAGAGGAGTTCCTCCCCTTCTGTTCCTAATTTTTTGTTGCCAAATGCTTACATAAATTATTGGCTCTCCAAAGAACTAGCCTTTGGTTTTATTGATCAATTCTATTTTCATGAAAATTTTTCTGTTCTGCTAATATTTTCCTTTATCCTCTCTTGTTCTTTCTTTGCAATTATTTTGGTGTTCTCCCTCCACCTCCTTGAGTTGAAGCTTATCCTTAACCTTTCTGATGTCCTAAAACTGCTATCACTATTCCTCTGAATACCCTTTTGGCAGCATCTCACGGCACCTTTATGTTCTGTCACTGTAGATCCTTCTAGATGGGTTTAATTGCTATTTAGTTTCTCTTTACCCAAAGCGCCATTTAAACTACATCTTGTGAAGCTCCATGTGTATCAGTCTCATCAGGCCTCTTGGTTATTAATTTCCTGTTTTACTCCAAGGCATGGACTTTTGGAAATGTGTGGACTTTCCTAGGGGAGCCAGAGGAAGTTGTTACTGTGACCTTTCTGTGCACGTGTGGAGGCAGCCAAGGCCGGTTTGCTGACTGACTTGAGCCTCCTTGCAGAGGCACTCAGTTCCTCCACATCCTCATTTTGTTGGTTTGTTTCCCCTACTGTGGTTTTCAGCCCCTGACGAGGGTGCCGTAGTTGCCAACAGCACTGTGGATCTCCTGGTGATGTACAGGTCTTGTCTGATCTCTCCTGCTCCGTACTCTGTATCCTCCCTGAAGACCCATGCAATGGGCTCTGTTCCTCACTGGGTCTGCCCCTCTCTCTGTCCCTCTCTGGAACCTCAGCCTTGGGGACCCTCACCTTTCCTTGCTCACTGCTCCCACTGTGCTCCATGGTCACCCCCATGGATAGGATCTTTGATCCCCTTCTGTTTGCAGACGCCCAACCCTTCAGCCTCTCCAAGGACATCAGCTCTAATCTGAAGGCTGATTTGGCTTGCCCTGCTTGAGGGTGAGGTCACCCCTGCAGCGTGGCTCTTGTCCCACAGGGAAGGCTGGGCTCCCTGGGTGTCTTGTGAGTCCTCATCTCAGGGACCTGTAGCTTAGGAGGCTGTTACAGCATGAGCACTGGCATCTCCTGCTGGCTCTGGCTCTCTGCACACATAAAGGCCTCATGCAGGGCAGGAGGGAGGATAGAAAACTGACTGGGGCCTGGCGGGATGAGTTTGGGGGTGCACGGTGAGAATTCTGCAACTTGAGTCTTCACACCAACCCCAACGGAAGCTCTCGAAAGCTTTTGGGGGGCTGTTGTGTGTTCTGAATCATGGCTCTGGCGGCAGGGGTCATGGGACCCATGGGGGCTGGCCAGGCTGGCTCAGAGAGGATGGGAGGTCATCAAGACCTGGGCCAGAACAAAGGAGGACATGTAGAGAGCCCTGGGGACGTCAAGGAAGAGAGAGGCCTGTTGAAGAGCCCTGTGAAGTCAGTAATCGTGCTGCCCGACACACCAATGGCCACGGACAGTCTGCCCCCCCTTACTGTCATTCTATCCTGTTCATGGTGGCTTCTGGATCTTTGAGGTGGGCCCAGACCACCCTCCCTCCCCACGTCCCCCTGGAAGCCCTGGAAGCTGCTCAGAGGTGCCACCCTGTTGCTCACCTTCATCTCTTTGCCTGGAGCATCTCCCCCTCTTACCTGGCTGGTCCTTGAGGTGCCCCTAGAAGGACACATCCTCCAGGGGATCCCAGGTACCTTCCACCGGAACTGTGTCCTTTCTCTACAAGTGCACATGAGCATGGTGGTCACATACCAGCCCCAGGGTCCTGTCCTACTCCCTGCCACCTCATATAGCAAAGGAGACTTTGCAGATCAACTGAGTCAGGGGTCTCGAGACGAGGATTACCCTTGCTTGTCTGGGTGGGCTCAGTGTCATCATAAGGGTCCTTACAAGAGGGACAGAGGAGGTCAAAGTCAGAGGAGAGGCCATGACAGTAGAGGCAAAGTCTAGAGAGGAGAGAAGATGCTTGGCTGTTGGCTGTGAAGGTGGAGGATGGGGCCATGAACCAAGGAAGGCAGTGCTTCTAGAAGCTGGAAAAAGCAGGAGACAGATTTATTCATGGAGCCTCCAGAAGGAGCTCCAGTGACACCATGACTCTAGCCTCGTGGGCTCCTGGCCTCCAGAGCTATGGGGTGGTCAGTGTCTGCACCCTAAGGGTGTGGTGACTTGTCACCACAGCAGTGGGACACTGACACAAGTGCCAGCATGGGGCCAGGCCCTGGGGTACAGCAGCAGGCAAGGTGGACCAGACCCTGCCCACGTCGGGGTTGTCCTCCTGGAGGTGGGGGAGAGTGGGGACAGCCATTTAGTTAGAACCAGGCTGAATGTGATAAAGAGAGCAGGGGGGCACATCACAGCGGTTGTGATCCTGTCTCAGAAGTTAGCAAAGGCATCCCATGGAAGCACACCGTGATCCGAACACAAAGGATGTGTGGAAATTAGGTAGACTATGCAGAGGGATGCCAAGAGCATCTAAACAAGAGGCAGCACATGCAAAGTCCCCGAGGCAGGAGAGAGCACATCTGGCTTGTGGATCTGAGTGGAAGTAGAGGGCTGAGCACAGGCCGAGGGAGAGAGTGGGGTGAGAGAGGTGAAGTGCCAGAAGGCGCTACACCCTGAGGGGCATCTCAGGGTGAGGACGGATACCCCAAAGGACATAAGGCAATGGAGCTCTGCATTTATAAGATCACTCTGAAATTCAAGATCATGTAATCAGTAAGCCAGAACAATATGCTATGAAAAAAGAAACAAATTGAGAACAAGAAAGAGCCCCTAGAAATGTAAAATAGACTGCTGAATTAAAAAATAAAAAACAAACCCTCAGTGACCAATTGAAGTAAATCTCCCAGAAAGTGAAATAAAGACAGAAAGATGAAAAATAAGAGGGCACATCCAGAGAGCATGGGGTCAACCCAAGGAGGCCTACCACCCAAATCCCAGACATTCCAGGAAGGGACATGGGAGAAGGCTGAGGGGGGACCATAACTGAGAGGAAGGGCCCGCTGGAAACCTGGCGCTAGATAGGGCAGCTGATGTGCTCAGACCCTTCTACCCTGGAACTCCCCGGAATCTTCCTAAAGAACTGACAGGTGACCTACTGAACCTTGTCCTTATCCCCAGTAGAGATTTACAGAAACGCCTTCAAACTTCTGAAGGAAAATTGAATTCTATACCCAGCCAATGTAACCATAAGGGCGAGGCATTTTCAGACACTCAAGAGTTCCTGAAATTTTCTTTCCACGCCTTTTCTCTGGAAGTTATGGAGAATGTGGGAGAAACCAGGACGGAGGAGGCTCTGGGAGTGGGCAGGGTGGCCCCAGCCTGGGCCCAAGCAGGGGGCAGCAGCTCCTGGGGAGGCCCCCCAGGGGAAGGAGTAGGGTGCACTCAGAAGCATACCTGGGGCCCCAGAGATTCCAAAACTGCAGAGCGCCATGCCGATGAAGGCATCACTAGAAAACACGGTGGCAAACCACTGACCCTGTCACTCCAAGGGAGCCAGGCACCAGGCACGGATCACTGTGGACTGAGTCAAAATAGCAGGGGAGCTATATGGGGAAATGGGAGGCCCCAGAATCATGAAATGGTGCAAGAGCTCCATCCTCATCCCCTGCCGGGAGAGATGTCTGAAGCTGATCCATGGGGACATCTCAGAGCGTGCATGCTTCTTAAGGCTAATGAGGCACCCGCTAGAGGGGAGCCTTAAAAGCAGCTGTCCCCTGAGGGGGGCAGGGCATGAACAGGGCCCCACATGCTTCTTCATCGTGAGCTGCACAGTGAGTGTGTCCTTTGGGTGGCTACGCCTGGCCACACTCATCCACGTGTAGCTTCCCCTTCCCAGAAGGGCCGCTGCCTGGCTAGAATGTGATGTGATCACTAGGGGACAGGGGAGACGGGGGGACCGATGAGGGCCCATGGCCAAGGTCCTTGGGGTGGGGGTGGGGGGAGGGAGAGAGGATAGGGGTTGGAAAGAAAGGAGGACACAAGAGATGTTTAGAGACCAAAATCCAGCCTTAAGGGGTGGTGGGGCCAGGGGAGGGGAGGGGCCTCATCAGGAAAGCCCTCCCCCCAAGGCTGTGGCTGACCATGCCGAGGGGGAGGGGAGGCTGTGGTGATCCCCAGGCAGGAACACGGTGGGGGATGATGTGATGGTTCTTTGAGATGCCTGTATGGGGGCGTTCACACACAGTCAGGGCATGAGGCCCAGAGGAGAGGTCCGAGCTGGCCATGGATGCTGGAGGGCAGCAGGGATGGCACTTCTGAAGAAGGGATGGGGCAGGGTCACCAGCAAGAGATTGCAGGGGCAGACAGGGAGCCAGGACTGGGCCATCCACGGGCCACAGAAGGACAAGCAGGTGTGGGAGTGCAGTAGCTGGGGACCGGGCATCCACAAAACTCAGGGGGGCTGGCATCACAAAAGAGTGCCCATGCCACCCAGAGGACGGGAGACAAAATGGGGACACCCCATTGGGCATGGCCACACAGAACTGTGGAATATCATATTTGGTCTGACTGGGCACTGTGCCAGGCGGGTACATAAGTCACGCCACCTTGGCCACCAGGTCCCCCGTGTTGGCGCATCGGAAATTCCCGTGGCCTGAGCGCCTGGGCGAGGTGGGGGGCATCAGGGACAAGGACAGCCAGGGGTCCACAGAAGCTGGCACAGCCCGGCCGAGGGGCCCAACGAGGGGAGCTGTGGGCCCGCTCCACTGCTGACATGGCGGTTTCTGTCTGGGGTCGGTACAGCCTGGGCCTGAGACTGCAGCCCGGGCCTGAGACAGAGGTCAGGTGGAGCCGGAGAGGGATGTCCTGTGTCCAGAGCCAGTTGCAGAGGAAAAGGGACCCAGAGGTGGTGGGAGCAGCTGCTTCCCCGGGGTGTGTCTGAGGCCAGGCCCACCTCGGGGCCTCCCGCCCACTGCAGCCCCAGGCACCGGGTCCCTGGGCCCGGGCCTACTGCCACGCTGCTGGAGCGCAGAGCTGGACTGATGGGGAGGGAGGGAAGGCCTTCCGAGCCCACACGTTCCAACTCCTCCACCCACCCCGGCTCAGCATCCTTCCAGGGAAACGGGCATTTCCTGTGCGAGGGCTCCGGAGGCCCAGGTGTCAGCAAGAGGCTCTGAGGGGAGCGCGAGCGTCCACGAGCATCCACTTGCCAGCGTCCCTTCGGCACTTGTTGCCAGGAGGCCCCACCCCGTGTGCCTGAAGTTACACCATTGGCGCTTCCTTTTTTGGGTTAGATGTTGTCTTCGACAAATATTTTCTGAATGTCTGCTATGTACTAGGCACTGGGAACACGGGGGAAAGTATGTGGACGTGGCCTTGAGGGAGTCGTGTAGAGTGGGGCCACAGACAGTAAACAGACAATTAATTATCTTCTGCAGAGAAGGAGGGAATTCTCCCAACACCGTTAGTCATTCACACTTCAGTATGAAGGAGTTTTTCCTGTGCTTTCCTCGGTAATGGACCGGACCGGGGTGGCTACACTGTCCAGAGACTGGGGTGTGGGTGGGGGGAGTCAGAGCAGAGAGGAGCAGGACAATAACTTCCCTCCGAAGCTTCCCCGGCTCCCAAGTTCCCAGGCTGCAATCCGGGGACCCACCCCCACCCGGCCCGGTGTCGGCTCCTCCTGCCCCCGTACCCTCTCCCCGAGGCCTCGCCCTCCCCGCCGTCCTGGAAACGATTTTGTTGTCTGTGGAGATCATGTGTAACCGCCTGTGAGTTATAAGTCTCCGGAGCAAGCAGCCTGTTACCTAACCAGGCCCGGCTCATGCCAATGTCTTGAGTAATTATTGGGGGGCGGGGGGCCATCCAGCCCACAGCAGAACCTCTCCGGGGGAATGCTATTGTTTTTCATGTCAGCTGCATTTTAAGGCTACATTTCACATCAGCTGTGACTTCGAGGGAAAGAGGGCCCGGGCTTTGAAAAATTGAGAAACTGAGAGCGGGGTGGCAGAGGACAGCTGAACCCCTCGGGCCCCCAGCTTCCCAGCTTCCCAGGGCCGCCTGACAGAGAGCAGGCTTGTTGGGGATCAGAACCCGTGGCCAGGGCCGGCAGCCGCCACTTGGCAGCGCCAGTGGAAACCGCCGTGCGGTTACGCACAGACAGTCACGGAAACTCGGGAGGACGGCAGTGTTGGAGGCTGCGCCAGGCCTGGCCTCTGAGCCCTTCCTCCCTCTGCTCCCACGATCGGCGGCGGCCAGGTGCCCACAGCGTGCAGATGGCTCTGGGGTGGGGGTGGGGGGCTCGCCCGGCCCACCCAGCCCACCGCTGGTGCGGCCCCGGGAGCACAGGGAGGGACACAGGGTATCTGCTCCCACCCCAGATCCATCGACCAGGGACTCGGGCACCTACCATGTGCCGGGAGCTGCGCCAGGTGCTAGGGAGGCCACGTACACCCCTTTCTCAGGAAGTTTGGTCCGGGGAGGGGCGGGCAGGAAGCCCACAAGTGCCACGCATGGAGCCGCAAGGACCAGGAGGAAGAAAGCCCCAGTGAGGGAGCAGTGAGGCCGGTGGCAGCAGCGGGAACCAAGTGAGGGGCCCCTGAGCCAGACAGGCACCCGGGGGCAGGGGAAGGGCTGCCCAAGCCGTCCTCAGCCCTCCCGACACCTCGTGGTGCTGACGGCCAGAGCCCTGGAAGCTTCTTGTACTTTCTGATGTTGAAGGGCTGCACTGACTCACTCGCTTAGCTGTTCCCTACGTCGCCCAACACACCTTCACTACAGCACCAGGGACATCAGTCCTGAGGTGCTGGGGTGAAGACCTGGCTGGTTCAGGGGACAGTGACGTCAGGCCAGCGGGACTGTGGCGAGTGGGACACGCTGAGGGTGGAACACTGGCAGGACCAGATCCGGGCCTGGCACCCCCACAAGGAGACGGACTCTGGTGGGAAGGTGCAGGGGGTTTGAGGCTCTAAGCCCAGAGGGGATGTGCTCTGATTTACATGCATCTGAGCTGCCATGTGAACAGGGTGGGCACCGGGGGCCGCAGAGAAGCAGTTGGCAGGGGTGACAAACTAGGTTGAGGGCAAGGGGATTGGTCCCAGCTCTTGCCAAGGCAATGATATCAGTGATAGCCTGACCCAGAGAGAACTTTGCCACCCCTGGAGTCTCAGGGCTGAGGTGTGCACAGCCCTGCAGGGGGACCCAGGGCCCTGCTCTCCGTTTGCTTCATTGTCCACCACATGCCTCTTCTGCCTCACGGCCCCCGATGGCGGCTCCCGCAGTCACCATCACATCTGCATCCCAGCAGCAGGAAGGAGAGACAAGACCTGACGCAGAAGGCACCTGCCTCAGCTTCTCTTCTTCCCACTGACCAGAATGTAACACATCCCCAAGTCACTACAAGGGCCCCTGAGAAACCGGAGCTCTACTCGAGGCAGCCATACAACCCATTTAATTCATGGTCCTGTTGAGAGAGAGAGAGAGAAACAGCTATCAGGACAATGTACCATCTTTGCACAGAACAAATTCTCCAGGTAGTCTGGAGGGTAGATCAAACTGGATGGGAACCAGATGTTGGGGGTGAAGGAAGAAGAGGGCACAGCCGTGGAATGTCTGGCTACAGAAGCAGCCACCAGGCAACAGCCAATAGAGAAAGGGGCACAGAGGGGACTTGGAGGAGAAAACCCAGGAGAGTATGGGTCCCAGGAGCTGGAAGGCTTCAGCAGGGGGACCCGCCCCCACAGAGGAAAACTCTAAGTCAGGGCAGGAGACACGGGGAAGTGACGCCTGAGCCGTGGGTGCCAGGGACCACAGTCCAGACGAGGAGGGCTGAGAAGTTCATGCACAACTTCTGGTTACATATGGCAAATTAACACATGTGTTCGCTTCTACCCCCTCCCAGCCCCACCGAAATGACAGTAACGGCATTTTAAGTGTTTTAAGATGCAGATCAACAAGGCTAACGTGATCAGAAGGCAAGAAAGACACCAAAAACTGTCAACCAAAGTTTAGAGATAGGGAAGCAGAGGGACCTGTGGAAACCAGGAGTGTAGACATTACGCCTGGCAAAAGCAAGAGACACTGATAAGGGAAATGCTCCCATCCCGGAACCCTGGGCAGGCTCCGGGTGGCCTCCAGAGTGCTGACTGCAGACCAGGGGGACATTTACTGAAGATTGAGCAGCAGACACACCCCCACTCATCTGTCCACTACCACCTCCTTGGCCCATGAAGCCCGCCAAGCCAAAGACAAAGCTTCTCAGTCTCTGGAGAAGCTAAATCTGAGAGGTTCTGAGTGTGGGGACACCAGGAGGAGTCGTGGGCGGAGAGTGAGCCATTGTGATAAAAGCAAATGGGATTCAGTGAACACTTTGATGCTAAAAAGTAATGCTCCTACCGTCTTCCCTCCTTAAATCCCCAAATGCCCTCACTGGGGTACAAGATTGTGATTTTAGAACACCAGCAGAAAATGGACATCCTGAGTTTTCAGAGAAAAAAAGTAGGTCACATACACAGCATAGCAAGTCAAATAGCATCAGACTTTCCAACAGCAATGCAGAAAACTAGCATGTAATGAAGAAATGCCTCCAAACTTCTGAGGGAAGAAAGTATTTCCAATCTAGAATTCTACACCCAATCCAGCTCTCAGATATGAAAGTAGGTTAAAGACATTTTCAGGGACACCTGAGTGGCTCAGTTGGTTAAGCAGCTGCCTTCGGCTCAGGTCATGATCCCAGCGTCCTGGGATCGAGTCCCACATCGGGCTCCTTGCTCGGCAGGGAGCCTGCTTCTCCCTCTGCCTCTGCCTGCCACTCTGTCTGCCTGTGCTCACTCTCTCTCGCTCTTTCTCTGACAAATAAATAAAATCTTAAAAAAAAAAAAAGACATTTTCAAATATGAACAGTCCAAAGTTTTACCTACCACATGCTTTTTCTCAGAAAGTTACTTGGGGATATGCTTCAACAAAATTAAGGGAAAACCAAAAAAGAGAAGAGTAGGCTCCAAAAATCAGCAGAACGCAACACCAAAAGATAGATGATGATAGATAGGAAGAAAGAAAGAAAGATAGAGAGATAGATAGGGACTGGCCAGCCAAGAAAATTCATAATGTGAGGGGGAAAGAAGTTCTAGTATTATTGCTGTTCAGTAGACCTGAAGAGCAACCAGTCCTCCAAGGACTGTGAGAAAAAAACTTCTAGGAGAAAAAAATAATAAAGCTGATAGATTGCTGATATTCCCAACTGAATGAATAGAAATTTTACAATTCTGGCAGAAAGTTCAAGAATAAGCTACTGACAAATGGATTAAAAATTAAGCAAAATAAGGGCACCAGGCTGGCTCAGTCAGTAGAGCATGCTTGATCTTGATCTTGGGGTTATAATTTTGAGTCTTACATTGGGTGTAGACATTACTTAAAAACAAAACCTTAAAGGGGCGCCTGGGTGGCTCAGTGGGTTAAAGCCTCTGCCTTGGGCTCAGGTCATGATCCCAGGATCCTGGGATCGAGCCCCACATCGGGCTCTCTGCTCAGCGGGGAGCCTGCTTCCTCCTCTTTCTCTGCCTACCTCTCTGCCTACTTGTGATCTCTCTCTGTCAAATTAAAAATAAATAAATAAATAAATAAAATCTTGTTTAAAAAGTTAAATAAAACATGAAGGCAATTCTTAACCCCAGGGAAAACAAAAAGTTATAATCATAGAAGACCACATGACTCAGCTGAAAACCGCATTTATGTAGGCACATAAAGTTACATAATTTTTACACAAAATGCAAACAGTGTATGTTTTTTAGAAGACTTTATCTATCTACTTAGAACACAGAGGGAGAGGGAGAAGTAGATCTCTGCTGAGCTGGGGCTCGATCCCAGGACCCTGGGATTGTGACCTGAGCCAAAGGTAGACACTTACCCAACTGAGCCACCCAGGGGCCCCACTAAATATTTATTTAGCCTAGGACTGCAATATATTGGGACAGAGGTTGTGAAAATGAAATCTTAATCTCTCCTCTTCCACATCAGGCAGTCGCTAGATAATGTCTAAAACTGCAAAAGTAAGGAATCAACATAAGCAAGTGATTTAGAAATACCAAGGTAAAGCCCAGAGACGGCTGAGAGGTTGAGGAGTTGCCTCTGGGGTTGAAAGAGATCGCACACCCGTGGGAAGCGGGCTTGCTGGCTGGTGGCAAGAAAACTCCATTACGGAGGGGGCGATGGTGCGGGAGAAGGTGCGAGGAAAGGTCTGGCGATACCCTGGTGAGGAGGGAGGGGAGATGGTCAGCAGAGGAGCAGGGGCTTCGGGGGGGACAGCGAGGGTGCGTTGCTGGGTTTGGGAAGAGCAGAAGAGTGGGTAAGGAGGCGCTTCTAGCTACACATGCACACTTGGCACTGGCAGGTCCCTGGACCCGAGCCGGAGCCAGACCGCTGGGGCTGCCTGAGAGGGGGCGGCAATGAGAGAGGAAGGCTCATCGGTGGGCTCCCACCCCCCACCTTTAACTCAGGTTGACAGAAGGACAGGGGCTCCTGCCAGAGCTGAGACCCAGGTGGTACCAAAGATGCTCTCCAAGGCCCCTGGATCTAGGCACAAGTGGGGAACCTGCAGGCCGTGACAGTCGGTGACCCGGGTCCTGCTAGAGGCTGGCATACCACACCCGATCTGGTCCGTGTGGTTCCCCCCACCCAGGCCCGGGTTCCGAGCAGCTCTTCCTCCCAGCCCCGGGAGCAGGAGGGGCGCGGGCTGGGAGCCGCAGGATGGGGCCTGAGTCTCTCATCAGCCCTCAGGTCAGCCTGGGCCAGACGGGCCCCCAGCCAGCCCCCGGCCTCCTTCCTGGGTGGAGGCCTCCCCGCCCTTCCGCTCACCTTCCGAGCATTCTGGGCTTTCGTAGGAGCCACCCCCCCACTCAGCAGCTCTCGGGCCTCAGACCTCCCAAGGGTGCCCCATGTCTGTCCCTGCCGGTGTCCTGGCCTCATGGCCACACGCCCCAGGGTCCGAGTCGGGCTTCCTGAGGTCACAGTTTCGGTGTGGAGGCTGAACTGAGGTGAGGACGAGAGTGCAGGGGAGTGGCAGTGAGGGTGTGCTGGCCTCTCTGCAGGAGCTGCGGCTGGTCTGGACAAGGGTCCGCAACAGTGAGGAGATGCCATACTGAGAGGCTTCATTCTTTGCTTTTCCATTTTGGCTGGTCTCCATGCGGACGACTCCTGCCGGTGGCATTTGGGGGCTCCTAGGTAGCATGGCCCTGCCTGCCAGGTGGGGATGAGGCCACCCACCGCTGTCCCAGAGTCCGGAGGCTGGTGGAATGGCCACTGGGCCTTTGTGATTAGGGGGAGCTCTGGGTCGAGGGTGCATGTGACGGCCCTTGGTACCGCAGGAGCCGCCCGGGAGCTGGCCATGTAGGAAGACGGAGGACCCGACCCCTCCCTAAGTCTCCAATGGTGGGAGGCCTATGGGCTTCTGGAGAAGCTAGCATATTAGAGGCCCAAGAGCCACAGAACTGGGGCCCGTGCCCTGCAGTGCCCACCATTCAGGGGCTAGTGTGGGCCCTAGGACCCCAAGGAACTGGGCTAAGGGAGGCCCCTGTGTCCAGAGACTGTCCCTCTTGGCCTGGATGGCCTTTGCCTACTCTTCCCCCAGGGTCCATGCGGGGGGGGGGGGGGGGGGCAGAGGCTGAGAGCCAGGCCCCTCCCACCTGCCCCCAGCCCCCAGCCCCACCTCTTAGGACACAGCCCCAGGCAGCCCCCTGGAACTCTGGGCAGCTGTGCGCCCCCCAGCAGCTCTCCGCAGACCGCCATCATCAGTGTGTCAGATCTGGCCCTCCATCGCCTCTTGAAGCACTCCTTCCCATCCCCGTCTTAGAGAGGCCACAACACCAGCCTGGGGAGGCGACCAAGGGCCACGTCCCATGTCTGCACGTGGCCAGGCCTGGGCCACTGACGGGGTGGCCGGCTGTGCCCCACCGCGGGACAGGCGGGCCAGTGTGACCTACAAGCAGGGCCCCAGGGCGAGATCACAGACAGCAGTGGGGAAGGGGGGCCAGGGAGCGGGACGGAAGGGAGGGCTGGGAACGTCCGCCTGCCTGGAAAGGAGGGGATCTGGGAGCCGAGAGAGAACAGGACCTGCCAAATATGTCCAGATGGGGCTGGAGCACTCGGGGCCTGGCCTGGAGCCCCAGCGGCTGCCTGCCCGCCCACCCTGCTTCCTCACCTCCTCACCCACTTCCCAGCCAGCGGGTCTCGGGGTGGGGGCTGGGGCTCAGCTGCACCCCCCGTGGAGCCCCAGGGCGTGTGCCTGGGGCCTGGGCACCTGGGCCCGGGGCGGGCGGAGGCTCAGGTCCGCTCCCCCACACGACACAGAGCACCTGCCAGATGCTCTAGTGACCGCCTGAGCCCCCCAGATCCACCCCTCCCTGGGAAATGGGTCCTGGGGAGGGGCCCAGAGCCAGCTGCGTGGGAACCACCCCAAGCCGAGCCGTGAAGGGTGAGGGACTTGAAGGGGTAGGCGGGCAGAGCATCGGCAACGCAGAAGGTGGGGTGCGGGGCACAGCGCTGAGATGCCGTGGAGGCGACAGTGCAGGCCAGAAAGGCCAGGGTGTCCTGGAGGGTCCCTAGTTGTTCTCAACAGCTGGAGCACCAGCCAGAGATGTGGGAGGCCTCACAGAGCCGCTCGTGCACTCCCGCCCCAGCCCAAGCCTCCGGGAGGCCCTGTCCCCACTCTGCTGGGGCTGCCGCTTCTCGGAGGGATGCGCCCCGGGCGGCCATGCCGGCTGTAGCAACACCCAGAGCGTGGCCGCGAGGCTCAGCTCCGAGATGCCGAGGCCCTGCCCAGGGAGCCCGCACCCAGCAAAGGGAGGGCAGGCGGGGGGCCTTCTGGCTCAAGGCTCTGGGCCTCACAAGTCGGGAGGGAGCAGGCCTGGGAGGGTGTCGTCTTCCCACGAGGTGTGGAAGGCCCACCCAAGCCCCCAGCCAGGCCTCAAATTCCGGGCAGGACACTGGGCTTAAGCCTATAGGGGAGGAGACCCCCGTGACTTCCCGAGGAAGGCAGTTTCCGGGAGGGGGCTCCAGCCCTGGCATCGGGCACGTCCCACATCTCCCTCCCCACAAGCCTCTTCCGGGTGCCAGGAAAGGGGCCGGATTCCGGATTCCAGGCCTGGCCACCCAGCCCCCATCTGGGACCCCAGCCCAGAGCCCTGGGGCCCCAGTCTCCAACCTGGTTCCACCTCAGGGGAGACTGATTCAAGGAATCCTGTCCTAGGAGCATGAGCAGGAAGTGGGGGTGGGGGGAGCGGCCCTGTGCTGGGTCCCGGCCCGGGAGCCCGGGGGCCGGGGGGCCCGGGGGCTAGGGGCTGCCTGCCCGTCTAGGTCAGCCGCAGCTGCAGCCCGCTCTGGGCTGCTGAGTCATGGGGCTGCTGTCTCCAGGCCAGGACCAAGGCGGGAAAAGCAGTGAGGCCGGACGCCCCGGCCCCTAGAGGGCAGGCAGGGCCCCCCGGGGACGGAGGTGGCCAGCCTGTTCCTTAGCTCTCCCAGCAGCCCCGACCCCGCGACCAACCCCAGACCCTCCGGTGCCAGCTCCCAGTGTCTCCACCCAGCGCAGCCCTCAGCACAGCTCTGGTGGAAGCCTGCGTGTGCACACACACACACACACACACACACGTGCCTGCATGCTCAGGCAGGCCAAGGCCCTCAGCCCCTCTGCTGGTCGTCCTGTCCCTGGAGCTCCTGAAGAGTTCTCGCATCTGGGGGGTGGGGTTGTTCACTCCTTCAGCAAATCTTCCTGAGGACCTACTATGTGCCGGCCCCTGGGCCAGCAGCTGTGACACAGCAAGGCAGGGGCTCTCCCCTCAAGGAGCCGCCAGAGACAGCAAAGGAGACAAGTCAGCAAGCCAGTGAAGAGCGCCAAGGACAGGACAGCAGCCAGGTCACGGGCATGCCAGGGCCTGAGTGGGGCGTCTAAGGACATACCTAAAAGAAGGCAGAGGCAGCCTGAAGCTCGTAGAATTAAGACCCTCTTTACAGGCAGTAGGTGCAAAGGGCCTGCAGCAGGATTAAGCCTGCCCAAGAAGGCCCACAAGGATGGAGCAAAGTCAGCAGGGGCAGCAAAGAGGGTGTGACCGGCTTGTGATGGGCCTCAAGGCCACCGCAGTGACCCTGGCCTTGGTGCTGAGTGCATGGTGAGCCCCCTTTCTAACATCCTTCTCCTAGGGCCTAAGCGTGGCTGTGGGACTGTAGGTGGGAGGCTGCTGTGACATCCGGGAGTTGCTGGTGGCTCAGCCCAGGGCCACGGCTGTGGGGGTGGGGGTGGGGGTCCGAAGGAGGCACAGATTCCGGATGGATTTGCTGAGTCCCGAAGCTCTCCAACCTTGACTGTGTTGGTGCCTCTGGGGCTGGGTCAGATGAGAGGTGTGAGAGAAAGGAGCCCAGTGTCACTAGCCTGACCCTTAGCTAAGAAGGGAGCCCTGAGAGGAGAAGACAGGGAGGGCCGTCAGGCCCAGAGATGATCGCTGAGTTCCACACACCTTGACACCCTGGAGGGGAGGCCCAGCAGGCAGGGGTCTGGGCGGGGCCTGGGCCCAGGAGAGACCGGCGACCACGGCCACAGATGGCAAAGTCAAGAGAGGACTTCATTTGTTTTGCTGTTGGGGATGGGGTGTGCGCTGCAGAGGGAGGGGCATGCTGGTCATTTGGGGAGAGGGCTAAACTGGGGAGAGGGGCGGCCTCAGATGGTAGCGGGACGGCCCTGAGGCCGGGCCAGGCCAGGGAGGGGCCTCCTCTCCCACAGGTCCTCAAGGGGCAGAATAGAGAAGGGCATGGGGCTCGGGGGAAAGCAGCGGACCGTGGGCAGTGAGTGGACCAGCAGGGGGCTGGCGGGCGGAGTCCGGGACACCCCTGGGCTGGACGTGGCCCGGGAGCTGGGCGGTGCGTGGCCTCGCTGAGCAGCCAGGCAGAAGCGATCCCTCCTGGAAGCTATGGGGCAGGGAAGGTGACAGAGACAGCTGAAGGACAGAGGTGTTTGGTCAGGGCTTGGTCTTGGGGGTCAAGGACACATTGGAATCAGGGTCACAGGAGCCCCCCCACCTACAGGCAGGCTCTGCCCAGGAGAGGAGTAAAGGAGGCAGAAACCTTCACTGAGAGGGGAGGGTCATGGCTCCAGGATTGACTGTGAGCCCCCGGGGGCAAGGAGGGGGTGGCGGGAGCAGAAGGGCAGGTAGGGGGTCACATGGAAGGGCCACTGCAGAGCACAGCCTTGGCCATGGCCCCCAGAAGACCCGTTCCCAGAGCAGAGCCCCTCCCCGGCGTCCCCCACACAGAGATGCCATCAGCCTAGCTCTTGGCCTCCCCCACCCCCCGCTAGGGACGCTGGCCACATGACACCCCCAAGTCCCATGAGAAGGACCCCTGTACGGCCACCCCGAGGAGCCAGCTTCGTGGACATGTTCCCACAAGGCAACCTCAAACCCGTGTTGAGTGAAAACAAGCAAGTGGAAAGCCACGGAATCTCGTGCTACCGTCTGCACTAAAACGGGCCACGCAGGGATTCGGCACCACGCGCACAAGTGGGGCTTGGCCGTAGCGGCAAGGACCAAGGGCCCATCCCTGTGCCGCCGACCTGGGGAGGAGAGGGCCCCGGCAGGGGTCCTGGTCAGAGGGGATGCTCGTTTGCGATGGTTTCGCCTTTGAGGGACAGTTTCTTGAAGAGCCCTTGTGTGGCACAGAACCTGGCAGTCTCGTCTCAGGACAAGGGCCACGGCCAGGCAGAGCAGGACCCGGGGACAGGGCCCTGCGGCCGCTCGCCTGGAGGCTGAGGCAGGTTGACGGGTCGCAGCCGTTGGGGACGAGGCCATGGGGCATGTGCCACCAGGGAGCAGCTGGGGGGCCTGCTGCGAGTGTCCAGAGAGAGGACGTGGCTCCAGGCTGAGCGGGGACAGTGCCAGTGGCCCGAGAGAGCCGTGCATCAGGCTGGGGGTGCAACCAATGCTGGGGGACAGGGAAGTGGTCAGAGGTGTCTGTGAGGTATTAGGGACCCAGGGGACACACTGGGGCCTTTCACAGGCCCAAGGGGCTGTCCCAGGGAGCTGGACCCTGCCCCCAGGAGACCCAGCCACAAGCTCACAGACCCCCATTCTCAGACACGATCCCCCACAGCTGCCCTATGCTGCAGGATGGACCCACGGTCGCCTCCCTGTTAGGCCCAGAGTCACCCAGCCAGTGAGGAGGACGGATGCCTGACAGTGCCCTGCTTTGGGAGGGGAGATGTTAATGCAAGTGACACCCAGGCTGACTGCTAGGCAAAGGGAAGAACAGGGAGGAGCCGGCGGGCGGACCCACCCCCTGCAGCCGGAAGAATGAGAAGGGTCTGCGGGCTGGGCAGAGGAGTGGATTCTTCCAGGAGGTGGGGCCGGCTGGTGCAAAGGTCCTGAGGCAGGGAGAGTTATGGTACATCCAAGGAACTAGAAGAAGCCAGCCTGGGGCATGAAGGGGTAGGGACTGAGGTGGACACAGGACCCAGAGGAGGGATCCTGTGGCCAAAGCAGGGCTGTGTCTTTATCCCGAGAGCAGTGGGGAGACCTATAGGGGTTTCATTTGGGGCAAGGACAGGCTGTGACGACAGAGGGGAGGACCATTGGCCAGGGAGAGCTACAGGGAAGGTGAGCTGAGCGTCAAGGGGGCTCTGCTGGGTGCCCAGGAGGCTGGTGGGCTTGGGGCCACGGGGTGGGGGTGTGGAGGTGGCCGGGCCTGGCCTGAGAGGCCAATGGCAGATAGAACCCACCTGCCAGCCATTGCCAGGCCTGGTGTCACCCTCCCGCCCGGCCCGGGGTTTGGCGCAGGCGGCCAGGCACTCGCTGGCTCCAGGTACAAAGTGTTCTGCCCAGCGTCCCCCTGGCTTCCGGGACTTCGAGGCCCGTCAGAGGGGCAGTGCAGGAGGGGAGGCGGGGGAAAGCAGATGCCGGTGGGGCCTCCCTGCCGCCAACACAAACACGGCCTCTCGCTTCCAGCCTCCGTCCCCAGCCTGCCCTACATTCCCGCTTGCCCGCCGCCCCCCCACCCCAAGCCCGAGCAGGGCGGCTGCGTCGGCCCGGCCTAGGGCTGCCGGACGTGGGCAGGGCAGGCGGCCGCCCCTGCTTGGCCTCCGTTGGCAGGACCTCCCGGAGGCCCGGCTAGGGGTTGGCCCGGCCTGCCGGGGAGGCCCGAGTGCCCCCAGGGTCTCCCCCAGTCCACCCGTCTGGTGGCTGTGGGTCTTGGCCCCACCACCCCGGCCTCCTTCCGGGGTCCTCTGACTCTGCCGCTGACTCCCCATGTCCCGTGAGCCTTCTCCTCCCTCAAGCATTGCCGGAAGTGCACATGCAGCAGCGTCGCAGGGCTCGGTGGGACCGTGGGTGTGTGGGCCCCGATGGAGGCCCGGAGGGAGGGCAGGGGGCTGAGGGTCTAGGAGTAGGATCTGTGTCGATGAACTCAGCACACGCAGACTCTGTGGGGCTTTCATTCCGGGGCAGCAGAGGTGCGGGGAGGGGCCTGAAAGAAGCACGTATGAGGTCTAGAGGAGAGGCAGATGGAGGCCGGGGTCTGGGAGGCAGGTCAGTGCTTCCAGTATGGAACCCAGGGAGGCTTCCTGGAGGAGACCACAGAAATATGGATGAGCTAAGGGCACTAGCCATGTGAGAACCCGAGGGTGCTCCTCGCAGAACAGGAGCAGGAACAGATGCGGGGGTGCCGAGGCTGGGGCTGCCAGGGTGGGTGATGGGCTCAGACCCCCTAGTGCCCCACAGCCAGCAGAGTGGGCCGTCTGCTCAGAGCTCAGAGCACAGTCCTCTCCCAGTTCTGAGCAGAGGAGCGAGATCCCTCAGACTACAGGGGCCAAGGGCAGAGGGCGCGGGCATTGTCCAGGTGAGCCCGTCCACGCTCCCCTCGCAGCCTGTCCTGCCGGCCCCCCCGGGGCAGGGCCAGCGAGGCATTTTGCCTCCAGAAAGCGTGCACTGATAGCTGAGAGCAGAGCGTGTTATGAGGCCGCCATTACTCATGTTTTCGTGGGGACCACAAGGTAGTTGGAGACACGAGGAGCTTAACGCATGGAAAGGGTATTCCCACTCGGTGGGGAAAAGATAGGTTATTCGGCAAAGTGTGGTGCAGCGATGGTCTGTCGTTCAAAATCAGCCCAACACCGATCAAAGATTTATGGGTAAAGTATAAATCCAAAAGGCACCAGGAAAAAATGTTTCAGCATCGGAATGGGGAAGGCCACTCCGAGTGCACAAAAATCTAGAAACCATAAAGGAAAAGAGGGATGACTCTCAACTCCGTGAAAAAGCAAATGAGTAGATAAGATTTTTGTGCAGCAAGACAAACAGTAATAATTATGATTGCCATCAACCACTTCACAAAACAAACAGCACGCTAGGGAATCACATTTGTGATGTACGTGTGAAAAGACAAACCTCCTTAATATACAAAGAGCCCTTATAAATCAATGACAATGAAAAGGTCTGGCCAGCAGGGTCAGCCAGGGAGAGAGCCAGCATTGGGCTTGTAGGACCTCTGCCCCTCCTGCCTGGCACTGGGGCCCCAGGAGAATGTCAGGGGGCCTCACTTTCTCATCTAGCAACTATTCAGAGAGCACTAACTCCGTCCCACGTGTACTTACCAAGCACCCACTATATGCCAGGCTGTAGGAGACCGTCTGGGGATACCACAGTGACAGCATGGTTGAGGTCTGGCCTCAGGAGCCTTCAGTGAGTGGAAGGGGCCACAGGCAAGCAAATCAGCAAACAAGGACATTTTGGGAAGTTGTGGGGGCTAAACAGAACTGTGAGCAAAACAGTAAGCAGGCTCCTGGCTGAAAAGGTCAGGGAAGGCCGCTCTCAACATGTGAGTGGAGTTTCTACAACTTGGTGGCAGAGGGAAGAACAAGTTCAAAGGCCCTGGGGCAGGATCAAGAGGGATGTGTGTGCTCGGGCTCCGAGAGAAGGGGGTCTGGGAGGACTGAGTAAGGGGGCTGCAGATTACATTGCACAGGGGATGCCCCCCACCCCGGGAATTCTGCAGAGGACGCTAGCTCAGGCCAGCGTGGAGAAGCTCAGCCTAGCAGCTCTCCAGGCCGAATGGGAGAGAGCCGAGCCTGTCAGTGAGAGGAGACCCAACAATGCTGGCGAAGAATATAGTCAGCCCAGGCTGGGGTGTTAGAGAAGGAGAGGAGAGGTGTGGAATTCAGGGCACACGCTCTGGGGCACCAGGGCACCCCAGCTGAGCATTGCACCGTGGGAGGGCCGGCACCAACTCTGAGACGGGAGGATGGGGTTGGGTGCACTTCTCTTTGTGACCTGCTATGCTGAGATGCATGTGGGGGGAGGCGAGGTTCCGAGACCCCGGGGAGGGCACAGAGCCAGGGCCAAGACTTGGGGGTGTCTGTGCAGAGGCAGGTCCTAGGGCTGGGTGCGAGCGTGGGCCAGGTTGTGCCAGCCTGGTGAACACAGGTGCAGTGATCCTGAGACCCCGGTCCACAGTCGGCCTGGACCAAGGCAGTGCTGAGCTCCCTGAGACCCAGGCATCAGTGAGGCAGCCCCTGGGCAAGCAGGTGTCTGCGCGGCCGGTAGAAGGCCCTTCTCCCTGTCATGGTGCTCTCTTGGAGGGAAGCAACCTGCACTCCTGAGGGGTGGTCAATGAGGGCCAGCCGGCACTGGAAGGCCTCTAGAAGGGTCTTGGGGATGGGGTGGCACTGACCGGGTCCTCAGCCATTTGGCCAGGCTTTGAGGAGGACCCAGCTGAGACACAGCTGACCTCGGCAGTGGCTCAGTCCGCCTGCCACGGCCTGGCCTCCTCCCACCCTGCAGCCCAGCAGCAGGACATGCAAGGGACAGACACTAGGACAGGGGCCTTGGTCTGTGGCCTCTGAAACGCTCACCTAAGCAAAGTGCCAAGTCATCAACCCCACCGTGACACCAGCCCGGGGCCAAGACACAAGTGGCTGCCATGTCTGCTGCCCACTCTGGGCCGAGGCTCAGCCCTAGCCTGGACTTGGCCAAGCAGAGGGCCCTGGGAGACAGGCAGAAGGACACAGGTTGGTGACCACAATCCCGTTAGAAGACATTGGCCCCCGACAGAGCCCCTTGCTTGGGGGTGGGGCTCCTGCTCAGCCTCTGAGTTGCTCTATCCCAGCAGCATGGCACATGCAAAGGCCCAGGGGCCTAGAGGTCCTGGTAGACCGGCTCACACCCTCGGTAGCTCTGGGAATGATTTAGTGGTCGGTGACCTGTGTAAAATCACACCCAGGGCAGCTCATGCATTCTCCAGCACCAGTCTCCCATGCCCCAGAAAGACCAGTGTACACCCGTACGCACGTTCCCGCACATGGCGGAGGTCCACGCATGGCACATGGGCACCATGGGACACTGATGGGAGGTCCGTGAGTGCCAGACACTGCTTCCAGGGCTCCTGCATTCTTCCTCGCAACCACCTGCTAAGGGAGGCTCCCCCGGCACCCCTGCGGGTCACGTGGGCAAACAGGTTCAGCGAGGCCAAGGGACTTAGCCAAGGTCACCAGGCTCAGACAGGACCCTGGGCAGACCCTCCGGTGCCCGAGCCCTCCCCCGCCCGGATCCGAACCGAGCGGTGCGCAGCCCTCCCGGTGCGCACACCCCCAGAACAGCCCACAGAGGCCCCAGGCCCGCCCCCACCCCCTGCAGCTCGGCACACACGCACCCTTGCGCTGGGTGCGCAGCGGCTCGTCGCGGGATGGAGAGCTCCAGCAGAGCCGCGAGCCTGGGACTGGCAGTAAATCCTCCAGCGCTAGAAACACGGTTGGTTTTTCTCCAAGAGCTAAGCACTAAAACAAAGTCATAAACACAATTACACCGTCTCCTGCCGTAAATTAGGACGTTATGAAGCGCTGTGATCTATTCCACTCATACCCAGCTCTGTAAGACAGCCCAGCCCCACGGGCCCTAACGAAAGGGTGATTTATGGGTGCTGTTGTCAGCTTCTTGCCGTGGGGGAGGGGAGCTCCCAAGCCCTGAGGAGTTAGAGGCCCAGAGCCAGGGGTGGACCGCGGGCCACATGCATGCTCCAGGCCAGCCAGGCTGCCCGCTGGGCAGGACATCCCAGGACAGCTTGCCCCAGGCAGGCCGGAAGGCACCGTGCGCCCCCTCTCCTTCCCTGGGGGGCTCTGGAGTTCAGCTGCTGGGCAACGAAGCACTGGCTCTGTCCACCCCCAGGTGCTGGCAAGGAAGGGCAGAGGTCCCGGGCCCCTGGAGCCTGACTGTAGTGAGAGACACAAACACACACCAGGGGTCTTGGGGAAAATATGGCCTGCTCTTGGGGGATCGGGTGGGCTGTGGCAAGGGAAGGAGATGACCTCAGGTTGGTGACGCTGGTGAGACCCTGGGGGGTGGGGGGATGACTGATGCCTGCAGCAGGAGCAGCAGGGACAAAGGCCACCATGTGTACCAGCCCAGAGCTCTGGAGTGGAGCAAATAAAGAGGATGGAAGGAAGGGAGGCCAGAGAGCCAAGGGCGGGGGGTTCGGGGGGCATGCCGCTCACCACACAGGGACTCAGTCTTCCGGCAACGGGATGACTGCTCAGGAGGGTGTGAGCAGGACAGCAGAGTGACCCATCATGTATTCGGAAAGGCCTGTAGAAGCAGGTTGGGGGAGGGAGGGAAGCTGGCTGGCAGGCTACTGCACCTGTCCCAGCAAGAGAGGTTGGTTGCCTAGTCTGGGCTGGGCCATGGAGGAGTCCCCCAGGCTCTGCCGACAGACAGAGTACCAAGCATGATGCTGAATTTGGAGCCTTTTTCCAAGATGAGGAGACTTCAGAAGGAACAGGATGGGCCCAGAGAGGTGGAAGGACCTAGATGGAGGTGCTGGAAGCTGTGTTCTCACAGTCTGAGTTCAGCCTGGGGCTGATATGCAGGTCCTGGGTGCATCCCTGACCTGAGCCTGGCCCAGAGGTCCAGAGGACAGCAGCCTATACCTGTCACACAAGGTGCCCTCTGGTCATGGTCAGCAGAGAGGGCTCTGGGCAGGCAGACCCCAGACGGAGCCAGTGCTCCATCTTTGTGGCTTCTCTCGGTGGGCACAGGAGCTCAGCCTCACCCACATGGGCTGGTGGGCACAGGGGGCAGAGGTCATAGGCCCCTCTGACCCCCACTGCCCTCCCTGACCCAGCAGCAGCTTTCAGAGTGAAGCCCAGGGGCCATGCCCACAGGAGGGGGGCACGAGCATTCTATGGGGATAGACAACTCAGAAGTCCTGCGTAAGGGGCCAGGACCACCTCCTAGAATCTGCTCACTGGCCCTGCGGCCCAGTGTGGGGGTCCCCCCTCTCAGACCAAGCCCTCCCTGGGTCCAGCAGAGCCCAAGGCTCCCCCTTGGTGTGGCCAGGCTCTTTCATGGGACGGGCACACACCCCCCTATCCTCCAGTCCAAGTTCACTCCTCAGACCCCATGTCCTGCCCTGAGCTGGGGCATCTCCTGAACTCTGTGTTTGGAGGGGTGATTCCACACACAGCCACAGGACTTTGAGGAGTGGCTGGGGCTTTGGGGCCCTGCACAGGGGAGGTGGGCTTCTGTCCTGAGCTCGCCAGCACAGGGCTCCCTCCTGGCCTGGCCAGAGTGGGGGCTGGAAGGGTGGCACCGGGGACCCCTCCCATGAGCCCCTCCTAGACCTGCCCCCAGCTGTGTCTCCAGGGACCAGAGGCACGGCTGGAACTTGGCCACATCACCCACCTGATGGGTTCAGATGGCAGCCCCACAGCACCCCATAACCTGGCCCTTCACTCCCACACCTCCTGGTGTCTGTGAAACGGGGCAGGGGTGCCAGGGAGAGCCAGGCCCTGCAGCAGGGACAGGGAGTGCAGGGAGAGGATGAAGCAAGGGCAGAGCCAACATGCAGACGCACGGAGCGATCACGGCTGCGTCACCAAGTGTGTCCCCAGTGTGCGCGCCAGGGTGTTGCTAGCTAGGGCTCTGTGCTTCTGCTCCTAGAAGCCCCCCAACTCCCTGCAGCCCAGGGGGGTCCAGGACAGTCTGCAAACAGGAGGGCTCAGGGACCCTGCAGAGGGCTCTAGAACGCCCCAGGAGGAGGTTCCGCCCCACCTCCAGACTCCAGCCGGCAGGGACCCCAGGGCACCACGGGTGCCTCCCTCCAGCCCCAGCTCTCCATGTCTCCCCCCCGAGTGGCCTGGGCCATCAGCAGGTCGAGAGCCAGGATCAAGGCTGAGCAGGTCCTGTAAAAATCTCGCTTGACTCTTTTTCAAGATTTTCTTTTGAAAACAAATTCATAACCACATCACACAGGAGTCCCGTCGCCTGGGGCTTGATCGCCAGCCGCCCGGGGCCCTCTCGCTAGCTGTTACTCTAATTGCTTTTTTCTCCTCGGAGGCCCGCGTGTGTCGTCTGTGGTTATTAATCTGGTGAGTCGAGGCGAGGAACAAGGGCCCTTTGTCGGCCCCGTCCTTTTAGTCTCTATCAGATTGCCAGGAACTGTGAGGTCCGAGATCCCCAAAATTGATCTGCCCCTGTGGCTCCGGGGAGCGCCGTCATGGTCCAGCGCATGGGGCTGCCATCCCCAGGGCACCCGCCAGGTGGATGCCACGGAGTGTCCCACCTACGTGGGAATGGGGGGGAGAGCACCCTGGGTTCAAGTGGAGAAGGGAGGGGACAAGGCCACCTTGGGGGCCATCTCTCTGAGAAGGGACGGAGCGGGTCCCAAGGCCAAGCAGGAGCTACCCGCCTGTCCCCCTGGCTCGGGCCCTCCTCAGCCCACAGGCCCGAAAGAAGGAGGGAAACCCCAGCCAAGGGGCTGCCAAGTGGGTCCTGGGACCACTCTGACGCCCCGCTCCGGAGCAGAAGCATGTCTGACTCCATCAGCCACCGAGGGGGCCGGGGGCTGGAGGGCGGGGCAATGCACGGCCCACTCGGGCTGCTCAGAGCCAGCAGCTGAGCCCAGGGCAGCCCTGAGGGGACGGGGCTGGCACTAAGTGTGACCACCAAGCCCTAGGAGGGGGCCTAGCCCTGGGAGGGATGGGGGACGGGCCGGGAGGGGTCCGGAAGGCTTGCCCCTGCCCCACGTTCACCACACCCCTGCCTGCCCCAGTACAGCCCGCTGGACAGCCCCGTGGCAGGACCACAGAGCTCGTTCCTCCGCCGCGCCCGGCCACCCCCACTCCTCTGCCTTCCCAACCAACTTCTGTTTCCTTTTATCCGGGAACACCCTGTAAAGGCTTCCGTGCCCACTTACACATCTGGGGGCCCCAACAGATGTTCCAGTGCCATAGAGTGAAAATTTATGAAACCACAAATGCTCTTCTGATTAATGCCAAACCGACCGACGCCCGGCAGGGCCCGGGCAGCCGGATGACACTCGGCACAGCCTGTCAGAGCCCCTGCTGTGCAGAGCCCGAAGAGCCCAGGTGACCTCCCGGGGGCCTCCCAGGGCACCCATGGGTGGCAGAACGAAGGGGCCCCAGGGGGGTCTCGGGCCAGGAAGAGGGATGGGATTTAGGGCCAAGTCCCCGCACCCCATGTCCCCTCCTGCCTTGCTCACTGTGTCCACCCAGCCTTCTGAGCTTAGCTAGGACCCCACCCCCCCCCGCTCTCACCCCTCCCCGCCTGACACACGTGTCTTCCCAGCACAGGAGCCCAGCGGTGGGGCTTGCAGGGGTGCAATGGTAGAGGCAGGGATCCCAGCTGGTGACCTTGCACGAGGCCCTCCTACTCCTGGGGCCTCAGGGTCTGTGTCTGTGGTTTGGGGTGCATTTCTGTTTGGGGGCTAGGAGAGCTAAGTGGTCCCAGGCCCCACCCCAGCCAGACCAGAGAAGTCCTACACCCCTTCTCTTGATGACCTGGGCTCCCGCGTCAGATTTATCTGGGAAAACAGAGGATCAGGTCCCTTGGGCCCGGGTGTTGGGGCCTCAGATGAGCAGCTCTCCCAGGGGGCCTGAGACAGGTAATTCTCACATGCAGGGCCACCGGCAAGGAGCAGAGACTGCACCAGCCTCAGCCCTGCAAAGCTGGGGAGATGCATCGCCTGGCAGGGCACGGCCCCCCTCCCAGACAGCCCTGCCAGCAGAGGGGGAGGGCTGCTGGAACAGGGTTTCCTCCCGGCCCCCATCCTGCCCTGCCTGGCTCGGGGTAAGGGACTCCTCGGCTTCTCGGGAGAGAGCCCTCTTTTTGTCTTGTTCCTGCCAGCCTCTCCCCTCCTCTCCCCTGCAGCTCAACATCTGCAGTGGGCTGGAGGGTCGGCGGTGGCCACACCCGCCTCTGGAGCCCACGGCCCTGGGGACCTAGCTCCTGACCTCCAGCCCTCATGGGGCTGAGGGCCACTTGGCCCACCAGCAGCTTCCCATGGGCGGTGCAGCCAGCCCCCAGCTCTGCGTGGTCCCGGAAAAGGGGTGCTGCAGCCAACAGTGGGCCCAGGGGTGTCCCGGGGAGCAGGCTGGCCCTGGGCAGAGCCCTCAGGTAGAGCCGGCCTCCCCCTCGGCCTCCCCTACTGCTCCTAGGCCCTCCAGTGCTCCAGGTGCCCTTGGCAGCTGCAAGAGGGCCTGCCTTGTTCCCCGATGTGCACAGCGGCCTCGGTTCACTCCCGGACCCCGCAGGCCTGCAGCTCGCTGTCCCGGTGCTCCCTGCGGCCAGGGGCCCCTCGCTTCACAGCACCCTGCCCTGGGTCCGCCGGGACGCCCTGCGCTGCCCCGGGCTGCCTTCAGGCCCCGGACCCTCCTGGCAGCGGCTGTGAGGGACACGGCCCCTGTCCCCAGCCCATGCTGCGCTCGCGTCTTCCAGTCCCACAGGGTGACCCCATCTGTTCCCATCGGCAGTCTCAGTGTTCAGAGCGGGGCTGGCCACGTGGCCAGAACCAGGGCCTTCCCGGCCTGACCGCTGGGGAATGGGTGCCAACGGGGTCCTGATTTCCCGGCTCCCTGGGAAGACAGTGATGCTGCTGGGAGGGGTGCAGAGGGACCCCACCCTATGACCCTCGAGCCCTCCCCAGCAGGAATCACGCGCTCCGCCTGTGGGGCGGGGGGGGGGGGGGGGCTCTCCACAGTCGCGGACACACACACGCACACACACACGGCCACACGCACCCACACACTCGTTCCCGTGCACGGCTGCCGTGGGCAGGGACCATGGGGCCTGCTCCCCGGGCACCTCCCCATCCCCAGCCCTCACGGGGCGCAGACCCAGAAGCCGTCGCACACCCCCGGGCTGCTCCCATCCTCACCCTGCTCCTGTCTCCGCAGGTGGCCCAGCTGGACCAGAGGCTGGTGCTCATCACGGACCTGCTTCGCCAGCTCCTCTCCCTGCACCAGGGCGGCCCGCCAGGCGAACGCACCCCCCACGGCGGTGGGGCCCAGGCGCCGCCCCCCTGCAGCTCCCTCAGCCCCGAGCTCTTCCTGCCCAGCGGCGCCCTCCCCACCTACGAGCAGCTGACTGTGCCCCACAGGGGCCCCGATGAGGGGTCCTGACGGGGGCTTGAGACCCCAGGCCTGCGAGGGCAGGGCCGGAGGAGCCCAGTTCGGCCCAGCCCACCTCCCACCCGGGAGAGGAGCCCTCCCAGGTCACTGGCCCCTCCCTCCCGGGCCTCAGACCCCCGCCATGGGCCACGCCACCCTGAGAGGCTGCGCCTTGGGAGTCACGAGGCCTCCCCTTCCAGCCAGCGGGTACTAGAACTTGGCTGGGTTTGGGGGCCTCCTCTCGGCTTCGAGACCATGGCCCCCACATGATTTGTATGGCAGTTGGGACACAGTGGCAGGGCTCAGTCTTGACCTCGGGGGGCCGGGCATCCTGGGCACTTGGTCCCCGCATGTATGGCCAACAAAACACAGGTGTGAGCAGGCCCACCCTGATGGGCCTCAGGGGGCTCCTGGGAGGAGACAGAGGGCAGTCAGGACAGGGCCTGTGGGTACCCACCCTCAGCCTCGAACCCAGGGCCCAGGGAGGAGGCAGGCAGGGCAGGGCAGGCCCAGCCCGTGCCAAACCCAGGGTGCCGGCGATCCAGGCCCGGGCCATGCTCTCCACCCTGCAGAGACTGGCTCAGAGGGCCAGGGTTATGAGGGAGGGGACCCTGAGGCCACAGCTTCCAGCAGGAGGCCGGCCCACTACGGGGCCCATCGTGCTCCGTGGGGGTGGACTGTCCCCCACTGTGGACTGGCAGCTACTCCCACTGACCCCCTGCCCTGCGCACAGCCCCCACTGCAGCTCCCCACCAGGTCCGGGCAGCTAGAAGGACACCCAGAACTGTCCCGTGTCCCGGCCAGCTGCCGAGCGTGGGGCAGGAGTAGGGGTGTCACAGTCCCTGCATGAGACAGGGGCTCCTCCTGGGCGCCACAGCTCACAGAAATCAGAATAATTTGTGGTGATTTTGGAATCTGTGTTTTAATGAGTTTCACGGTGTGATTTTTTTCCCCTTAATTGTGGCGCTTTTCCTAATAAACGTGGAGTCATGGAGCTGGTCTCGGGCCTGCACTTGTCTTGATTCCTGAGGAAGAGGTCCATCTTCGGGACAACCCCATCCCGTGGAGGCACACACCCCAGTTTTCGCCTCGCCGAGTGCCCGCGCTGCCGTCCGCACCGACCCAGGGAAGGGGAAGAGGCCGGAGCCCCAGCTCTCCGGAAAGAGGACCCCCCCGCCCCAGGGACCCGGAAGCACCTTGAGGCCAGGCCGTCACTGCCCCAGCCCCATAGCCCGCACAGAGGCCAGCTCTGTCCACAGAGCTGAGCGGAGGGAGAGAGCACGGCCAGGACCGAAGGCCAGCCGTCACCCCTTCACCACTACCGAAGTCACTTCTTTGGCCCAGCTCCCCCGGCAGCCAGCTCTCCCTGAAAGCCGCTCACGAGCGGCAGCCCCCTCCAGGCCTTGGGAACCCTCCAGGGGACAGGGATGACGGGTGAGGTCATTGTCCCCAGCCAAGCATTGGGGGTGGGTCCTCAGGGCTTGGTGTGGACGGGAGGGCACCCTGCCCTCCGCTGCCTGCCTACCTGTGGGCATTGCCCCCCCCACCTCGTCCCGGGTCCAGCCAACTTCCCTTCCTGCCTGGCGGACAGGACCCCTAGGACCTGCTTAGAGGCAAGTGTCCAGGAGCTGCTGAATAGGAACTCACTTCCCACTGGAGGGGTCAGGGTTCAGAGAGCTCACTGAGGCCGTGGATCCAGCCCAAGGCTCCAGTCCAGGTGGGCATGCCTCCTGGTCGGGGCTCCTGTGGTCCTGGGGCTTCCCCCTGGGGCAGCTCTGACCACTTGCTGTGGTGAACATGTGTTCACTGCCTGTCTCCCGGCAGCCCCTGAGCCCCTGGGGAAGGTGGGCACCTTGCCAGGACCAGGCCTGAGGGGTCCTGGGGGGTAACCACCTCAGGGGACACACTCTGGCCTGTCTGCCCCTCCCAGGCCAGGCTCCTCCTTGACCAAGGACCCAGGAACTCTACCAGGGCGGGGGGAGGGTGTCCCCCCAGCCTCCGGGATCGTCGAGGGGCACAGACTGGATTCCTTTGGGCATATGTGCCGGGAGTAGTCTGGGCTCCAGAGCCCCCACACAGACATCCCCACCCCCCTCTAGGCCCTGATGTCCCCTTGCGGTAACAGGGAGCTTCCTTGGGGCTGCCCAGCTTCGAGCAGGCTGGGGGCACATGCCCAGGAGAGCCAGCCCGCCCCCGCCCTGCCCTCCAGCCAAGTCCTCCCCTTCAGCTCACAGATGCGGGCGTGATCGGCCAGGCGGAGTGGGCAGAACGGTTTGCCTTCCTGCTCTCCTTCCAGAGCCCGTCTGCACCCGCACACCGGCCGTGAGCGCTGGGGGCAGCTGACCTCTAGAGGACGGGGCTGTCCCAAGACCCCTGGAAGCAGGCAGCTGGCCCGTGTCAGGATAGGCAACCCAGGCTCCCGGTGGAGGGGGAAGGGAGGGTCGCACTTTGCGGAGCCCCACTGTGTCCCACCGATGTGCTCCCCAGGGCCTCCCACCATGGGGACTAGGTATCCGGACCGACCAGCACTGGCCGGGGCGGGGGAGGGCAGGAGGGACAGCCAGGGCCTGGGGGCTCCCCCGCCTGCACCCACCAGGGGAGGGGCAGGAGCAACAATTACTGGAAAGGCAAAAGCTTTGTTTCCTTGTTGGGTAAATATTTGTGGAAACCCCAGGAAGCGGCTGGCGGGAGAGCAGGGCCCTCCGCGGCGCCCCGGCACCCCGGCCCCCCAGCCCTTGGTGCGCTTGGCGCGGGGCCGCCCATCTGGGCAGGGCACGGCCCCTGCACCCAGCCCGGCTTTGTTTCCCGTATTATCGACTACACACAAAGTCCCCGAGTGCTTCACTCCTGGACGGCCCATTGCGGCCCTCTCGGGTGTGAAATGCAATTTACCTGAAATAAAGCCCAATTATGGAATTAGCTAATTAAAGCCCGCGGTGGAGGCTGGGCCAGGCCAGCCGGGCGCTCAGTGCCCGCCCGGTGCCCGCGGTCTGCGGGAACAGATGGCGCCCCGGCCCGCCGTGCCGGCCGCATTCCTTCACTCTGCCCCCCGATAACTGACTTAGACAGCACACGGCCATCTGGTGTGTGACACGTCCTGTGTGCCCCGGACAATGGCCCAGCAGACCTCTCCGGGAGAGGGCCGTCGCCCGGGCAACGGTGGCAAGTGCAGCCCGGGCCGTTCACGCCCCCTCCCCCAGCCCCTTTGTGGGCCTCGAGCTCGGCAGCCTGGCTCTCTCCGCTGACAGTGTCCATGAGTATTTGTCCCCAGCGCCCGGCCTTTGTCTCCAAATTGGGCTCCCTCATTGAGGCGCTCAGTGTCCGATGGGTGCTAGGAGCATCTGCTGGGGTGACAGGGTGAGGACGGCTAGGGGGCTGCCCCGCCACCCCCTTCGTGGAGCGCCCCCTCCCCTACCCCAGACCCCCTCCCCCACCAGTGTGCCCCCAGGAGGCGGGCGGGCAGGCGGATGGCACCTCACAGGCACTGGGCTCCGCCGCCGTGTCCGAGGCTGGGAGCAGAGGGTAGGGCAGGCCCACACTCCTGCCGGCACTCCTGCCGCCGCGCATCTGTGAAATGGGACAGGTGGTGGTGCTGCGCCAAGGGGCGTGGGGGAGAGACTGATGGAGCTAAGACCGGGAGGCTCCGGGCCCAGGTCGGGCACACAGCAGGTGCTTAATAAAGGCAGCCAGACAAGCAGCATGAGAGAGGCACTCCTCCTGCCCGCCCCACACACGCCCTCAGAGCAGCTTCCTGGACCCTCCTGCTTTGCACCCCAGGCCCCCGCTGGAAGCTGTCCTCAACCCCAGCAGGCTGTCCCGGTCCTGCACCCAGGCTGGCCCTCGAGGCCCTGGGAGCCGCCGCCCTGCCCACCCGGCCCTGGCATTGCCCACCGGAAGCCCCCAAGTCTCCGGCCAGGCCGACCTCCTACTTCTTGTGTCGGGCCCCAAGCCACCCGCCCATGGGCACGGCGGCATCCACCAGGCCGGGGTCAGGAGCTGTGCCCACCAGCAGCCCAGTGGACAAGAGGCTTTCCTGGGACTCTCAGACCACAGGGGGAGGCCAGACCTCCAGAAAGGCCAGTTAAATTAAGGGATAAGATGAGGGTCTGGAAAGGGGCTACTGGCACCACGGGGAAGAGGGCAGGGGTGCTGCAGGCTCACCTGGACGCGCCAGGCCGGGCCACGTGATGGGTGTGGGGGGGAGGGGCCGCCACCCGGTGCCCTGAGGATGAGATCAGGTGGGTGGTGTGACAGACAGCTGGAGTGGGGGATGGGGTGGCAAAAGTCCGACGTGCCGGGGGCTCCTGGGACAGCCCCACACACAGCCCCAAGCAGAGTCTTCCTGTGGGGTCTGCTGGGGCACCTGGAGGGACGGGGACCTCCCAGCAGCCAGCCGGTCTCCCTGGTTTGGGGGCCCTCCCCAGCTCGCCGGAAACCTACCTGCTCCACACCCTGGTTTTCTCCTGGGACCACCTCTGAGCCCTGGACCCCAGCAGCTCCCTGGGGTCTGAAAGGGCGGCAGCCCCCTCTTGGCCCTGGCCTCACCCTTGCGGCCCCCCGAGCCTGGGGGTCCCTGGCAGCTGAGCCTGGAGCTTGTCCACAGAGCTGGACAAACAGAGCTCCGGTTTCCACGGACCTCTGAGTGCCAGGAGCCCGGGGCCCTCTGGACGCTGACAGCCCCCACCTGGGCTCTGTCCAAGCCATGGCGGAGCGGAGTGCCGGCGGGCGGGCAGCCCAGGAGCCCCCAGGCAGGCGACCTCCGACCTCACCGGCCAGCTGCTGTTTCTCCTCCTGCTGCTGGGGGAGTCACCTCCAGCTCCAGCAAACCGGGCCTGGGCGGAGGGTGGGCTGGGGGCTGTCGGCACCGGCCACAGACATGGGCCGGTGAAAGGATCTTCTCCATTGACAGACTGGGGGCCACCACCCTGCCCCATTCCAAGGCCTCTGAGGTCAGGGTACTGCCCCCCACTACCCAGACCTCAGGTGCCAGCCGTGTGGCAGGGGGTGGGGGTCCACTCTGAGCCCCGGATCCTTCTCTCTCAGCAGGTCCCTCCTTACCTCCCGGGCCTGATTCTGTCCTCTGGTCCTCCTGAGAAGGCCCCCTGCTGCCCCAGCCTCCCATAGTCCCCAGCACTCCAAGCACCTTAGCGAGGCAAAAGGTGGCGGGGGAGCTCGCCGCAGGGTGGACCTCAGACTTCCTCCATTGGTCTCCGAGCCTCTGCCCCAGAGGCCCCCCGCAGAGGCAGAGCTACACCCTCTCAGCCCTCAGCTAACAGGCTTAGGGTTCACACGTGTCTGGGCAGTGGTCCCACAGCCCGAGAAGCGACAAGCCTGTCCTGGTGTCTGTTGGGGTCTTGCCTCCTTCAGCTTCCCGCGGACTCGGGTTGCAGGGCGCAGGGGTCAGAATGGAGTTGAAAGCATGTCTCTTGGACACCACAGGGACACCCACCTGCCCATGACTCGGACCCCCCCCACCTCCTGTCTCCAGCCCAGACTCTGCACCCTCCTCGGCGAAACTCCCCCCCAATTTCTAGCCTGTAAGAAGCCTGTGATCTTTGTGAGCAACATCAAAGCAGGAGACCCGGCTGCCAGGGTCAATCATGCCGGCAGCCCCACCTTCCTGCCCAGCCCACGGCTCCAGGAAGTGGGTAGGAAGTGGCAAAACACATGGTGAGGGGGTCCCAGGGGATGTTCGTGGGGTGCACAGATTGGACACAGAGCGGAGAAGCGGAGAAGCCCTGGGGCACATGGGTCCCCCCTCCCTGGTGCAGAGTGGGAAACCAAGGCCCAGGGCAGAGCTGGCCTGACGTGACACTAATTTGTATGAATTTGCACTGGAAAAGCCCCAGGGACTTGCAGCAGCAGAGAAGTCTGTTGCAGGTGGGGAAGCTGGAGGGCAGGGAGGGATGGACTGGCCGAAACGGGAGCTGGCTTTCTCGAGCTAGATCACAAGGCCAGAGAGGCTAGGGCCAAGGGAAAGATGCAGGGGAATTACCAGGTGGTTTGAACATAGCTCCCCCACGGGTCCATGTGGACCGGCAAGCTGGGACATATAGCCAAGGGCCAGGGCATCCATCAAGGCATGCCTACTGGTTCCAATGAGGCTACCATTGCTCCTGCACGTAAGAACATCCCACCCACCCCACCACCACCCTGCAAGGCTCAAGAAACTGTTACAAGCCCGACGGCTGATTCAAGCTACCAAACCCCACTGAATTCATTCTGGTTGGTTTTTGGCCACATCCCTCCTCACCGCCACCTGCTAAACACACACGGCTACAGGAACTGTCTTCACGGGGATGTGAGGCCCGGCCGTGCGGATGCAGAAAAACCAGAGCTAGAGCCGTGGGTCCTCTTGTGCCCATCCTGGCCCCGCCACGCTCTCGCCATGCATCCTTGGGCAGAGCATGGGCTGTCTGTTAGCTTCAGGTGGTCGTGCCTTCCCCAGCCTCACAGAGTCCCAGCAGGATGCCAAGTGAAAGAGAAGCCCTGGCAGCCTCTTGCCCGGGAGGGAGAGCTCCCTGAGCTCAGGGAGGAGCGGGTCTATGGACTGCAGATCCGTCCCCAGGAGCAAGTCTTGACGTGGAACAGCGAAGCTGCCGGCAGCACCTGGACTCAGGCTATGCCTAGGGCCTCATTATTCTCTATCTCTGGAATGGTCATGGGAGGCCAACAGGGGCCCGGGGGCCATGGGGATGAGCAGCCCCTGCAGCAAGGCCGCGATGCCCTCCCGTCAAAAGCTTCCAGGAGCTACTCCCGGGACACCCCCTGCCAGCCTCTGCCCCAGGACACCCCCTGCCAGCCTCTGCCCCGGGGCCGGCACACCCCCACTAGGACTAGAGGACCTGCACACAGGGAGCTCCTGGCCCACTCCCGAGAAGGCGGGGCCGCAGCCCCTCCGCCAAGGACAATGGGGGTGACAAGTCGGAGATGGATCTGCCGGCCCAGGGAGAGGAGGCTCGTGCTGGGAAAGGCCGGGCCTGGGGTAGGGCTGCCCCAGGCACTTCAGCGGGAGGAGATGCAGAGGCTGACCGCTGATGGGCTGGGGCCTGGGCAGGCCCCAGGGACCAGAGCATCGCCCGGGAGAAGGGCCCGTCCTGGAATGGGAGGCAGGAGGCCCCTCGAGAAAAACTTTCTAAAGGGGGTTGTCGGGACGGTGGGTAATGTCATTAAGTAATTTCAAAAGGTCTTAATCAAATCTGCTTCGTCAAAAGGCCTTTGGAGAGGAAAAGAAGGCCGGCAACAATCGACTGGGGCCTTCCACTGGACTGACAGGCCCTGCGCGGAGCCTGTCCAACCCTAACGGGCCCCGCTCCTCTGCAGGCACCGGGCCATCCCGAGCGGGCCCTCCTGGGAGACCCGGCGGAGACGCGCCTCCCAGCCTCAACGGCCCCACCCTGAGAGCCGCCACTTACAGAAAAGGAACCTGAGGCCCACGCAGCCGTCTGACGTCGAGGGAACGGGTCGAGAGCCTCCGAGGGGGCCTCGGGCCAGGACACAGCCCCTGCACCTCGGTGTCCCCGTGGGTCCGACCTGAGTGAGACCGTGTCCTACCCCCCATGGTTGCGCCACTCGGTGAGGCCATGCGGTAGGGGCATCCCGAGTGCTCTTTGCTGACTTCTCCCCGCGGCCCCCAAGGCCCTGTCAGTTGGGGCCGGACAGAGCCCACTCTTTTCCCTTTGACCCTCTCTCAAGGCGCAGATGCACACGCGCTCAAACACACCCCCCCCCACCGCACCCGGCCCTCCCTCCCAGGAGGCCAGGGAGCCGACGCTCACTTTCCCGACAGCCCGTGTCCAGGTTCACACGCGGGCGTGCCTAGGGCTCCGGGTCACTAGCAGCGGCCAGCGGCCCAGGCTGCTCTGCCACTGGCCGCCTCCTCGTGGGCACTAAGGAGCCTGTGGGGTCTTTGGCCTTCCATCGTCCACGGGCTGTAACCGCGTCAGCACCCCCACCAATGGGCATTCACTGGCTTCTAAGCCCGTGGCCACTGAAGTCCCCGCTGGGGACACCCCCACAGCAGGGGCCACCATGGTTCTCCCAGGGCGGGGCCCCCTGGCTCTGCCCCAGGTCGCCCCATGGGGAAGGGTGGCCCGCAGCCTCACAGGGAGTGGCCACAGCTCCTCTCGGGGTCTGAGACCAGCCACAACCCCCTGACCCAGCTGCCTGGGACTTCTGGTCTCTGCCCCAGCAAGAGCCCGGAGGTTAGGCACCCCGCCCTCCTGAGCCCCCATCCTCTGCCTCTTCACCGCCCAGAGCATCCCTGCCTCCCACAAAGCAAGCGGAAAGGGCCGTGCCAGCCCTCACCTCCTACAGAAGCTGAGTGGCTACAGGGAGGCCAGAGGCCAGCAGGTGTCCACGCACAAGTTCCTCTCCCCCAGCCCTGCCCGTCTCCCCCACACCCCGCCACCAGCCTCAAGGTGAAGCGGGCAGAGCCACGCCCCGAAATGCTCCACCAAAGCCCACATGCGTCCCAGAGGCTTCGGTTACCGGTACCCGCTGGCCCAGCCTCCCTCCAGCCCCTGCCAAGGCCTGGCACCCCCGCCCCGGCAGCCCCTCTCCACGCCAGCCACCCGCAAGGCCTGAGGGCGCGGGCAGACTGCTTTCCTCCTGCCTGAGCACCCGCTGCCCCCGGAAAAGGCCTCCTTGTTTACCCCCCAGCCACCTCCCCCAGGCTCAGAGGCACTCGGTCTCCAGGCTCCGAGGTCACCGGTCTCGCAGTCCACCTGAGCTGCACCGGCTCCAGGAAACCGAACCCCAGCGGCAGACGACAGGCGCAGGTGGCCGGACACAGTGCCCCTCGCCTGGGCACCGGCCCCCAGGAGCCAGAGCGGCTCAGACCGCCTGTTAGGGGGTCCCAGGACGGGTGTGAAGTGGTGGGAGAAGCAGGTGAGACTCTGCGCCATCTTGAGGGCCTCGCCAACAGCAACCAGGAGGGAAGCCAGGTCCCCCCCCAGCTGAGCGTTAAGAGACATGGTCTTCCCTGTGGGGCCCAACACACCAGGCAGGACCTCCTGCCCCCATTTTATGGATGAGGGACCCGAGGCCAGAGCCCCGGACCTGCCTGCCCAGGTGCCTACCCAGGTGCCTGCCCAGGTGAGGAGCAGAGCCGAGTGGCACTGGGTGTGTTTGGCTCCCCAGCCCGGCCCCTCACCCTGCCCCAGGGTCCCCTGTGAGGGAGACCTGGAAGAGGTGGCCTGGGGGAGAGCAGCCGCAGCAGCCACGATGGGGGAGAGGTGGATGGAGGGGACGGTGCGAGCAGCCCCCAGAGGGTGAGGTCTGGGGAAGCCTCCCACCCCGGAGACAGACTTGTGCACCCCCCTTACAAGCACGCCAGCCGCAGGGGGGTCTAGGAGCCAGGTGGATGGGCGAGGAGAGGAAGGTCCCACTCCTGCCCTCCCTCTCCTGCAGGAGAGGCCCAGAGTGACCTGGGGCCGGCCTGTCTCTCGTGCCTTCTCCCCGCCCCCAGCCCTGGCCTCCACATTCGGGGGTGGCCTGCAACCTCACGGACCCCAGCCCCAGGCCGAGCCGAACCCCCACTCTTCCAGCAGAGCTCTGCCTAAGGGTCCCCAGCAGCCGTGTCTTCTGTCCGACTGGCCATGCGTGGGCCGGGCAGGAAGAGAGGGATGGAGAGAGCAGGGAGATAGAGGTGGGCTCGGTCCCCTGGGGCGACCGTGCCATCCTGTACTCCTCCGCAGCCGAGCCACACAGCAGATAGGGGCACCCGGGTTCCACGCGAGGGCCCATGTTGGGCACGTCCTCCGGGCCGTCCCCGGTTCCCACTCCGGCATCCAGCCGCGGCCAGAGCTCGGAGCAGAGACAGTCCTGCTCTCCAAAGGCTGGGCCACGAGCTGCCTGTCACTCAGCTCTTCTGCCCGGCTGGTCACACTGAAAAGAGCGTCCTGTAGCTAGCAGGCATGAATATCGGCTCAGCCCACTGCAGGAAGGAGAGACTGGGGACCCCGGGCAGGAGGAGGCCAGTCTCCAGGCCCAGCCCCCATGCTCCCAGCCCACCCATCCGCAGCCGTCCCACCCTCCCGGGCTATCCCTGCGGCCGCCCGCTGCCACCGCCACTTCCCTCTGCACCGGCCCCTGCTCCCTTTCTCCACTTAGCAAGCTCCTACTCGGTCACCCTGGCCCAGGCCACGGAGCCCCTCCCCCGTGAAGCCTTTCTGAAGGGCTAACGGAATGGGGCCCGGCTTCCTCTCATAGCCCATGGTGCCCATTGCTGCTGACCTGACCCTGGGGGATGGGAGGTGCCCACCGCGAACCACGGAGAGAGGGGACACACGTGCACCTGCCGCCCAGCCACACCCAACTCCAGCCCCCTCCCCACACACCGGCTATGCTACAGTCCCTTGGGAGCCCCCCAGTTCTCACCCCACAGGCCTACCCACCCCCAAAGCCCTCCTTATCCACATCCCACATCTGTAGAATTTTGAAAGCAGGTTTCTGAAATTCTCTGCACCTTATGTGCTCCAGGCGCACAGCCCCAGAGATCTAGGAGGACAAGCTATCGTGCGCCAGGCCCCCAGCACAGACCCAGGACGGATGGGGCCCCCTTTGCTCATCGTCGTTGAGGCTGACTTGATTTTGCTGCTCCGGACATCTCACACACGTAACCTCGTCAGATGAAGGTTCCAGCTCCCGAAGGAGACCTGAGTGCCAGGCATCACCACGCCCCAGGCACCATCCCTCCCAGCACCCCTGTGATAACGGCAAGAGGGGGTCGCTCTGACCCAGGGACTCGGCAAACACGGAAGGCCAGGTGGAGAAGTGCCCAGCCCAAGTCCCCCATGGCTCCCAGGCCAGAGACCCTGGCCCCAGCACACATGCCACATGCGTGGTCCGCTGACACAGCTGAGGGTCACTCAGTCACATGACGGGTGGGTGAAACCCCCAGCTGGATGGGGGCCGCAGGGCAGGGAGCTAGGGTGTGGTCTGGACCGAGCGCTCCCATCCAAGATGCTCGGTGTTTACACACTGGTCCCTGGACCCTAATTTCCCAGAAAATTAGTCGGAAGACGAATTTTCGCTGGAGTGTTACTGGCTGGTCAGCTTTTAGCTCTTTCTGACAGGATTAGTGCCCGGAAGGGAAGCCTGGAGAAGACTGCGTCTGAGTGCTGAGGTCTCAGACATCCTGGCCACTCTGCTACTGAGGGTCCCCCAAAGCCGTGACTCTGTCTAGCACACACAGCCTCACGACCCGGGCCCTCCCTGTCTCTCTAGCATCTTCCTCGTACACCCAGTCCTGGAGCCCAGGCCCCAGCCCCACCCCGCTGACCCCAGGAGGGACAACCATCCCTGTCCCCTCCCTTGGCCTCAGGTCCCCTCAGGCTGGGCCAGGGGCTCCCTCCACACACTGGGAGCTGCTGCTGAAGGGGAAGGGGACAGGAGTCACAGATGGACATCACCCACTCCCCTTTGTCCATCTGGGGAAACTGAGGCCCAGGGACAGGCAGACACTGTCCTCTGTGTCTCACACCACCCCTAGACCCTAGACCTTGAGTACGGCCAAGAGGTCTGAGCCATACCGTCAAAAGCACAGGGGATTTAGAGGGGCACCAGTGACCCAGGCATCTGCCTCCCGCCTCCGGCACTGTGGGCCCCTCTGTGGCTTCCTTGTGCCTCTGAGGGCTCTCCGAGTCTCACCACACCCCTCGGGCACCCACTTGCACGCACACTCTTGAGTTCTTGAGGCCGTGGCCCAGGGCAAGGAAAGAACGAGCATCGCGATCATGAGCCCTGGCTTGGCGCTGGAGCCCGGGTCACCAGGTGAGACACAGCTGCTAAAAGATGCCAAAGATGGCCCCTGACTTGGATCTCCTGTAAAGCTCCCTGAAGGCTTCAAAGACTGGGTGCATTAAATACCACCGGGAAAATACCAAACACTTGTGGTGCGGGTGGCCGGGGCCCAGGTTTTACCATCGCTGCAATGCAGACTCTCCCACACCCGCCCCAGCCCACCTGCCAGGACTCCCCGGGGATCCACGGGCAAGGCCAGAGCAGCCTGGCCCCGAGGCAATGACGTCCCCAGTGACCAGGACGCAGAGAGGGGCTCTGCCGCTGGCCGCGGTAGGACCCGGCCGGTCGTGGGGGGCGCTCGCTGCGCAGGCCGCCCTAAGCCTCCGGGTGCCAGGCAAGGTCCTGGGCCGCCAGGGGCCGCGCGGGCCGGGCGGCGGGGGCGGGAGCGGGGTCGGGGGTCCGGCCAGCTTTAATGCGCTGACAAAGCCTCATTTGCAGGTCAATGCCGCGGCACACTCGCCTCTCCCCTAGCCGGGCGCCCTTTGTCCGGCCGCGCCCGCTCCTCGCGCCAGATGGCCGTGGAAATGCTAATTTCGGGCGCCCCCCGCCCCCCGCGTTTAATTGCGCCTTTGCAGATGGGCCGCGAGTGTGGGCTTCATGCAGATGAGCGCGGCCTGGCCGCCCGGGGCCTGCAGGCCGGCTGCCCTGGGGCCCGGAGCCACAGCCGGGGCTGGGGGCGGCGGGAGACGCGCGGAGGGGAGAGGGGGCGGAGGAAGAGGGGGAGGGGCGCCCCCCCAGCGCGCCGCCAGGCACGAGCGGGCACCCAGCGGGCCAGGCGCGGGAAGCGCGCTTTTCTCTTTTCATTTCTCTAAAATGGGATCTTAAGTGATTCTGAATGAAAACAAATTGGTCCGCTTTCTTCTCCAAACAGAGGCGCAGGGCGGTGGGGGCTGCGGGCGGGGTGGCCACGGGACCCCTGTCCGAGGGCCCTCGCTCCCGGATCCAGGGCCCTGGCCCGGCCGCCGCACCTGCGGGCCGCCTGGTGAGTCCCGGCAGGCTCGCGGACTCTTAACTGGAGCCAGGGTCCTGGGACAGCTGGAAGCGACTGGAAGGCGACAGATGCCCTTCCCCCGGGGACCCAGAAATGAGGCCGGCCATGGGCGCAGGACCTCAGAGTGGCCTCCTGCACTATCTCCGGGCCCAGCAAGAGCTGAAGCCTCTGGCCCCAGGGTGCCTTTGGACACGCCCCCCGGGGAACCCACAGCTGGCTCTGGCCTGACTCTGCAGTGGGCAGCAGGACGGGGGCTCCCGGGCTTGGGACAGTGTCTGCGCAGAATGAATGAGTGAAGGAGAGAATGAGCGAACAGGAGGATAGCGGGAAAGGTCCCTTGGTGAACTTTTAGCATACCCACCAGAGACTCAGAAAGCCTATGCATTGGTGGGTGAGGGACGGACGTGGCCCACCACCAGCCGGGGGACACAAGGACGGTCGGCTTCCCGGCCAGCAAGTCCTCCTGACACGTAACTCGGGCTGGAGCCACCATTAGAAAGAAGAGAGACCCTTGGGTCCTCTAATCTTCTGTTGTGTTTTTGTAACCTGCTCAGGCCAAGGGATGACCCGCCGGCCAGGTCCGAAGCCCCCTGCCTCTGCCAGCCTAGCCTTGATGCCCCCTGGCTGCTGAACCCTAACCCCACCTGCACCTTGTCCAGGCTCCTCGGGACCTCTCAGGGGATGCTCTTCCCAAACAGCCCCCCGGAACACCTCCCTCACCTGACTCCTCGGGGCAGCCCCCCATCACCTTCACCAAGGGGCGACTAGCGTCCAGCACGGCCTGGCCCTCTGGGGGACATTACGAGGGCTCCTGCTGACCCTCAGCCTGGGGCGGGAGGCTCGCCGACCCTTGGCACCTCTCCTGCTGGTGGAGAGTCTGGGCCAACGCAGGGATGAGCGTGGGCAGGGGCAGATGACGGGAAATGCGCCGCCAGGAGGCACCATGGACGTTTCCATGGCTGTGGGGTGGAAAGCGTTTCCTATCAGCGTGGAAATACCAGGTGCACTCATCGGCCTTCCCCTTTCATTTCTTTCCAGGAAACAGTTCAAACAGAATTTATAGACCCCTTCGAGACAAACACGGCAGGCACACTGTGATCCGGGCTCTTCCATCTTCCCCCAGGCCGCGGAGGCCCCCAGCCCTGCGTGGTGTCCTGGGACTGCAGCCCAGCCAGCGCACTGACCACCGGCACGCGAGGCTGTGGTGGCCCGGTCTTCACTCCAGTGACTTTCTTTGGAGCCCCTGCATCCCCCCCGCCCCGTTCCTGCGGCCATTTTGCGACAGCAGCATCCCCCCACGCCTAGAACCTGCGCCCATCCGACCTTCTCCTCACTTGCTAAGAAGGAAGCCAGCCTCCCCCATCTTATATGGTCACCGGCCACAGGGAAGACTTTCTCCGGAACATTCGTCTGCTCCTCTGTTTACCACATTCGCATTATGGGTGTCTTAACCCTCTCATCGTGCTTAAATATTTTGAAATGAAAATAACATACGTGTGTACATATGTTTACTCTAAAGCTTCTACAAGATACACCAAAATAGAACCCTCCACCTGAAGAGTGTGCGTCCCAAACTTGGGTCAAGCCCCAGACCGCCATCCGGCACGCTCTCTGGGAGGAGAATCCGCCTGAAGGAACTTCTACTTTCTTCTTCATACATCTCTGTATTTCTGTCTTGTTTGCTTTTGGTTGTGTTTGTTTTTGTTTATTGTTTTTTGTTTTTTTGTTTTACAATGAGCCTATATTTTTACAATCAGGGAAAACACAGAATTATTTTCACTTTAGAAATTACAAAAATAAAAAGCACTAGGCTCCGAGCTGCCCCCACCCGTGGGGGGACCCCAGCCCTGCATGGGAGTCTGGCGGCAGGACCCCCCGAGTCCTCCCTGCCGGTGCCCCAGTGACTAAGGCCTCTTGGAGGGACGCCAGGACAGGCCCACCGCACACCAACCCCACTTGGGCCTGCGCTCGGTCCCAGCAGGGGGCAGGCCCAAAGCATATTGTTGTTGCCATTTTACTGTTTTGCAGTTACATGACATTTTTTAAAGGCCGGGGCTGTTTTTTCAGCCATCTTCGTTGGGTCCTTCTCACTCTGCCTGTGGGACAGGCTGGCATTCTTGGGCCATGCAGCAGGCTAGCCAAGGCTCAGAGAGGTCAAGAACCCAGTGCGGGTCACACAGCTACACGGTTCCCCAGGTGAGAAGGGAGGTCAATGTTGAGGCTCCAGCCCCAGGGTGCCTGGCAGAGCTGTGAATGCTGCATCATGTCTCAGCCCCCATGGGGCTTTTATTTGGATTTAGGAATTTGGGGCTGGGGGTGGATTTGGGAAAAGAGAAGAAAATGCACGAATGTTATAACAGAAAATAGGAGAAGAATTCAGAACCAGGCCCAAGAGACGGAGGAGGAGGCCAGCAGGGGGCTGGCCCAGTGCTCAGTGTGCGTGGAGGGCTGGGCAAGGGAGACAGCAACCTCGAGGAGAATATCCAGTCCAGGGGGTACCCCAAAAGGAGGGGATAGTCCCCAGTGGCCGCCTAGGCCTCTCTGAAATGTAAGAGGTTCTGGAGGCTGCTTTGGTCACAAACCCCAATCACCGAGCCCACCCCAGCCCCAACTCTCGAATGAAGCAGGCTGCCGGAGGCCTGGAGAGGGCAGCACACCATTGGGCCCCCCCGGTCTCCGGGCAGGAGGCCCAAGATGGAAGCCCAGTGTTATACACAGAACTATGTGCCCCCAGAATTCCCATCTTGGGGTCCTAACACCCAGTATCTCAGAATGTGACCTCATTTAGAGAGAGGGCCTTTAAAGAGGAAATTAAGGTAAAATGGGGTCACCGGGGTGTCCCTGAGCTCGTGTGACCGGGAAGAGGGGATCAGGACACAGACATGCACGGAGGGACACAGGGAGAGCACGGCCATCCACACACGAGGAGAGAGGCCTTGGGACCCGGCCCCACCAGCCCCTGCATCTCAGACTTCCAGCCTCCAGGACCAGGAGACAGTAGATTCTGCTGTGTGAGCCATTTGGTGTGTGGGACTGTGTCACACTAGCCCCAGGAGACTACTGTACCCAGTGTCCACCCAACCCCAGCTAGACAGGGGGAGGGAGGACCCGTGTCCAGACCCACGCAGCCAGGGCAGACAAAGGGACCACATCCCAGGCCTCCAACAAAAACCCCACCCACCCCCAAGCTTCCAGACCTTTTCTGATTCAGGAAGCTGCCTCCCAGCTGGCCTCGTTTAGAAGCATCATCTCAGCACCCAGGGCCACATCCTGAAACCGGGGAGTCCCCCAAAATGCCATTTCCCAAGACCGAGACAAAAAAGCCATGTGCAGAGCCAAGGGCTGTGTGTCCCTAATGCTAATCGGGGCCAGTGGGAATTGGGGTCTGGCTGGGTGGCTGGCTTCGAGGTTCGGTGCCCTGGAGAATCAGGGCCCGGCTGGAGGGCCAAGCCCGGCTCGGGGCTGGGCCTCCCTCCCACCCACCGGGGTCTTCATTAGCAGCGCATTCAGTCCAGCTGGAGTCAGCTGATTAGCCCATTCTAGCAGCACTGGGAGTCCCCATATCTCTCCCCACCTCCCCCCACCCCACCCCCCCGCACATGTTCAATTAAATTTTGCTTTTGTGCCAGAGAGGCCTCTGATGTGAACGTTTCTGGGGAGTTTCTCCGTGTTTCTTTATGTCCTCCAAACTAAAGTCAGCCACCAAGTTTCAGAAAACACCGTCCTGGATTGGAGTGGGTAAGAGGACAGAAAAACACCAACACAAAACAAAAGCGGGAGAAACAAAAGGGAAAGGGCTGGCGGCCCGGCCTTTCTGCAGAACCCTCCCGCGAGGGGACAATTCATTCCAAGTGAAACGTTTCCATTGTGCGGTGTTCACGACGCCTTGTCGTGTTGGGCAGAAATGCAAATCCCCCTTTTTCCTTTGATTCAAATATTTAAATTTTCAAATATATATGCTGTGACAATGAATGGCAGCTGACCTCACTTACTTTCATAGAAGAAATGCGGAAGCCATGGGGGCGGCTAATCTCGCCAGCAGTGGCCCCCACGGTCCTGGGGGGGCAGGGGAATAATCCTTTTATTCAGACATTTGGCTTAAAAGAATAACAAGGGGAAAAAGCTGGAACATAATTGCATTGCATGGAAAACAGAGCAAGATTTTTCTCTCTCTCTCTTTCTCTCTCTCAAATGTGCCTTCTCTTTTCCTTCCTCCAAGAATGAGGCTCATGGCCAGAAGCTATTTTCTTGGTAAAGAAATCGGGAGGTTGTTCCGTCCCGATTATCCCAACCCCCTCCCCCCCCTCACTCGCTCACTCAGTCGTCTCCCGCAGGAGACCTAGGGTGTGTTCAGCCCAGCCTGGCTCCCCCTGGGCCTGGGTAACCAGACATCCCCAAGCGCAGCCTCCTTCTAGCTCCTGTGGGGTGGGGAGGGCTCGCTGTCCCAACAGAGCCAGCCCTTGGTCCATGGAGACACTCTTTGCACTTCCCTGGGGCGCTGGGAGCACCTGAGACCAGGCCTCAGATGCTGGGTGGAGGAGGGAATGCCCAATGGAGGAGGGGACAGAGGAGGACGACCCCTCCCTGGCCAGGCAGGGCCAGCGTCTGCCACGATGGCTGTTGCTAAGTCCCGCTCCTGAGCCCAGGGCTCCCCGAGGACCCCGGCCCAGCCCATCAGCAAGGCTGGGTCTTTAATATTTAAAGAGCTCTCCCGGACATTTCAAGAACTCCCTGACACGATTTTCTGTGCTGCGTGTGCTGTCGGGACATCTGTCTTCTGTACCTAATAAAGTCGCCCCGATTCCGAATGAACTCCTCGGCACTGCTTTGAACCCAGGCTCACATATGGTGGGTAATTAGCTGGCTATCTCTTGGAGTTAAATGATTTTTTTTCTCGCCCTTTCGCATCCATAATAGAGGGGAACAGAGTTGCGATTGTTCCCTGTTGCGGGACATTCTGCGCCTGAATGAGCGGGGGCTGCTGTGTCGACGCGGATTTGCCATATGGTTGCGCGAAGCCAGGAAGAATGGGCCCCTGTGTGTGCGCCCGGGACGCAGCGGCGCGGGCTGTGCCAGCGAGGCGAGCCGGGTGCCCGACGGCGCGGGAGGAGCGGGCGCCCCGGCCAAGGGCGCTCCGTCGGCGCGCGGGGTCCCTGCAGGCCGAGCAGGCGGGATGTGCGCAGGCACGGACGCCCGGCGCACGGGCCCTGCTCCCAAGGCCGGGCGCACGGAGGCCGCGCAGACGGACGCACCGACGGTGCACGGACCGCGGGCCCGCGCCGCCCGGTACCATCGCGCCGGTGCAGGGCTCGGGCCGCCGCGGGGGCCGGCACTGCGGCTGCGGCGGCCCCATTGTGAGCCTGGCGGGACAATGGGCGGCCTGAGAAGGCACCTGCTCGCCTGAAAGGCCCATAAATCGCCGCCGCGTCCAGCTGCCTTCCCGCCCCTCCCCGCGGACCCGCGGGCCCATCGGCCGCGGCCGGAGGGGGAGGCTCCGCCCGCCGCCCCGCGTCCGCCCTCAGTCCGGCCCGACCCGGGCCCGCGGGGCACCGCTTCGCTCCCGCCCACACGCGTACAGCTGCGGCCTTTCCGCAAAGGCCTGCGCCCCAGGGCTGCTGGCCCGGCTGGTGGCCGGTACGGTTACGCGCGGTCCCTCCTGCAGGGCGCCCACGTTGCCACGCACCCGGCAGGCGGCTGCCCGCCCTCCGGGCTCAGGGTGCCCACTCCTGCTGCCTTTGAACCAAATCCTTGAACTTGTGAACCTCAGCCTGGACTGCCGCTGCTGGTTCTAGTGTCGGGAGCCGAGGAAAGGGCCCTCTCCGGAGGCGAGCTCACCTCACCCCGGCTGCTCCCCCAGCCGGGAGAGAACAGCTCCACCCCGCCCAGAGTGATGCTCTCAGCTCCACTGGGCGACATGAGGCCCGGCCCAGCTGGGGACCTGTCAAGCCTTAAAAGCAGGGACTGACACTCTGCCGAACCCCACAGCCAGCAGCCCCCAACCCCGGAGCACTTCCTAGCCACTGCCCCTCTCCAAGGATGGGCTCTCAGCTGGAACGGAGGGACACTCTCAGGAGCCTTGATTTGCAGCTGTAGCCCAATGCTTACACGAGCACCCAGCACCAGCCTCCCCTGACAGGGAGAAAACCAGCTTGGAAGCTGTGCTCACCTTCCTGGACCCCCGCTGGGGGTGGGCGTGGTGAGGCCAGTCCCAGGCAAGCCTTTCCCAGCGCACACACTGGTCTGAGTCCAGGCCTTGGGCTGACCACTAACTCCCCCACTTCATCTGCTGGAGCCTGTATCTCACCCCCCCCCCCATGTTACTGTGAACGTCTTTGGTGGCCAAAAATCTCTTTCCTCGGGAGGTGGACAGGCAGAACACTGTCAGGAGCTACAGCAGGGTCTGCGTTCCCACCTGGGGGGCACTCGGATACAGCAGCAGAAAAGGCTCACTGGGGGCCCAGCCCACAGAGTCAGGGAGCAGGGCCTCACTCCAGAGATGGGCCTGGACCTGAGGGTGTGGGGTGGCTCCTGGCTGTGGATGAGGCCGAGGCCAGGTCCTCCCTCTAGGGCAGCGTCCCCTCGGGTGGACGGGCACTGCCTCCCTCTCCATGGAGGGGGCTGGACGCGGGCTCCTGGACGTGTCCCGGCACCAGGGCGCTCTGGGGGTATCTGCACATGTGGGCACACGGATCAGCTGGTGTTTCCTTCCAGGAAAAGGCATTCAGCTTCCAGGTCTTTGGCTGGTGGCCCGCAGGCATGCGCCCCGAGCACGCGTCCCTGACCCTGCACAACCTAGCTGGCTGGGGTGGCTCCGGGGTGCCAGGCGGAGGGGCACGCCCGGAGGGCTCCCAGATGCTTCTGGGGTCTCTCTGGGAGGGATGCTCGATCCCCGGCAGGTCGCCGGCTCTGTGGATTTTCATCGTCTAGTGCCATCGCCTCCCACCTCTCCCCTCCCCGCCCCTCCCCGGCAAAGGGCCGCATCCTTCCCATTCCCTCCCTTCTCCATGACATATTAGAAGAATGTTTTCCATTTCCTTTGATGTCTTTTACAAGTTGCATCTCATTTCCTGCTTGGGCATTTCTGACCCTGAGTGACTTCTACCAGCCAGGCCGCGTGGCTTCTCTCCTCCTCGAGGCCCCGCCCTGACGCCGGTTCTCCTTCCTCCCATGCGACCGCCCAGCGCCTCCGTTTCCTCCCACCTTCCCCACCTTCTCCCAGGGCCTCTGAGGGGCAGCCCCACCGGCCGTGAGCCTGAGGTTCCCTGAAAGGCGCCTCCCTGGGATGCCGATCTCTCCCCAGAAACTCGCACAGATCGGGCTCCCCAAGACCTGTGCCCCACTCCCCTGACGGCGTTCCCCTTTGAGCCCACGGGGGCGCTGCTCCCCTTGCCTCCCTGATGGGGTGAGCTGGGGGGTGGAGAGGGGGGTGCGGGCAGCCAGCCGGGCTGGGGGAGGGGAGAGAGCCGGCAGGGTGGGGGCTGGAGGCGGGTCCCTAAGTGGCTCCTGGAGCCCCCACAGCGGCAGGTGAAAACTAAAAAAGCCAACCCACCCCCAGAAGAGCCCCGGAAAGTAAAACAAACAAACAACGGAACCGGTGCCTTTCTCTGTCCCTCTCTCCTGCTCTCTCCCCTCTTCCCTCCTTCCCTCCTTCCTTCCTTCCCTCCCTCCCTTCTTTCTCCTTTTCTCTTCTCTTCCCTTCTCTTCTCTCGCTCCCTGTCTCCTTCTCTCTCGTTCAGACACAGGGCTCTGGGCTTCAAGCTCCAGCAGCACCAACGGGAATGTCTCGATGGCCGGCTGGGAACCAGGCGCTGTCGCCCAGATTGCAGCCCCTGCCCTCTGGGGTATAACGGACCCAAAAGAGACCTCCTGGCGCAGAAGAGCAGTGGCTGAGGGAGCACCAGACAGCAGACACTTGCCTTTGTCTCAGCCCGTAGCTAGACTCCCACAAGGACCGGAGCCAGGCAGTGGTGTGGCCGGGGCTGCGGGTGAGCAGCGCCTGACCCACGTAGCCTCCATCAGTGGACAGCAGGTGACAGGTGGACTCCCTTCGGCCTCTGCCGTCCCAGCTCTGCCACCGTGGCTCTGCCACCGTGGCCAGTTCTCAGGACCAAGAGTGAAGGGCTCGGCTTGGGTAATAAACTATGTGACCATCAAAACAAAAGCCCGGGAGCCCCAGGGTGCGGGACTCCCTCCCACTAGAGGGATCAGTGAGGTCTTCTGAGCCTGAATCCAGGAGGGCCACAGAGTGGGGTCCACGCTAGCCACAGAGGGGTGCAGATTTCAAACTAGCAAGGGCTTCCAAGACCCGAAGAATGTTGAGCAAGAAAGGCCTCAGGGGCCCCCGTCCTTCTTTCCTGGAGGGGAAACTGAGGCCCAGAGAGAGGAGGGGGCTCATCCTTTGCTTCCCTCCCCATGGGAGGAACACCCCACCCCGGAGAGACAAGCGGGGGCCAGGGTCAGAGCCCAGCAAGGAGGAGCAAGTCCGGAATGGAAGATAATCAGGGAGACGGCCAGTGCTGGTCACGACCCCCAGCCGCACCCCGACACCCCCCACACTGCTGCTTCCCTGCCCCTGCTGCCCACCCCCAACGAGCTGGCCAGGCCCCCTGGAGTCCCCGAGGCAGAGTTGTCACAAACTCCCTGCGGGTTCTCTATGTCGGCCCAACCCAGCCATCCCGACCTCAACCCCTGACCACGGGTCCCCAAGACCACCTGATGATTGTCTCACTGCACCCCAGGAGCCCCTCTGAGAAGTAGCCGCAGGGAGGTGGCACTTTCAAGGGGAAGGGAGACAATCTGTATCCGCACGCGCACCACCCATGTGACCCCGTTGTGCCCCTAAGGTCCAGGCAGTGTGGCTGAGCGGCCACCCATTGGTTCTGCAGGTGTGCCTTCTGCCGTCCATTTGCGCACGATGGCGCATCTATGTGACGCTTCTATGCTTATGCGATCGTGGTCACCAGAGATAGGTCAATGGCTCAAAAGAAGTCCCAAAAAGCAGCCACAGGCTGACCTGCCAGGGTTCCAGGGCAACCATGGGACGGCCTCCACATGCAGGGGCTGTCCACCGCGGGCGGCGTGCACAGAAGCAGCCAGAAAGCCAGGAGGCCCTCCGGGCGGTGATGACTGTCTGCCATGGGCCATCACCGGACGGGCACCCTGCGAGGGGTCTCGGGAAACCTGGCATGACCTGAGGTCAGCAACGGATCTGAATCAGTTTCAGACGAAGCATGGGGCTTTCCCTGGAAGCCAACAGTGTTCTTCTGGAATAGGGTGGAAAGGCGTGGCTCCAGGACAAAGCTGGTGTGGGCGGCGCGAGGAAGCCAGGGAAGGGTGCACAGCCGCCTTGGTGCCGCAGGTCCAGGCTGCACCTGGGGGTACGAGGCCTGCTCCCGGGGCAAGGCAAGATTTGCCTGTGGGAGGACACAGGGTCTAGGATCCAGCTGAAAAAAAAAAAAAAGTTCAAAGCTGGAGGGAGGAAACAAATCAACAAGATTAGGGAAATGCTAAGGGTCATCAGCAAGGGCTGGTGAGCGAGCAGAGGCCCCCGCCCCCCCACGGTTCCACCGACTCTGTGCCAGGGCGAGCTCCCGCAAGCGTCCTCTAAAGGAGGAGCGATGACACCATAACTGTTGTTCAGTGAGCTCCAGACTGGCTACAGGGTTAGTGAGAAGAGAGTATGCAAACGTGTGTGTGTGCTGTGCAAAGTACACAGTATACATGTGTGTTACACGGACGTGTGTGTGATACACAGGGTGCATGTGTGATACACGGGACATGTGTGTGATACATGATGTGTGTGTGGTACACGGTACACGTGTGTGATGCACGGGGTGTGTGTGATGCACGGTACGTGTGCACGTGTGCGCCTAATATACGCAATACAGGAACATATATTCAGAGCGTGACTCATGTAAACACGCGCGCACAGTAAACGGACGTAGAAGGGCTTCTCGGGTGCAGTGGCGGGTCCGTGTCCATGGTCTCGGCGAGGAGGGGTCCCTGCGGTCCCACGCCTGGGCGCACAGCTCTGCCCCCAGCTCTGGTGTCTGAGGAAAGCAGCCCTCCGCTGCCGCCGGCTCAAACCCAGGAGGCACCCCGCGGCCCGCCTGCCGGTGTCTGACCGAAAATCCACACAAAAGGAAACTAAGGTTGTTTTCAGTCGAGGGGATCGTTGCTTCCTGAGTCCTGAAGTAAACCTCCGGCCCGTGCTGGGCACAGGCCACCAGCGCCGGGTCTGCCAGGAGGGCCGTGGTGGCCAAGGTGGCCTCGAGCTCAATGCGCAAAGCAGGGTGGGTTGCCTGCCCGTGGGGTCCCGGGCGATCTCGGGAAGTCCCCGGCTTAGCTGGACAAGGCCGAGGTGCCGTCCCTCGACAGAGGCTGGGTGGGGTCAGCCGCTGCTGCTCCTGCGCGGCTCCCAGGACGGTGGCCTCCGGACCCAGCAGCCACGCTGTGAGGAAGCCCAAGGTGGCTCCACGGAGAAACCCCAGGAGGAGGGACAGAGCCCCGCCCCCGCTGCCACGGCCGGTCCACAAGGCGTGGGAGTGAACCAGCTGGGAGGTCGACCCCCCAACCCCGATCTGACCCCCCAGCTGACGCCGAAGCACAGCCCAACTACCTGCCCGCACTTCCCAAATCCCCGACTCATAGCATCACAGGCGTAAATGGGACCGACGTTTGAAACCGCAAAGCGCCGGGATCACTTTTACTTGGCAGGAACTCACTGGGACAGGTGTCCTCAGGCCAATGGAAGAGAAGGGGCCGGATGCCCCTGCTCACCTGACTTCACGCCCCCGGCACCGGGGGCACCGTTGCGGTCACGCTGTGGGGCTCCCTGGCGCGGAAGCCGCCCAAGGAGGACCCCCCCCCAAGGGCTTCCAGACAAAAGCTGAGATCAAAGCACATGCTGCTTGGGCTGCCGCAGCCTTTCCATTTCATATTTCAGGGAGCACATCTCGGTGATACGGTCTGTGGCTCCCGTACCCCGAAACGCTCGCTCCGGGGCTGAAATACACCGGGAAGGGCGACGGGGCCGGCACAGGCCGTCACAGACGCGCCCGCGCACACTCGGCTCTGTCTTTGCATCTGGGCCCCAGGCCCAAAGTGGACATTTTTCCCCTTCGTCAAAGAAAAAAAAAAAAAGCATTACTGGATGCATGTGTGTGTCCATATACGTGCCTCTTCTGTGTGTGTCCGTGTGTCTGTGTAGATCTACTTGTCTGTGCGTCTGTCTGTGCATCTGTGTGTGTCTCCGGGTGTGTCCACATGTGTGCACACGTGTGCACGAGGCTTTGTCAGGGATGTTCGGGAACACCCCTGCGGGGGAGGGAAGAGGCGGGGTGGGGGGAAGTTGGATGAGACAAGGTTCTCAGCCAGTGGCGCCGGGCACCCTGGGGTGGTCGCTCAGAGCCGCGTGCTCCAGGCAAGGGGCCGGGCTTTGTCCCCCACATCCACCAGTTGTTGGAGGTGGGGTGCCGGTGGGCAGGGGTCACAACTCTGGCCAAGGCAGCCTGGAGAAAACTTCACCTGAGCCATCGGCCGCCAAGCCTCCTGCAGAGGCGCATCGATGCCTCAGGCCCACCGGTGACATGTTCGGTCCATGCTGTGGCTTGTGGACATCAGCCTGGCTTCCAGAGCCCAAGCCCCGCACAGCCCAGCCACACCATGTGGTGGTAGGGGAGAGAGGTGGGTGGCCACGTGGGCTTTCATTTGGTCAGAAGCTTGTTACCGGTTCTGCTGCCCCAGGAAAGCTCAGGGTGATTCATCCCCGCAGGGGGCAGGAACACATGCCCACCACACACATCGAGGCAGGCAGAATTAGGGTCCCTGTCACATCCGCCGTGCAAATGCACGCATTCACCACGTACCACGTGCCCACGTTGAGGCCCTCCGCCCTGCCACTCTCTGCCTCGCCTCCCAGACACGGTTTAACACACAAAGAATACAGAACAGAAGACAGCCCAAGGGGACCGGGAGCCCTGCCGAGCTCCGAGACCCGGCCTCCAGCCCTTCAACGAGATGGTACAGAGCCAGCACCCGGCAGATCCCAGACGCGGTGCCCACCGCGTCTCTTGATAATCTCCGGACACGTGTCCAAGCATCCAGCGCAACCTGACAATTCTACCGGGCCACGGTGCTGCTCCTGGAGACCTGAAGCAGTGGGCTGGGGTCTTCAAAGAAGCTGTCTCTGTCAGCTCAGCGGGCTTCGTGCCACATAACAAACATTTCCACGGCGGACGCCACCTGCAGCCTGTGGCCATCCCCCCGTCCCCGCCCCACGGGCCGCAGCTGGGCTGCCCCACGCGTCGTGGGAAGGTGCAGCCTGTTGGGACCCTGCGGGACCACCGCACGCCGCGACCCCAGCTCTACAACATCCGGAAAAGGCAGAACTAGGGAGACGGTACAGAAGTCGGGGGTTGGAGGGGGTTGGAGGGGTAGAGGGACTAACGGGAGGGGCACGGAGGGCTTTAGGGTACGGACCCCACTCCATGTGACCCTGTGGTGGTGGACATGCGCCATCATGCATCTGAACCCACAGGACACACACCGCCGAGAGTGACCTCTTACATAAAATATCGATTTTAGTTAATAATGGCGTATACATTTATCTTTAAGAAACAGTGCTCTTGGGTGTGAGGGCGAGCTGAGTCCCGGCTGGCGACGAGGCCAGTGGCTCCGAATGTCTGAACGTCCCATCATCACCGGTGAGCGCTGACACCTCCTTGGCAGCGTTGAGAACTAAACATGCATCCTGGGGTCCACAGGCCTGGTGAGAAGGGAACTGGGTCAGGGAAGAGCCTGGATGACAGTTTAAGTCCAAAAAAGGGGGGCCCTGTCTCTGCTCTCCGGTTCTCTGTAAAGGCTTCCTCAGCTCTGAGAACGAGCCACCTTTGCACTTACAGGAGCCCCAAATCCCCCTCCTGTTTTCCCACACCCCCTCCAGCCTACCTGCTAGTCCTGAAAGTCCTGCTCGCCCGTCCAGCTCCGCTCTCTGGGCCCCACCTGCACCCCAGCCCCTCTGGCCCATTACTCATGGGCACTCCTGACCTCCGGGCCTTTGTGCTGGCCATGCCCTCTCTCCAGAACTCCTCTCCCAGCTAACCCTCGTGGCATGTGGCCCCCAGGTCAAATCCAGACTTCCCCTGAGAGGGGCACAGCCTTGCCTAGCAGTGACAGTACCACCTGTGCCGTGAGTCACTCGGCACGTCTCAGCACGTCACGTCCCCCCATGAAGACAGCTCCTGTGAGGAGGGACCGACTGGGTCCCTCTCGTTCACTGCCCTGTCCCACATGCCCAGAATGGTGTGTGGCACGCTGGGGGCCCTTGGGATCGTTGCCGAACGGGGACCTCTGCCCGGATGGGCACCGGAGCCCCTCGTGACCCTTGCCTCCCTCCCCACCCAGCAGCCTCAGCACCTTGTCAGCCCAGGGGCTCCGCACTGCCTAGAGATAAAATCCAACCTTTGACCTCAGCCCATCAGACCCAGGAGGGTCCAGAAGACCAGAGGAAAAGGACAAGGGGTGGGCAGGCCAGGTAGCCACACCCCAAAAGGCACCATTATGGGAAATACTCTTTCAACCGTGGCGGGAGGTGCGGGGAGCCCACCCCCCAGCAGCAGCCGGGCCAACCGAGGCCAACAAAGCCAGAAGAGACCCCCAAGCAGCCCCTTCGCCCCGCTCTCCAGCCTCATTCAGAAGCTCCGGCTCGGACACGCACGCCGCCCCATCCTGCGCAGGGGCGCCCACCCTTCCTGCTGCTCCCCTGCGCACCGCTGCCCCGGGGCGGCCGGCTCCCAGCCTCCGCCTGGCTGGCTGCTCATTCTGTCTTCCCAGCCTGGTCCACAGGCAGCTGCCCCGCAGCTAGAGCCCAGCACAGGGCCTGGTACGGGCGCGTGCTCAGTTAGCGTCCGGGGGAGCCCGCAGAAGACACATTGCCCAAGCCCCTGACGTTCGCCGCACGCCTGCTGTGTGTGTCCGGTGCAGCCCCTTCCCCGCCCGTGCTCTGTGCGTGTGAGTTCACACTCCCTTCCTGCAGCCCGGGGGGCCTTCCGAGGGACAGGCTCATGCAATACAGGCCTGCTGAGGCCAGTGACTTGCCCTCTGACCGCTGGCTCCGTGCCTTAGTTTCCTCCTCAGAAAATGGGGAACGTGGTGGGGCTGCATGGATGGGTAGGATCTCGCTGAACTGTGCTCAGCCTGTGCCATTAGGGCCCCAAGACTGGTTGTCCTTGTTGTGGCTGTGTCATCGTCATCATCATGATGGATCCCCAGGGAAGCTGGGGCCAGCGCCTGACTGTGGGCACACACCCCCCACATGTCTGCTGGTTCCCAGGTGCTCTGGGCTTGGGCAGGGCCTGGGGGTCCGGAGAGGAAAGGGCCCATCCTGACAGCGGGGTACGTGCCCCTTCTCTGCAACACGAGCACAGATGAGGAGAGAGCTGGAGGTCACCAGATGTCATCGTGTCCATAATATCCTCACATGATGACCACCGGGCACCAAAGGCAGGAAACAGAGACCCATCGAGGGAAAGAAGGGCTTGCCGGGGCCATGTGTGTGCCCAGGGTCACACAGGTGACTCCAAATCCAGTGATTTTTCCCTGCGGAGGGCAACCTCTAGGTATCTGCTCCCAGCTCCTGCTGGGGGACGGGGGCACCATCTCTAGAAATAATAGCATTGCTCGCCTTTCCATCGGGAAATAGCCCTCTCCCTGCTTTGGAGAAAGCTGTCCGGCCCTGTCCGGCCGTGACAGCAGGAAGCAGGGAGGGACAGGTGGGCCGCACCCCTGGCACAGTTGTGCTTGGGGACTGTGAGCTTTGGGGAAAGTGCAGGGGACTCTCTGCTGGGTGCCAGGCCTAGCAGCCCCCCACCCCCGCTTATGCCTCAATTGCCATCTTCCTTCCTCTCTGTGCTCACCCCGGTGGGTGTGGGGCAGGCTCCCTCCCCACAGGAGAGGCTTGAAGCCTGATGTCAGGTCTACGCAGGCCTAATTCCCAGGTTGTAATCAGACTCATAGCAAGCTGGAGGGAGCTGGGCCCCCCCGACTCTCACTGCTGGGGCATTTCTCAGTGACCTGTCCAGCCCCATGTCCCTCTTCCAGGGCCTTTTAGGTGCTTGGTGGGGAGGTGAAGTTAATGATAAGGCCAGATGCATCTTCAGAATTAAGGGTTGAGCCCAGCCTTTGTCCCTGAGCCGTGGGGATGCTCAGTGTCACCTACAGCCCCAAAGCGGTTAACTTAAATATACCGCCCGTTCCCCTGATTCTCCTGGCCCAAGGCACCGGCCCAAACACTGCTGGCCGTCAGTCTGGGCTACTTCACGTCATCCTTTCCATTGTAAGCCATAATTTTCAGAGGTTTATAGGTCAGCTATAAAAAAAATAAAATAAAATAAACCTCCTCTTTTCGACTGAAAGGGAGTCCTTTGAAACCAGAAGGCTGGTGGGTGCGCGCGGGTGGATCCGACCTCCAGTTGAGTTCCTCCTCGGCGGAGCCCACCCCTCCCTAGCCCGACCTGGCTCCAGGCGCCTCCCCTCCCCACTCCTCCCTCGCAGGCCTTTGGGCTGCCCCTCCCCCATTGCCAACGCGAACAGGCCCAGAACCCGTCAGGGGTTCTTCTGGCCCGACCCCGGTGGACCCCAACCTGCGAAGCTGGGAACCCTGGAGCCATTGGGGCTCCACCGTGTGCCAGGCTCGAACAGTTGAGAGCCCTGGTCCCCAGGCACCGGCGACACAGTAGTCGGAGTGGGGGCGGGGGTGGGGCGTTGGCCCAGCCCCCGCAAGTGCCCACCTGAGCCCCATGGGGCATCAGCCCAGGGCGGCTGGAATGTGGGTGTCTTCCCTGGAGCAGGGGAAGCAGTGAGCCCCCCTCTCCCCAGTCTCCAGGTTCGGCGCACAGCCCCGCACGACGGGGGCGGGGGGAAGGGGTGGCAGAGAGGGCGGGGCCGCTCATCCCTAAGTTAGGGGCCTGCAGCAGGTGGTGGTGGGCCTACCCTACCCTAGCCAGAGAAAGTTCTTGTCACTTTGGGGCGGATGGCCTAGAAAGAAGCGGGGCTGCCCCCTGTGTCCACTGTCCTATCTCCCTAACTTCCGAGGGGTGCCCCAGAAGGAGGCTGGAGGCAGTTCACGCACACACGGAGCTGACTTGCAGCGGTTTTCGGCCTCTTTATTTAGAACCCGGCGGATGAGGGGCCGGGGCAGTGGTGCAGACGGCTCAGGAACCATGTTAACAAATTTGTCTTCAAGTTTAAAATAATCATAGTAATAAAGAGAGACAGCGAAAGCGCGAAGAGAACTGCTAGCTAGATGGGCATGTACGGCGGCGGCTACAGCTTGTGAGCGACCCCCTCCCCCCAGAGTCCGCTATAAAAATAAATTTACATTTGTCGATAACCAGATGCGGTGAGGTGCCTTCGGCATAACCAATGACCGAGCTACCGCGTGGCAGAGCGGCCCACGCCTCGACATAAATAGAAAATATAAGTTAGTATAACTTTAAAAACTTTTTGTACAAATATACATGTTTTTTTCTTTTTTCCTTTTTTTTTCTTTTTTCATTTTTTTTTGCACTGAGTTTCAGCAGAGATTAAACATTTTATATAAATGACTCTTAAAGCTTTACACCTTGGGACCAGTGTACTCCTCGTGCAGAATACATTTAGATATAAAAGACGTTATTAATACATTGCACAGTTTTTTTTTTTTTAAATTTTTAAACACGAAACCGAACGCTGCTCGGTGGCAGCTGCCGCCGGTCGCTGCTACATGGACGGTCCCAGCCGAGGCCCCGCGCTCCTGTCCGCTGCCCCGCGGGCTCTCTCAGGGCTCTTGACGCGCGCCGCTGCGGGAGAGAGGCGGGGTCAGCGACCGCGGACAGACAGACAGAGTGGCCGCGAGGACCCCGCCGGGCGACCCCTCCCCGCCCAGCGCGCGCGGGGCCGTACCCACCTCATCGCAGCCGCTTGCGCGGGGTCTGCTCCGCCGAGCCGACGGCTGGAGCGGCGCCAGGGGCGGCGCATCCCGCGGGAACCTCGTTCGACGCCTTGGCCTCGGGCGCGGGTCTCTTGCGCTTGGCGAAGAAATCTGCGGGCGACAGCGCGCGCAGCGGGTCAGGGCGGGGTCGGCAGGGGAACCCAAGAGGGGGCCGGGGTGGGGGCGCCGTCCCCGCCCGCGCCGAGGTCCGCGGCGGGTCAGCTTTGTTTACGTCGCCCGCGCAATGTGCTGTGTAAGCATTTCTCCTTGTCCCGCGGCCAAGCCCCCCGGGGCTGCCGCCGCACTTAACCCCCTCCGCGCCGCGCCCGGGGAGGGGCTCCCGCGGCCAGAGCGGGGATCGCGCGCCCGGGGGGCCCGAGCGCGCGCTCCCCCGTCCCTCCCGCGCCCGCCGCTCGGGAGCACAACAGCGGGGCGGGACGGGGTGCGGGCACGGCCGCGCCCTGCGCGCTGCTGGCCCTTTAATGCCACGGGAGGAGGCGGGGACCAAGGGAGGCCCCCGAGGCCGGGGGAGCCCGGCCGGCCGGACAAAGCAGGGCCGGGCCGGGCCGGGGCGGGGCCGCGCGGGACTCACCGGAGATGAGAGGCCCGGGCAGCTTCTTGATCGCGGCGCCTCCCGCGGCAGCGGTGGTGCCAACAGCCCCGCCGGCGGCGACGGCGGCGCCACCGGCGGCAGCGGCAGTGCCCGGCGCGGGGCGCCCCGAAATCCCTGAGTGCAGCGGCTCGGCCAGGGTCTCCTGGCTGCGCGGCGGCGGGACCGCCTCCTGCTCATCGCTCTCCTGCGGCGCCACGGCTGGGGCCGGGGCGGGAGCCACCACCGGGCCGCCGGACGGCGGCGCCGGTGCCTCCCCGAGGCCGTCGAGGGGCTCCTCGGCCGGCGGCGCGGGGGGCGGGCTATCGCCTGCGCCCTCCGGGCGGGGCCGGGGCGCCAGGAGCAGGCGGCAGCGCCCCACCTGCACCGTCTCGCGGTAGAAGGCGGGCACGGAGTCGCTGTCCACCTCGGTCCACTGCAGACGTCCGGGGCCGCGCAGTGGCACGTCCTGCTGGAAGTTGTAGTCCCAGCGGCGCTGGTCCTCGGCACTCAGCTCGGCCAGGCGGATCTGCAGCTCCCGGCTCAGCTCCTCGTGGTCCACCGGCCCGAAGAGGCTGCGGCAGGCGCTGGTGCGCGCGAACAGGGGAAAGGTGCGGCGGGCGACAAGGCGCTCCATTGCCAAGGCGCTGCGGAGACACACGTCCAGCCTGGCCCCGGGCAGCGCGGGCCGGGGCCACGGCAGAGGAGAGGAGAGGAGGAGGAGAGGAGAGGAGAGGAGAGGAGGGCGGAGGCCGGGCGCAGGGGAGACCCCGCGCGCTCGGAGCCCGCATTGGCAAAGGGACGCGGCGGGAGGGCGGCGGCTACCTGGCTGTCGGGCCCCGGGCTGCTCCTGAGTGTCGCTCGCGGTGTCGTCGGCCGCGGCCGCGCCCCCTCGGTGCCTGTCCTCGCCCGCTCGGCTCGTTCGGGCCTGGTTGGCACCTACCGAGCGCAGAGCACTTGGCCTGTGGAACGCCCAGCCCTCGCGCACCCCTTTATACGCGAGGGTCGCACCCCCCCCTCGGGGGCCCCGCCGCGATTAGCATAATGTAGTATTTTCAGTTCCAACAACACCGCGGCGATTGGCCCGCGCCGCGCTGCCCCCGCCCCGCCGGCCGCCCGGCCCCCGCGCGCCGCCCATTGGCCGCGTGCACACACCCACCCGAGGGCGGGGCGGGGCGCGCGGGCCGATTGGCGGGGCGCGGGGCGCGCGGCCGCGGGCGGGGGGCGGCGAGCGGGGCGGGGCCCGAGTTAAAGGGCGCTGCGGGCGGTAACGTGACACCGCGGCGCCCCGCCCCCTCGCCCCATCCCCCCCCGCCCCCCTCCGGCTCCTTTGTCTGCTGGCGGGGGCTGCGAGGCGGCGGCGGCGGCGGCGGCGGCGCGGGCGCCCCCTCGGCCAGCGCGCCCTCCTCGGCGCGGCGGGGCCCGACGTCCGGCCGGTTCCAACCCGCCCCGCGGGGGCGCCCGCCCCGCCGCCCGCGCTCGCCATTGGGCCTCGGCTTGAACGCGCCGCGGGCATCCCGTCCCCGGCTGGAGCGAGACGGGGTCTTCGGCTGCCCCCGCGCGGCCTGCGGCGCCCGGGGCTGGCGTCCCCGGCGGGGCTCCGCTCCCCTGGAGCCCTGACACACCTGCTGGCCCGAAGGCCGTTGAACCACTGCCCCCCTGCCCCCGCTGGGGCGAAGTCTCCAGACACCTCGGAGAGCCGGCCCTCGGCCCCTGGAGTCCTGGGCTCTTGGGGCCTGCCCAGCCCTGCTCAGTGGATGGGAAACTGACGGAGCCCATCCGGGCTCTGCCCACCACGCGGTGGACTAGGTGCCCCGCACCTCTTGGGCTTCGGCGGGGCCCTCTGGGCTTCGGCCGCACAAGGCTAGAGGTCTGATTGCCCACACTGGCTGGAGGCTATTCTTGGGGGGGGGGGGGCTGGCTACTGGCCAGGGCACTAGAGGCTTCTCCACGGTGTGGGCCTGGCCCTGCTCAGTGTAGGGCCTTGACTGGGAATTACTGGTTCTCTGGGCAGAGACACCCCAATCACACCCGGCCCGCCATCTGGGAGGGCTAGCACCCCCTCACCATGCCTGGTAAATATTGTTTGTTGGGAGAAAACACACCCTGAGGATGATGGGACATGCAAGCCAGAGAGCCCTACTCCAGCTGTCAGGGGACCGGGAAGGACCTGCCAGGACCCACACCCCTTCTCCCCCAAAGGCCCGGCCTTGCCCCAGCCCCAGGTCCTCCCAGGGCAGCTCTCGTCCCAGCGGGGCCAGGCCATGGGCGAATATTACTTTCTGCAGCTTTCCCTTTGGCCCAGCCTGTTGTGGGGCAAGGAGCCTAGGAAATGCCTCCAGCCACCACCCCCCACCAGCACCAGCCCCCCAAGCTAAGAGCAGCCCTGGGCTGGGGAGTCAGGAGGGTCAGGCACCTGTTGGAGGGTTCAGCAGAGCCCTGAGCTGTCATGAGCCCCTGTCCCAGGTGAGTCCATGAGCCCAGCGAGATAAATAGGGCTGACTAGACCCCAACCAGGGCCAGGTGGGTTCCAGGACTCCCCAGGGGTGGGATAGTGTGCAAATGTGTCCTAGAGGAGGTATCCTGGGTCCGGGGCAGTTGAGGGTCAGAGTGAAGGGATGAGGCCAACGGGAGTGGGCACTGGTGCAGGGGCGGGCGAGGAGGGCAGGGCAGCGTGCGGGGGTCTTGATGGCAGGACCAAGGTGGTGGTTCACGATGGGTTTTTATTCCGTTCTGTGCGCTGCATTCCTCATTTCCCAGGAGCATGTAGATGTTACAATTTTGTATCTTCAGGAATGTAAAGAGGAACTGGGAAAGGTCCCCCAAGCTCCGTGGCCCCCTCACACCAGGCTGACATCACCTGGCCTGGGGCTAAAAGGAGGCTGGGGAAACCCAGTGGTGTTGGTGCCAAGGTCTTACCAGCTTCCCCAGTGCCACAGCCACAGTGACCCCAAAATGCGGAACCAGGTGGCCCCCAGGATTTCCCGAGAGGTCCGGATGCCCTCACTCCAGCTGTCCAGAAGGGCAGACTGGGGAAGCAGCCCATCCCCAGCCCAGATTCGGCCTCCAGGCTGCTCCCTTCCTTGAGGAAGGACGCCACCCCACTCCCAGCCCCCGCTGCAGACACTCGGGGGAGCCCGAGCTCCCCTCCCCAGCAGGGACTGCCTGGTACTATGAACACCTGCCTGCCCTCGGCTCCCTGAGGCCAGAGGACTCAGGAGGTGCTTCGGAAAGGAGCAGGAGCCAAGCCTGCACCAGCAACTTCCCACGCCCCCCATGCGACCCCACCTTCCCCCAACACTGCCCCCGGCGGGGGCTGGGCCTAGAGGGCCATTCCCACTACCTTTGGTGCCCACCCTGATGCCTCCATGGGGACCAGCTGAGCTCAGGCAGGTGGGTCCAACACCCCCTCCAGGGACAGGCCTAACAGATTGTGACATTGAGTCCTACCTCCAAGGACTGGGCGTGGCAGGCCCCTGCACCTCGTGTCACACAGTGTGGCAATAGCTGCCGCCCTTCACTGGGCCAAGTGCTGCCCGGGGTGGCTCTCCTGCACCCCCTTGCTGGGCCTCACCTGTTGTGCTGGGAAGAAGGGGGATGGAGCCGATAGCGGGTGCCACCAGGGCCACAGAGTAGGGGAGGGAGCGAGTTTGACTCACCTCCCACTGCCTGGCTTTCTCCCTACTTTCCCTCGGGGCTTTCTGCTTCTCTTTCTCTGAGGGCCATGGGGACACCTCCCCTCCTGGGCTTGTTAGGGCAGGGAGGTAACCTTCTCTGAGTATGTGACCCTGAATCCAGTGAAGGATGGTACCCATTGGCTTACTGACCTGCTGGTCCCAACAGTGGAGCTGGGTCCCTTCCCCCCAGCCAGGGCCAGACGGGGCAGGGAGGGGGACAGATGGGGGGCTGGGGGCTGGGGGTCAGAGAGAAGGCCCAGGCCTCCGCCCCAAGGGGCCCCCAGGCATGCAAACATCTGTCTGAGTACAATAGCCAAGCCCTACTTTTGCAATTAAAAATATATCCGAAGCAGAAAAAGGAAACAAAAGGAAAATGTCTGTACTCTGTGTTGCTGCAGAACCAGAAAAGGGGTGCTGGTCCCCGGGGGACCAGCAAGGACAGGCCCCCGGGATGCCCCAGCAACCCAAATCCTGCCTGCATGGGATGGGAGGGAGCCCGGGAAGCACCGGCCCCCTGCTGGCTTCTCCAGCGTCCCACCACCCCATCCAGCTGTCTAGCCAAGGAGCGACCAAGCAAAAGCTGACCGATCAGCACAAAGACCACGTTCCCGGCCCCTCGGGACCTTGGGAGCCACGGGGCCACTGCTGGCCACGAACAAGAGAGCCGAAGGGCACCCACCCCTCCAGCCCGGGGCCCATCCAAACCAACCAAGCCATCCTGCCCCTCCCGTCCCCACTCTGCCAGCCAGACAGGGTGGCCGCAGGGCCGTCCAGGGAGGGACTTCAGGGGACAGAGACCCCCTGGGTGGCGGAAGCCCTGAATGGCCACAGGGAGCAGAGCCAGGAGCTCCCTCCGCACGCCCACCAGACCAAGACGGGAGTGAGGAACGGATTTTTATCGCCCCCTGACACGTGGGGGCTTGTCCATTCCAGCCACCACCGCTGCCCACCGGACTCCCCTGCGCAGCACGGGCCTGTTCGGGGTGTCATTTTTTGGATGGGGAGACAGGGCCCGTTCTGGGCAGATTGAAGAACCTGGTCCAGCCCCCAGGGGTTAAGGCAGCTGACCCCATAACCCAGGGCCTCGGGTTGTTTCCCTGGCAGTGCCACCCGTGCTGAGGGAGTAGG